>OX371224.1:265873698-266473698 GCA_947310385.1 Nephrotoma appendiculata
TTCTAAAACTTTTAGGCACTGCTTTATATATCTCATTATTACGAAACCAAAGGTTAAAATCATTATTTTATTTCTTTCCATTAACAACAATGGATGCGCACAATTTTCTTCATTGTCTGAAAGATTTCAAAACCGGCTTTAACTCAAATTGTTATCGCATTTTCAACATGGAGACGAAACTGAACTTATTGTGCTCTATTGTTGGTGGGAAATTGCAATTTATATTAAATTGATAGCTTTCTATAACTTTGGTAACGATCATTACTTTGCAAACTATTAAAAATGTATTGTTAATATCGCCGTGATTGTGAATGAGATACACATTACAAGCTTCACCAAAATTTTTTGTAATGTAAACGCAAATGTCTTACAAATTAAACAACACGACATTAAACTTTCATCTGAATTTATGAACCATAGGGAGCTTATCTATTAACATTTGTTATTGATCTAGAAAGTTATCGCAGACCTTTCAAGTAATTTCAATGCATTCAGCTGGGGGTACCCACGAAATCCATTATATCAAATTCCATTTCTCTAAAATCCACTTTGACAAAATCCACTTCAGCCATAAACCACTTTTGTCAAAATTCATTTTAGTCAAAATACTTTTTTCTAAAATCCATAAAAATCCAACGAATCCGTCGTTTTTATTACTTTTGCAAGCCCGGCGCCGGAGTAATAAAAACGATGGATTCGTTGGATTTTTATAGATTTAGGAAACTAATTAAAAATGAATTCGAAGCAAACAAAAATGATCGATTACATGGATTTAAATTTAAATTTCTGAATAACGAAAAATATTTGTGAAATTAATTGCTCCAATTATGTTACTCCTAATTATGTACATGTGTGTATCTGCATCTGTGTCTGTGCTGTGTGTCGTGTCTGATGTCTGATGCCTGATGTCCTATGTCTGATTTCTGATGGCTGATGTCTGTGTCTGTATCTGATGTCTGATGTCTGTGTCTGAATCTGATGTCTGATGTCTGTGACTGTGTCTGATGTTTGATGTCTGATGTCTGTGTCTCTATCTGTATCTGTGTCATGACTGATGTCTGATGGCTGATGTTTGATGTCTGATATATAAAGTCTGATGTCTGTGTCTGTGTCCTTGTCGGGAATGCCGGATTTCGTAAATAATTGATTTTGTCAATAGTGGATTTTGACAAAATTAGGAACGGATTTTAGGAAAAATGGATTTTGGCAATGATGGATTTGCTCAAAAGTGGTTTTCTTCCAAAAAGACGGATTTTAGCAACAGGGGATTTTGAAATAAACGTTAAAGTGGGGCTCCCGTTCAGTTGCGCTTTTAGTGATGATTTTAAGAAAAACAACATCATTGTCTCCGTACTTGTACAATCAACTATCACTTGTTTTAAGAATGAACTTAAAACCGCGTGGAACACCTGTATTGAGTTGATGAATTGTCTGTTAATTAATAAACCCACTACACCAGAAGGTTTTCCAAATGCCACTAATCCACAAAACGAAATCAATAAATCTTCCTATCGGCTCCTTAATGTAAGATCGTATCGTTTCTAGGGTAAATATCTCTACGACAAACCTAGTTGTTCTTGAACACGTTAATTTCATTTTAAATCTGCATGAATTTCAAGATGACCCGAGCCTGGTTTAATGTAGGAATAAATCACACTATAATGGTCATGTTCTCTTTCTAGAATTTATTGATCTTCAGGCTAACAATAACAATGTTCTAGTTGAAAAAATTGGCAAGTTGGGCACCCTGGGGCTAATTCGAGTAGGCTGAATTTAACAGAGCTAGTCTCATTTCAAAGTTAGTCCCATTTTTGAGATATCGCTTTCGACATGTTTTGGCTCTGAGTCAAAAATGTGAAAAAATATACACTCATTTTCACGTTGATAGCTCTTCAACCATTAAGATTTTCGATTTGCTTTCTTCAGCAAAGTTGTTGCACAAGCCAAAACCAAATCCAGCGTATATGTATGTTTTACTTAGGACAAAGTTAGGCTAGGATAGTTTGGAGTGGGTGCTTCAGCACACTTAGACCAGTAGTGGCCCCTTTGTGATACCACAGGGTGCTATTTCTCCTTTACCCCTGTTCAAACCCATTCGGAGCTATACGTACGTAGAGCAAAATATCTCGTACTTCACAGTCGGCAAAATCTGAAAGGCTGGCCATACTGTACACGCCCAAAAATGTGGACCGCTTTTCATAATATACACGTTCGAATGTCATTGAAAATACATTTTATGCATTGTCTTGTGGAAAGATTCGCCGAACAATCACCAGCCGAATCCAGTGAGCACCGGGCTGGGTGCACAGCTTGTCACAAAACAAAGTTAACGATTCAAGCAAAGTGTAACTTTTCAAATTCTGGATTGATGTAGTTTAGTAACATAGCAAACAATGTAAACTGCTTCGTCTAGTGTTCTCTTCTGACCCTAATAATTGCAGAGTTTCGGAAACAAATTTCGTCCTTAGTACTGTTGAATTATATTATCCGCTTATTTTAATCACATTTTCCAGCACACAATGTTAACGTTAACTCTAAAACTAACCCTATAGTGTTAATTTTCGTAAAGCTGATTTTGAGAATATTCATGACAAAAGTAACGACCTTGAAACATAAACACTCAATTTTTATTCCGTGATCTTTAAATGTTTTGAACAGACCATTCCTTCTACTGCACAGAAAAATTAATTGGTAGCTCCTTCGTGATACAAAAATGAATAGAGTTCACTGTGCACGCTGTGCATTGAAAAAAAAGTCCTTAAGAACTAGTTTGGACTCGGATGAAAAATACTTCGGCCTTATATGTAGTAGGAAATTGAATCGAAATTCAAATTAAAGTGAAGTTTTTGGAAATTCATAAACTATAAGAAGACACCAGATGGAAATCATTCTACCAAGAAATTAAGAGATTGTTGTTCTGTTAATCTCAACTATAGCTGCTTTATTTTTACCGCTGGCCCAATTATCAGCCAGCGGTAAAAAAAGACCGGAATAGTTTTGGGCCATTTACAACTCTGTTCAAAAACTCGACCACGCTTAGAATATTTCCAACAATATCAAAGAGTCTTTTTTATAGTTCCGATCCATAAGAAGGGCAGAAAATCACGAGCCCCCAATTATACGCCAATTGCGAAACTCCAGTATCCGTAAGGTATTTGGTATCTGTAAAGTACGATCTACGACAACCAATTTAACCGAATATGCGGATCTTTGAAATTAATGGAGGCGGGAAACGAAGTCGACGTAATCACCACAAAATTGGGAAATCATCGCAACTAAATTTCCGGGTTTCACACATAGATGGTGCTAGCACCACATCTGGTTGTCATTGATGTCAGAAGTTGTGTTTTGTACGTAGCGTGTACTGTTGTTAACGATGACCATTTGTAGTACCAAAAACAGTTGCAGACACCTAGATGCAAGCGTTATTGGATGTAGATGATAAGCAAACTCAAGATCAACTTGCGGAGGCATTAAACACGACTCGCCAAAGTATTTCCAAACGTGTACATGCAATGGGAAAAATTCAAGAGCAGAGAAAATGGGTGACGCATGAGTTGACTGAGAGACAGATGGAAAATCGAAGAGCCTCTGCGTTTGGTACGACCAGAGAGGAATCGTATACTATGTGGTACTGAAACTGTCAATGGGTAATGCAACCGATAACAACTCATCAATATGAACCATGCATTGCTCGAAAAACGCCCAGAATAGAACACAAGACACGCCGTCTGTGTCAAAACGCTGAGATGGGATATATGACACCATCTTGGATTATCACTTGATCCGGTCGATGGCTCATGGCTTGGCAGGGCTGCTTTTGGCCAGTTTCCAAGAATAACAATACTTTGAGTAAACCACTTTTGATATTTTTATTGAAATTTTCAATTTTTCAAAATAACCCGGAAATTTAGTTGCGCAAGAAATTATTTAAGATATCGTCACTGGAAATTTAGTTTAACCACGCATTAAAGATGATGAAGTGGATTAAAGTGATTATTTCCCTTTAGATTTGTTCATGCGACGATTTAGTGGGGCCACCGTCAGGTCTTTCATCGCCTTCTCCCGCGATTTCGGGTTAAATTAAAAATTTCACAGCCAATGACTCAAAACTATAAAATAAAAGAGAAATTCATAAAAATTGTCACAAAAAGCACACATGAGGGTGAGATGTGATCAAAACCTAATAGAAATTCGGGAGAAATCTTCTTTCAAAAAAAATTATCCAAAACATGACTATCTACTCCCAAAGTAGTTATATACTTCCATAAGTCAAATTTCATATATTGGTATGTGCTAATGCTCCTTCCGACGATCACTGAAGTACATAAACTAGTATTATTGTTTTTTTATACGCAATGCGTTTAATGTTTAGGTAGGTCAGGTATACAACTATATAGAATAATCATATACTAGGTATATAAAGTTTATTGGCTGAAGTATATAACAGCATCATGAAACTGAACTTGAAAATGATATTGTCACAGTTAATATTAGTCAGCAATTTTATTTCAGTATTGATTATTGGACAGCCGAAACAGTGCAGGTGCTTTGGTCTCGCTGCATAGCAGTGATGTCAAAGAAACTACAAAAAAGGTATCTCATGTATGGGTTCTGTTTTGCTCAATGAAAGCAACATTTTTTGCTGGTTATTTATCCTCTAATGCCATTAGTGTAGACTATTCTAAGAACTTTACCCGATAGGCCTGTTAATTCATAAATTACCATGCCTATTCCTTTTAGGATTACCACTTTAAGAAATTGACGTGCAAAATTGGAACAAAATTTCTATTCTGCATTACTCTGGGAATGTGTCCTTATACAAATATAATTTGACCAACTTCAAACTCTATCGGACGGGTTCTCAAATTATAACTTTGAGCACTTTTTCGATAAGCCTTAGCAGTATTTTGTTTGACAGAATCATGAACTATAGCCATTCGGGCAGGTAAATAAAGTAAATTTTACTCTCTGCAACATTGCCCAACAGCTTTAGGCTTTCGTAATAATGGACATGATTTACTCGGTGGTCGACAACGAATACGAAATGGAGAGAATGCTGAACCATTTCATGCACCCCATTGCTAAGTGCGGAAGCTATTTCATTGATATATTTGTTCCATGTATCGTGCTTCTCGGAAATGTACGCTCTGATGGCAGGCATTTGATTACGGTGAATACCCACCCCGTGGTCTTGGAAACTGCAATACCATATTAACATAAAAGACTTTTGTACCCAACACTCCGGAATTGTGAACCGTTATCTGAGTGTATGCTCTGTGGAATTGTTGTGGGCTTTTGTTGTTTGTTTGGAGCTTTTGTGATTTTACAAGAATCACAATTCATGACATAATCTCCAATTTGTTTCACTATTCCTATGGCCAAAAGAAATACCTTCGAATCCATTCAAGCATCTTCTTAATCCCGCCATGTAATGCTATAGTGAGTCATAATGATACTTACTTATCGGGTAAGGTCTTAGTCCGAATCAACAACTTCCAAACCGATAGAATCGAAACCTCATTAGACCTTTTTGGTTCTAAACGGATAATTATTAGTTTTCCACTGTTTTTGAATGCCGAGTAATTGTCTGGGTTATCGCTTATTTTATTATAAATATCTTTATCCTGAGGTTCACCAATTTCTTTTTCTCGATAGTATTAGTCAAGCTCTCCTCAAATTGATTGATTTCATCATAGGAGATATGTGAGAGCTTGCCTGGTACCACGTTTTATTTCCGCGCTGGTGCCAAATAGACAATCAAAAACCTTACAGCTTTAGCCTTCAACGTTCCAATCTACCACTAAGATCACGTTGGGAGTTTGATCGAAAATTCTGTTCTAAATCCGATTTTTACCATAGTAAATGATTTAACGAACTATTGGCCCGCAGCCTTAGTAGAGGGAGAAAATTAAATTTCTTAATTTAAAAAGAGAATAGAAATTTAAAAATGGGATTCAAGTAGCAAGCGAAAAACTCGATTAATATATAGAATTTCAAAGCAAATTTTATTCCGACTAATTAAAGCTGGAAACACATACTGTGGAATACACTACCTAGTGTATATGGTTTAAAATACATGTACGACTAGTTTTAATTTGACTGCGCATCCGTTGGTGTTGACAACATGAAGAAAAAAAAAACTGAAAAGCTTCGGCAACTTCATGCGACATTGTTTGATACTAAATTGTATCACTAAATTTTGACACTAAATTTTGTCAAGATGGAGGAGAAAGTTACAGAATTTATAAAAGAAAACCAATTTTTATACGATACAAGACATTTCAATTTGCAAAAATATTTATCTGTGTGACAAAAAGTTGATAGCTTGCTTTTACTCTAAATAAAAAATGTCGCACACAAGTGTCAAAAAACTATGCTCATGTGTTTTACGTGCAGATCTGCATGAGGTGCTGCATGCAGAAAATCTGCACATATATTTTCACCATTAGAAAATTTCCACTGATTTCAAGTATACGGACCCTGGTCTTAATCCATTTTCGCTGACCAAATATCCCAAATATCGATTTTCTTTCATACTAAATTTTCTTTTTTCGATATTTATGGTATCGCAACCCTTAGTAATGTCGCCGCCGTCCCTAGCAATTTGTCGTGAAGTTCATGTGGTATGACTTTGTGCATTAAGCGGCACATTGAATGGGGTGGCCCAAACGGCACCACCCTGAACTGATTGACCGGCCATCGTGGCACCTATATGAAGTTGGCCCAAAATTCTAGCCCAAAAAATGGCGGTTTTAAAAGCTGGCAACGCTAATGCAAGTGTCGTGAAAAAAATGAAACTATCGTGATAAAAAATATTAAGATACAAAAATGATAAATCTTTAAAAAAGTTGTTGTGGTTCCTTATGTATATGAAGTTGGGTCAAAAATGTTAACCCCAAAACTATTAAGGTTCTGTAAAATATACGAACATTTACTGCATCAAGTATCTGCCAAATATTTTGTATTTTTGATATGTTAAATCAAAACGTATTCTTTTACCACAGCAAAAGCGCCATATATTAATGTCAGCCGAAAAATAAATATGTCGTAAAACTATCAAACCCGCATGATAGATAAATCAATTCAATCATTCTGTAGATAAATCATTCTAAATAATACATTTTAGCCGCGTAGCAATTTATTTTGAGACTTAACTTTTGACTATAATAAAAATTTATTGATTGATTGATTAGAATGTACGGCCAAGACTAAGCAGGGATCCCGGATACGCCGGGCCTACCGTACACCCCTTTTACATATAACAAGATGGAGGGATAGGAAAAGTTGTTAGATATGATAGACTTGACCCGGTTACAGACACCTAAGTAGTCAATAGTTAGTAAAGCACAAGACGGCACAATTATTTTTGTTTTTCGGGATATAAATAATCAGCAATCAACATCCTAAAAAGTAATTGATTAATTAGAAAATGTCCTAAAATAAAATTTCATTATTATGAGTGATTCAATTTTATTTAATACCATTTCCTCCACCATCCCCTCCCCAAAAAAAAAAAAAAAAAAAAAAAAAAAAAAAAAAAAAATGAAGCAGTCAATGTCGCGACGCCGGGCCCGCCATACACCTTTATTATAGCATCTTAAAAAATTATATAATCAACCATGTTGGCATCTTAATGATAAATTTCCTGAAATAAAATGTCATTATTATGCGTTAGAGATTCCTTATTTTGTACAATATAATTAAATTATTCTTGAATAGAATAAATGTAATGTAATGATTATTATAACTAAATTAATTATAATTTGACTATCGTAAAACAAATAAAATAAAATAAATCGAATCCAAATATTGTAGTATCAAACGGATGGATCCCTTCTTCAATGGATAACCTGACCATCCCTAATAAACCAATATGTTTATTAATAAAAATAAAAATGAAACAAAGACATCTGGTTTCAAAAATAGCTAATCTGGAATCTATAAGGTAATATATAAATAATGAATGTGTCACAGGTTAAGAACCCCAATACCTAAACAAATTAACACATTATAATTTATTTCCAATCAGAATTAAATAAAACTTTTAAGCTAATCAGGAATCTGTAAGATGACAGAATTAGTAATAAGTAGCTATTAGAAAATAATCTAATTAAAGAAGTGCCATGATCCCAAAAATACAAAAGACATATAAGTATGTATAGTAAATCAATATTTGTCTGAATATAAATTCTATTCTGTAGCCTCCAAGATAAAAATAAGTCAACCCATAAAGTTTCCCACCACCGACACTTCAATGTTACGTATAACCATAGTCATTTAATCTATTAAAATAATATTAGTAAACCAATTGTCATGAGACAAATTAAATCTTAAATATACAATTAAATTAAATTAAAATAAGAAAAATTACAATTAAATTGTAATTACAATTCGACCTATAATTAAAAATTTGTTATCTGGTTAATAGTGGAAATCTATTATATTCCTAACGACGGAAATTGTCACTTCAATGCAGTTCTTGAAGCAAACGGTATTAATGTTCATTATCTCAGACGGCTCAAGAATCTTAAAAGATTTAGAAATTTTAACACTTTAAAATGTATTTTGACTATAATAAAAATTTATGTTAAAATATTCATCAGAGAACTAAACGACATAAACATTTGTTGGGGAATCGGAGGTTTAAGGGCTCCCCACAGTTATTATTCCGATGATAGTACCATTAAACGAAATATGTGATTGATTTAAATTCTGTATAGAATTAATTTGAGTATGGCCCCTGAATACGAATAGCTTTTAAGTCATATGATACATAGGATACACCCTTAAACCTCCGATTCCCCAACAAGTGTTTATGTCGTTTAATGCTCTGATGTATCTTATTACTTAAAAGCTATATTCATATTCAGGGGCCATACTCAAATTAGTACGATACAGAATTAAAACTTAATTGCATATTTCATTTTATTTTACTTTTTTGGGTTGACAGTAATATTTTTCTTTGATAATAGAGACAAACATGACAGATTTATTTTGGGCTGACTTTAAAACATGGCAGTTTTTCTTGTGCTGTCAGAATAATTTTTGGGTTGGTATATAGAAAATAGAGTATTTTTAAACATTTTTGGGCTGACACTTGCCTATAGGCCTAGTCTGTATATTTTAGTATTGCCACCGATTTTTTTTGGGTTAGAATTTCGGCAACTTCATATACATGTCGTGGCACCGTAACAGTTGTCTTATCTTTCTGCAAGCGGTATCTGCCAGAATGCGTTCTTCAAGTCATGAACTGTGATGTTGTTGGTCTCTCATAATCATTCCAAAAGTAATTCAAATATTGGTGACTGGTAAGTGTTCTTTTTCGTCACGGAGTTCAATTTACGTGCGTCGCGACACAGTAAAGTCGACAACATTCGTGTCTGTTTCTGTTTAAAGGCCCTTCTGTACTGCGGGGGAGCCTGAGTAGTATCGTTGATTTACAGGCTTGCAATCTTTCACGAGTTCAATATCATATTCATGCAACATTTTTTTTACCTAACCGTTCCTTAGCTGGTGAAGGGAACAAGTTTAGAAATCGCACAAATTACTCCATATCATTACCATTAAGAACATGGGCATTGCCGTATTTTCGGCAGTTCTCGGTTACAAATTCATCAACAGTAAAGCTTGGTCACAACTTTAACTTCTTCCAAAAATCAATCCCCCAATGCAATGAAAATTGTTTTATTGGAGGTCCCGTCAGTCGTTTGAACAGTCGACGTATTAAGTTTGTGGAATTTTAAATGTTTGTTTATCAAAAAGTGGATGGAATTTTGTCCAAGTAGTAGTCTTAAAGCTAATATTTAGATCAGCCTATACTCACGAGAATCATTTTGTGTATACTTTATTATGGTTTCAATTACATAATTTATTAGACTTTTAAGAATTATTGAATTCCTTCGACTGGTTGGGATGTGGTACAAGACGAGATCCTCTCACGTAATTCGAACTCGTCTTCTAATTCTGATATAGAGCACGTTCAAATACAAGAGGATTTCATGCAACCTCATGTAACGATTCAACTGGATTTAAAAAACAAAAATAAATTATTTGTACCTAACAGCGAAACAACCTATCAGTTCAGTTGTACGTCAATCTAGTCTAAAAATTCCTTCACAAATAAATCAACCATTTCTTAAATTACTTAGGACTAAAAACCTAGCTGTATATAATCAAGGAGTAACATTAGAGAAATTTGCTGAAATTGAATAAAAAAGAGGAAATATAACTTAGATTACATTCAAAATGAGATGAAAATTAAATATAAAAAAAATTCACCTTTCAATTGAGTTAAATGTTTAGCCTTTTTTAGGTTCCCTACACATAACCCCTTCACAATTCAGGTAATTTATCCAATGTAACTGGATCCTTTTTTTATATACATATTTTACTCTTTATTTCCTTACAAATACGTACAAGTACTAGCAGATACGTCAGGATATAAAAAATATGAGCATGTATATGTGTTGTTGATGGGCCAGAAATATAATATCCATACATAAGCTTATTGAACGAGAAAAAAGCTTTAACACAAATCAACTTTGTTTGAATTTTCATTCATTGGGATTAATAAAATATCTACCCTTCATACATTTCGGTGATAGGCTTTTTATTAGGATAATTGTATTGATTTTTCTACGTTATTTTTCTATGAGGGTATCTACTCGTATCGATATATACTTAAACCTAAACCTACCTACATATATTTCATGGTAAGGAGAAGAGAAAATATCCTTAAAAATATAACTGTACAAATATTTTTTGTAAGGTGGTGAAAATACTAAGAATTATATTCTGTTAGCTTCTTGAGTAAATCTTCGTTATAGATAAACATAAAATCAGAGGTAAGAAAAAAAATATTTTTCACCCAATTTCCAACGTTATACGATATTTTACCTGGCGAACAATAATATGAAAAGAAAATCCATTTAATTGGAAAACTGTTGTGTACCTTACCCATACCAAAATACGGAACATAAGAATCTTATAACAAAAACAGTATTGTGAATAGCTAATTATTGTTATAATTTAATCTTATTTATTATTATTGTTATTTTTTTTAATAATTCGATAAAAACAAAATTATTATGTACAAATTTTTTCAGTTCTACACATAATATGTATATGTACATAATATATTCATCCCTTACCCCATATTTCACAGCATGATTATATAATTCTTATATAGTACATCGTTGTTATATTATTTTTAAGTTATACAATAATTAAACTAAAACAACATGTATAGTATAATTCCACAATTTGTTAATTATCCTAATTTTTATTAATAATTAAAAATTATTATATTATGTTGTTGTTGTGCTTGTTCTTGTTCAGGCTTAGTTTTTTTCTACATGGAAAACAAAATTTTAAATTAAATTGAAATTAATTATTTATAGAGCAGAGGAAGTAATTATTTTTTTTGTAATTTTTTAAGCTTTCACTACGCACCCCTTAAAGTTCAATATGCTTTAGAATATATAGATATTTCTTTATGGAATGAGTAAAAATTCTAAGTCACCATGGAAATTGAAAATTCCCTTCAAACATGAATTTTGAAACTTCTCGGAATTAATGCACACAATAATAACGAGGAGCTTTTGGCATAAAACCTTACAACTGGTAAAAGAATGTACAGTGAGCATTCTAAATTCTATAAGAAAATAGAGCAATTGTATTTTGTAGTAATTTTTTAATCAACTTAGATTGTTGGACTAATTAATTTTAATATTTAATAAATTTATCTTGAATAAAGAACGTCGTATGTCCTCTACACAATTTATGAAAATAAAAGTGGGGCTTGCAGATAAATGGGACTTTTTTATTTTTTAAATTACTAAGCTGTTTTATTAACGTACTATTTTACTTTTACACATCTGTCAACTCTTCGGTTTTTCTTTTTTTTTCGGGCAGTTTATGAGGAACACATCTTTCCTTCCTTCTGTATTTTTCCCATTGTATGCAATCGAAGTGATATTGCTTGCTGAGTAACTACCTGTTACTACGTAACTGTTCTACATGCTCTTTGTGAGTTTGACACGATTTTTCATAGATATACTTTCCAAAATTGGGATAATTGTATAAGACGTTTTTTAGTTCCCTATGCAGTATTACAGCATCATCTATAGAGAGTCATTGCACTATTTAACGAAATATAATGATGGGTAGCATAAATGCTGGTAAACCCTCAACTTTTAAAGTTTGTTTGGCTTATCTAACATATTCTTTTCCATATGAAAATGTTAATGTATATATTTTTCGATTGCAAAGCTTTTGGAATTTCGCATGTTAATTTGGTAAATAATATCTGCCAACGAGTTGTATATCATAATTTGGTAACATCAATATAAAACTCCGAAGTAAAACGAATACGGCTAGTTTCAACTGTCAAATTTTGAGTCTCGCGAATTATAGGTTTAATTTTTTTTCCTCTATTAATTTTTTATTCAAGAAAATTCACATATTAACTGATGTACTATACATTACTTTACAATTTAAATATTTTCTTATTTTCACCAACATGCAAAAGCAAAGATAAATAACACTAAATTGGATGCTGGATGCAAAATAATTTTTTCATCAGTTTACGGACTCTGATGAAAATTAATACAACTATGACCCCTGTCGGAGCTCTACAGGTCTTTGCTAAAAATTTTGGAATATAAAAACAAATGGTAGAAATTCTGGCACCAGTTGAAACCAAAATCTTTTTGCTGCTTGATATTGGTGACTTGTTGGACATATATCGTTAATGGAAAATTTGGAATATGTTAAACTTGAGGTAAATCGTTTACTACGGTAAAAACCGGTTTTAGGACAGATTTTTCGATCAGTTTCCCATACAGCATAGAGTTTTTGAAAAATAATTGAATTTACCGAAAAATACACTTAAAATTGACTTCTACCTTAAGTTTGGCACACAGCCATAGTTCAACTTATGACATTGAAAGGTCATAGGACAAAATAACAATTTACAGAAATTTGACAAAGCCGAATGCTGTACAAAAAATAATATTTTTTTATTATTATTTTGATTATAAAATACTTTAAAGCATATTTTAAAACTGCCTTCCTTCTAACCTTCAATATTATTCTGAGAATTATCAATTTAGTGTTAATCTGAAATTTTAAATTATCAAGCACAAAAAGAGTGTGATACTATTTTTTGTTTGGCAAGCTAATTAACTGATATGGCTCTAGAAGTGTTCTGTACATTGTCAGGGAACAATATCACTTTGCTAAATCGGATGAGTTGTTAAGTAATATTCAAAACCAAATTAGGGAAAACCTATAATGTAGCAAACATCATTGAAGATTTTATGAAATAGCAGGAATTTGGTTCCAGATTCGATTGAGCAAGCTTTGATAAATGCGCTGCGGCCCATAGTTCTAATTTTCTGCTTTTGTTAGTAGCTAGCTACAATGAGGCCATTAATATATCAAACTTGAAGTGCGAATCAGAAAAATTATGGCTTTTGTGCTTTTTCTGAATTCCCGAATTTAATCTAGAAGTACAGGGGCTCGATTCTGTTTCGATGATAATGATAATGAAAAAAAGGATTTCATTCAATTTTTCATTTTATGTTTATCAGTTCAAATTATCATTTATTCAGCAAATGCAATTCCTTGTGCAAAATGAAAAATATTAATTAATTAAAAATTTTACGCAAGATGTCGGAACAAATTGTTTATTATTTTCAGTTCAGTGGTTGCTTTCGATTTATTTTGAGAAACGTCAAAAAAAAAATCATATTTTTTTTGTCCCCGGTCTTATTGGTCCCTTTCAATGCATTTAATTCCGTTGCCAAATCATCTCATTGCTGACTTCATGCATGTGCCTCGTCATAAAATGACTTATATCTGACAGGTTTACATAAGTTTATATTTAATAATAAATTTTATTGCGTTATACATACTTATCATTGGCTAAATATGTTCTTCCAAAAATTGGAGCAAATGTAATATCTGGTCATTATTCGGCCGCGTTGCCCTACTAAGCTTGAAATTGTCCATTTAAAATTATTCTATAATCTATAGATTACTTAAAATCAGTTTTCAGCTCAAAATTTCAAAAAAGTGACATAAGAACACAAAAAAACAATTTTTAATATCGTGATAAATATTCCTCATCGTCAAAATGTGTATGTTAAAATATTTAGTTTTTTCACTAAATTTGACATTTATTTATCATCATATATCACCAACTCGGAATCACAATTTATATTTTATCGATGATAATTTTATCATTTATCATTATCGCCGATACAGAATCTAGCCCCAAGGCGCGTATTCTTGAAATCATTGGAAATATTTGCTTTAAAATTCTATTCTTTATATTATTCGAATTCTTCGCCGGCTACTTTAATTAGTATGCAATTTTTCCACAGTGTGGAAAAAAATGCTCAAATGTCGTACTAAATTCCGTACTACAACATATCAAAGACACAAAAATATTGATTAAGGGCAAAAAGAAATTTCTTTCTCTTTCATTCGCGAAGTTTTTATTTTTATTTTTTTGTTTATTGTTTTGTATCTTCAGTGTAATAATATTCCAGTATGCAATTTTTCACTGTGTGGAAAAAACTGTTCTAATTCCATTCTAAATTCCGTACTACAAAATATCAAAGACACAAAAATATCGATTCTGGAGAAAAATAATTGTCTTTCTCTTTCTGTTTCGCGGTAATATTATTTTCGTTGTATAAGTTTCGATTGTATGTTTTATTTTCAGTTTCTTCTGACAAGTCGACGTGCACGGTTGCACTACATAATTAGTTTTTTTTTCCTTTAAAGTGTTGTGTTTCATTATAATGTATTTCTATTTGTTAAAGTAAATAATTTAAAATTTAAGACTGTGTGCCTGAGAGCGATTTTTTCGACTAAATTGCCGACTAAGCTAAATTAATGTGTAGTTATGCTATTACCCACCAGTTTCTATCATTTAGACTACTGCTGAGGTTGCTTGACTATTTAGTTGTCATTTTCATTTCTTATTTTTATTATTTTTTTTTATCGAATATACATTCGAGTAAAAATGTCTAAAAGGAAATACTCTTATTCTTAAATTTCAATTGTAATTTATAATCACATTCATGAACATGATTCCCATATCCATATTTATTTAATTTTTTCTATTCCCTTGATTTTAAATAATAACAAATCGGTGTTAATAAATAACAAATTTAGTTTAGTTTGCAATTTAGTTTACAATCACAGGCACAGCATATTTTAAAGGTACTAGTGCCACCTTTGAATGAATGATATGAATCAGTCATTAATTTAGTTTAGTCGGCAATTTAGTCGAAAAAATCGCTCTCAGGCACACAGTCAAGTATATAATAATAATTATTAACTTGTTTAGTGATCGCGATGTACAAATTTGGACTAAAAAGGTAATAGAAATCTGTCTCACAATGGCGTCGTTGCGAAATACATTTACGTTGTAAATTTTCAATGCATTTTTTGCAAGATCTCAATATGCTGAAGATTAATAATCGGGTAGCACGTGACGAATTGTATTGCATTTAATTCAAATACAATTGCAAATATAATTTATGAAATTTAAATATATAAATAAATTTTCTATGTATCTATGTTTAATTAAATAAAAAATAATAATTACCTTCACAAAAACAAATGATAATAAAATCTTTTATTTCGAATTCAAGTTTTATGTAAAAAATACTAATCAAATCTGCTCTTTTTCGCGCATAAACGTATTACAAATTAGTATAGAAAAGTGTATGGAAAAAACCCGAATTTCCGACGAAATTCCACCTTCTTTCCAATTTAATTTTTTCTCTTTTTAGTCGGAATTCACACTCACACTGGAATTTTTGTGACAGTTTTCTTTGACGATTAGTACGGTTTTCCGTGTGCATAACATTCTTTCCATATAAAGAGTGTGGTTTTTGAACGCGAATATAAACGGAATTCCGACGGCATTGCATATTGGATTTTTCAAATTTGCAAGTTTTCTATTATTTATTTCTCCTAAGGCTGCGTACCAATCCAATGGTAAAAGTCAATTTTAAGGAAAGTTTTCGGTAAATTCCATTATTTTTGAAAAACTCTATGGTAAACTGATCGAAAATTCTGTACTAAAATCGATTTTTTACTATAGTAAACGATTTACCCTTGGATGGAAGTGTGCCAAACTTAAGGTAAAAGTCAATTTTAAGTCAATTTTTCAGTAAATTCATTTATTTTTCATAAACTCTACGGCAAGTTCAGATTGAAAAATCTGTTCTAAAACCAATTTTTCCCCTAGTATACGATTTACCCGCCTATTGCAAAAACTAAAACTTGCAAACTAAAAGACAATAACTTGCAAACAAATTTGAAAAAACGATGAAAGTAGCCGGCGAAAAATTCGAATAATATAAGTATAGAATAGAATTTTAAAGCAAATATTTTTAACGATTTCAAGAACACGCGCCCAGGAATCAGTTTGAAATATTTTTATTAAACTTTTTATTCAATTTGGTTAGGTATATTCAGTTAATACCTTCAACACTATCTATTGCTTTTTCCGAAGAATTAGTTTTCTAACAATTGATTTAAGAAGAATTATTTTTCGAAGAATTAATTTTTGAAGAATTGTCTGTGAATTGATGAGCTGATGGTATTTTATGACCTATTTGATTAATTGATTTGATTTTATCAAATGTTTTATTTAATTGAGATTCCTTTACTATTGAGGTAGCGTGCCAAACTTAAGATAAATCATTTACTGTGGTAAAAACTGGTTTTAGAACCGAATTTTCGATCAGTTTGTCATAGGTTTTTCGAAAAATAATTGAATTTACCGAAACATTTACTTAAAATTGACTAATTACCTTCCGTTTGGCACACAGTCTGAGTCTAATTATCTTATTCGTGTTCTTTATGGACTAAGATGGCTTGGTGTGTCTAGATTCTTCCTCTATGCCTTCTTATAGTTTTCGGGATTTTGTTTGAGACTATATAAGATTTTTTTTCGAGATAACCATATTCCCTCGACTATTTTCTGAAATCTGGTGACATAATTGTGATATTTTTATAAAATTCTAGGATTATCACGATTATGATAACCGGAATATGCCCGAACGTTTTGTTAGTAAGGCTAATGTGAACTGATTTGATTTAATTTAGTTTCTTCATCTCTATGTCTAATTATTCATTTGAGAAACAAGCTTAATTATACTCTGTGTAGATTCTTCGTTGGTTTTGGCATGTAAGTTGATATTATTTGTGTTAGCTTCCCATGCTTTGGAATCAGGATTACTTCCAATTGACAATTTCTAACAAAATGAATACCAAAGTAAAGTAATCAAATTATATATGAAGTTAATCTTCATGGGTGTAGTTAGAAGTATTTTTCCATTTTTACCACTTCTGCCATTAATAGTTTGGTTTCTGGGGTTTGTTCATCTTGTAGTGTGCATAATCACCGGATCATTTTCATAACGACAAGAAAATAAGTAGAAATGATTATCTTTTTTATTAATTTAAATTGTTTAATGAGTTTATATAAAATTTAAATAACAGTTTTTAGCTCAAATATTTAATAATCTTTATTATTTCTTTAGCTTTTGGAACCTTCTCTGTTAATTTAGGATAAAATGTGAGTTCGATTTTCCCGGAAAATTTTAAATAATTTGCCAGTAAATATCTTAATTTTATATACAAGTAAAAGTTACAATGAATACAGTAGTTCGGGAAAGATTCAATTATAAAGTTTTATAAGGTTAAAGAAGTGGAAAAGTATTAATTTAGAATTAAATTTCAAGAAATCTCCAGATTCATGTGAAATAATAATATTTTGTTCTTGTCTGCTGGTTTAAAGAAGCGATTGTCGAAGGTCATTACCGTCGTTAACCATTAAACCAGTATCCTCACTTCTATAGTAAATTAGAGCTGTTTTATCTTGCTCTTGCAGTACGAACGCTAAGTGTCTGCAACCTAGGCGTTCCACTACAAAAAAAAAAATACTTTTTCAGTCTTACTCTCTTGTTATGTGGAAACAGGCTATGTAGGAATATGACCGGCGTTATTCCGCACGGATCTTCTAGAATACTTGCTCCTACAGGCCAGTCAATCAACTATGACCCCTGTAGGAGAGCAGAACACCATGCCAGTACTGTAGCCTGACATGCAGCAATGTTCAGATGAACTCGAATTAGCTGGCAAATGTTTAAGAAATGAAAAATATGCACGATTTTATATTTAATGGAAAATAATCTATTATATTACTTTAAAACTGAAAATAAGCAAAAAGTCTATGTTGAATAAAAAATGGTGATACTAGGTTGATTGAGCTGTGGTGGTGGCGTCGTTGACTTTCGTGCGTATTATCTAAATTAATTTGTGAAAAGTTATTTTTATCGATAGCTTTCCTAATATTCCTAGTGATGACGTTTCCCAGATATACATTTTTTCTAAAACATTTGTTAAAATTTTGAAATTTTTTGAATGAAGTAGATCAACCGACAACCGAACCAAAAAGGTTGTATTATTTTTATACGATAGTGAAAGCCAAGAGTCATAATGTAAATATCGGTCTGACTATGTTTTTTATGATATTAATCTGTACTCCCACTATGTATGTGAAGATAGCCCAAATTCCATCCCCGAAAAATGCGGTGGCAACACTAATTATTGCTATCATGACATTTTTTTTACTCTCAGCCCAAAAAATCACGACATTTTTACTGTCAGCCCCGAAGATTTACTGTCATGACAGCTAAAACTATCATGACACAAACATTTTTCTGGGGAACATTTTTAACTTTTTATTTTTCCAATATTTTTTTTATTTTCCATGAATTGCTTCGTCAACCTTGCAGACACAGATCAAAGAGTTTTTATCGCTCTTATCGCTTCTTCTGATAGTGCCACAAATGTTAAATAAATCAACTATCAGTATATATAATATTTTTTAATGTAATTTTAATACGTTGTATACCTTAGAAGATGGGGGCTGCCCCCAAACCCCCGCTTTTTCACAATTTATATAATTCTTCAAGTGTCAAACTAAATAAAAAAAAAATTAAAACATTTCAAAAATTTTCTGGAATAATTGCCAAATATAGATTTATTGCTATAATTAATAATTAAATGTCGCAATAGTATACATAAAAATGTATAGTGTTGCCATAAGCAACTTTTTTGATTTTCGGGGATAGAAATTTGGGCTATCTTCACATAGAAAAGCTAGCTCATCTAGAAAAATTGTCAAATGTATCCTACAAAATTTGTACATCCACAATTGATATTGCAAATACGCTTGTTTTATGGTTAAACAATTATTACCAACGACACAATAAAATTTTTGACAGGTCTCAACAGAATTCCAATTTCCCCTTTTCATAGGCCATACAAGCCTGGTGCCGTAACAGTGTCAATCATTTTACTTTCATTTACGTAGTAAAATAAAGTATAGTACATAGTTATGAAAAATGTTGACCTCGAGATTTTTACTAACCATTCGTTATTGACGGTTGAAGCATGACGGATTCCACCTAGTGAATTTTCAATAAACTTCAATAACCACAAATTTTAAAATTTATGTCTCATGCTAGTTTAGCTTGGTTTAATTTTATTTAAAGTTTTAGATTAAAAAAGTAAAAGTTTTATTTGATTAGTGATAAGGTGATATTTATAATAACAAATATTAACTTGAATTAATCTATAAATATTACTGATTTTGCTGGCATATCGATCACATGTCATTGTTGTAGTTACTTTAATTGCAACCTGATCCTCCAAACTGGTTTTAATAAAAAATCTCTGTCCGTTTGTCTGTGATTTTTTCATATCTTCGGATATCTTAAAGACTTTTAGCTGAAGTCAGTCCACCGGACGTGGCAGCTACAATAAGAGCTTTTTTTAAAATATTTTGAACTGTGTGTTTTGAACTTCATTTATAGAAAAAGAAGGATCAGTTTTCAAAATTTTAAACGGAACTGATGATTTTTGATGAAAAACTTTTTTCACTAAAAATTCGACCTTCGTACAGTGCAGACTGAATGATCGGGATGAGACTTCATATATAAGCTTTTTCCACAAGGTAGGAGTCTCAGTGAATTTTGGCCGAAATCGATCTAATGCTGGGTCGCAAACTTAAGGTAAAAATGAATTTTAAGTAAATTTTTCGGTAAATTTAATTGTTTTGACAAACTGATCGAAAAATCTGTCCTGAAATCAATTTTTACCGTAGTAAACGATTTATCTTAAGTTTGGCATACATAGCTAAATTATGATTCTAAATTTAATATTTTTGTTTTTCAACAAAAATTTGGCTCCCGTGTGCAGCTCAGACTTATTGACTGATTGGGATAAAACTTCATACTTAAGTTTTTCTCCATAAATTAGGAGGACCAAGTGGTGTTTGTTTCTATAATAATTAACTAGAACAGTGTGGGACCTATCACTTATACCAGGGAAGGACTCTGTACTAACGTGCACCATCAGATCTTGTGGACAACTGCTCCTTGTTCGTTTATATTGCGATATTTGCATAGCAAAGCCAACTACCTTCACCTCCTCGGAAACTTGGAGTATGAGAACATAGTCGGACATAATAGTAGTGTTGCTTTCGCTAACCCGCTTAGCTTAGCTAAGAAATGTGAAAGCAACAACTTTTGGATTTAATTTTTTAATGCGTTTTAATTTTTCTGTGTTGGTTCATTTTCTTAATATTTATTTTATTTTTTTTTATTTTAAGAAATAGAATAAATTAAATTCGGTATTTTGCTATCAAAATAAAAAAAAATTATTATTCAATATATATTTTTTTAGAAAAATAGAAAAACTAACGCCTTGCGGTAAACACCATAACCATAAAATGATTTTATTTCACCTAATCCTAAAATTTTTTTCTTAACATTCTAAAACAATCGGCTTGAATACAATGCAATTGTTGTTGTAATCTTTTGAAAGCAACACAGCTAATATTTCAAAGAGTTTGAAGGAGTACCAAGCCATGATGGACCCCTCAATTAATTAATTTCTCTTTGCACGTTCCTGGTTCACTGTTTCCATTTTATTCTGTTAAATCCATTTTTAAAAATTTTCCACCTCATACCGTTGATTGTGTTTTCAAAGCCTGGTGACTAGTTTAATAGAATCAAGCGTTGAGCACGCCTTCGAGAAACCACAGTGGAGACTTGCATGACGACGTCGGGTAGGGTCAACGAACTTTTCACAGAATGGCCATATGGTTGATTGCATATAGAACCACATTCAGAACTAGGATGGCCTTTAGTCGAAATTGACATTTTCTCTTTGTTTGCGTGCTGCCTTACTCAGTACCTTATATGTATTAAAATCTTTAGAAATTACTGTTGGACTTATCTTTCGATTGAATCTTTTGATTGAAAACAAAATAACCCAAGAAATTGATGTTTTGCTCAATTTGCTCGTTCAGAGAGGCATAACAACTGTACGTATATCTGGATTCCGTAAATTTTTCTAGAAACTCTGCAATTTTTACATGCTTTTTCGCAGTAACATAAAGTATACCCATCATGAAAAATTTTGACTTTGAGATTTTTGAAGATTTACCACGTCGCCAAAGCAGTTTTTTAAAAATCTGTGTGGTGTGTGTATGTGGATATGTATGCGTGTGTGGGTTCGTGCGGACTAAGTGATAATGAGAAAAACGGTTTTAATATGAAAGGTACTATATTAAATTTGAAACAATGTCGGCCTAAATCATTTTTCCACAATTTAACCGGAAATGACGATTTTTGGGAAAACAAACAGTTTCCAACAAAAATTCGGCTCTGTATAGCCCAGATGGTTTGATTGATCGGAATGAAACTTCATATTTAAACTTTTCCATAAATCGAAAGAGACCACTGGATTGTGGCCGAAATATGTTCACAGGATGTAGCAGCTTTCATAAAAGCTTTTTAGTTTTTTCCAATTATTTTGAAAAGTATAGCATTTATAAGAAAAAACGATTATGCACTAAAAGACTGAAAAAATTGCAAGAATAACGTTCCAAATACGTTTTCCAAAATTTAAGCGAAAATTACGATTTTTGATAAAAGCGTTTTGTAAAAAAATTTCGCTCCCTGTACAGCTCAGATAAAAATCGGCCAACCAAAAGTGACAGCTTCCATACGATGTTTTTCGTTTTTTCACCGGAAGCGATAGTTTTAAAAGGGCTCTTTTTGTTTTTTGCATATATACTTTAAATGCTATATCATTTATGAGAAAAACAATAACTAAATTAATTTTGCAATAATTTAAATCTAAGCAGAAATAACAATTTTTATCAAAAATCCGTTTTTCAGTAAAAAAAAAAAATTGGTCTCTAAACCGCTCATACAGATTGGTTAAGTTTTTTCGATAAAATGAGAGATCACAGTGATTTTTGGCCGTGATCGGTCAACCAAAAGTGGTAGCTTTCATATGTGCTTTTTCATTTTTTGCAAATGTTTTGATGCATTTACGAAAAAACGATTAAAACATAAAGATTGTAAATTCAATTTCAAACAAAAATTGTTCAGATTCATATTTTAAATTTTAGGGGAAATGACGAGTTTTGATAAAAAAAAAATATTTCATCAAAATTTGGCATCCGTACAGAAAAGGTGGATAAACTATTCCGAATAAAACTTCATACCAAAGCTTCTTTCATAAATTAGAAGGGCTATGCCAATCGTGAGGTGGGGCCGTATTCTTGAAATCGGTGGAAATTTCCCCAATCGGAATACAATTTACTTTGAAAATCTTCATAGTATTCGAACTTTTCGCCGACTGCTTTAATCATTTTTTTGAATTTCTTTTCTTTTTTTAAATTAAGAAAAATAATTTTTTCCTTTTACTAAGGAAATAATTCTGTGTGGGCAAATCGATTCGAAATTATTTGCTTAGTACGGAAACGAATATAAGTAAACTTCGAAACAAATTTGAAAAAAATGATAAAAGTAGTCGGCGAAAAATTCGAATACTATGGAAATTTTCAAATGAAATTGTATTCCGATTGGGGAAATTTCCACCGATTTCAAGAATACGGCCCCTGCGTACCAAAACTGTCAGCCTCCGTAGGAGCTCAAGGTCAATAAGGTCCATCCTTGTTAATTTTTTAACAAGGGTCGACCTTGTTGGTTTTCGGAAATTTAAGCTGGAATAATGAAAATTGTTCGCCATATAATACGGGTTTAATAACTACGTTAATTTTTTGAACTAGCGATCGGTATAAAAATATTTTACCGTTAACATACTGAAAGAAATATTTTTAAGGATCTGTGTTACCCAACAGTAGGAAATCTTATTAGACACATTATACTGTTATTCTATGTACGACCAAGCATTAATATTACGGAGATTATCTGTGATTGTCCATGGTAACACTTAGATCTCTTTGTAATATATATTTTTTTTCAAACTAAACTTCGTTAATGTGAACTCAATTGAATGTGTATTGAAATTTAATGTTGCTCAATTGAATGATATGAAGCTTAAAAATAAGAAAGCTTTTAAGGAATCTCAACCTTTGATGTAAATCCAATTAGTCGCAGTGCTGTTATATCTGTTAATGCAACACTACAATACGAATTTTTAAAAAGGCTCGCTTTGATTGCCTTTGCTTGAAACTTGTGCAACATATACCAAATACAATTTCGAAAAGCTTAAATGAAACATCAAAGTATAATGTTTCAAAATAGGCAAAATGAAATATTCGTAATGTAAACTGCTCTAAATAAATATAAACAAATAAAACTAATGCATAGCGTGACCATTTTGCATTTAATTACACTTTATCTGTATCTGTATATATCTATGCAATAGAACTTTTAGCTTTTTACATTTTTCCCAGTTCAGAATTTTGTTTTAAAAGCTTTACGTATTTCGTTTTGTGTGAGTAAAAAAAATTTACCATGACATTCAGTTTGAAATTTATTTTAGTTTAAAATTTTTTTATAGCATTTTTTTTATATACAAGGATTGCGATTGCACAGTTTAATTTAATTACGTATCTAGCTTTTATATACTATATACATGTACTAATCGTACAATACATGTACAAAACATATCCCTAGAAAAAAAAACTAAAAATTAACCCTTTCTATACCGAAGTATTCATATATAGCATAGTAGCGTACAGATATGGATCTATATACAGGGTGTTTCCTCTATTTTTTTATACATGATACGAGCACTGTGCATTTAAATAAAATGAATCACCCGGTACGTTTGGGGGATGGTTTGAAAATTTATGTATTTAAATGACCTAAAAATTTATACTGGACCTACCAAAAACTAATTTGTATTAGAATGTTTAATGGATCGTATTTTATTATCACAAATGGAGAGATTTTGTAATTTAGTTTTAGTTAAACCTAACGGGCAAATCCGAAAAAAGTTAATTGTTCAAAAATGAAAGTTATATCGTTTCTAAAGCTTTTAGATGGTGATGTAGTTTTTAAATTTGATTTTTCGAAGGGGTGACAATATTTGTAAATGTGAGACTCGTCAAAAAATGGATGTAATATGCGCGTATAATTTAAAATATTTAGCATGTTGGTGAGCGATTGTTGGTCAAGATGAAAATAAGAAAAAATTTCGTAAGACATGTTAATATGAAGAGAAGCATTGCATCAATACAATGCTATTTCTGTTTAAACTTCATTTGTCTTTATTCGGGTAATAATGGGTGGCCCTTTTAGTGTTTGCAATTTCAACTACTGGTTATTTTGGAGTGTGGCAACACTTACATCATTCGTGTCACTTTACGTATGAACAAAATTGGAAAATACTGAAAACTCACTTTCAAAGTGGTGAGCCTTCTACCCAAACTGTAAGAAATTTACGTGGAAAATTCAGTAGAAATAAAATGCCTACAACGCGATTTGTGGATCAATTTGTGAAGCGAGTTCGTGAAACTTGATTGTTATATGGATAAATCAACACGGTGCACCTGCATTTAGAGCGCATATACAGCCGAAAATAATGCAGCTGTTGCTCAGAATATGAAGGTGTACAAAATTGAATTAGTGCAGGAGCTGAAACAAAATAACCATCCGGATCGTTTTCGGTTAGCTCGTTGGGCTGTGGAACGCTACAAAAAATCAGCATTTTTATCAAAAAATCATATTTTTCGACGAAGCTCGTTTTCGCCTCTGAGGCTACGTAAACTAGCAAAATGGTTGGGGCTCAGAAAATTCACAAAACCATGGAGAAGCCGATGCATCCACAACAAGTGACTGTTTGGTTTGAATTTTGGACTACCAGCTTCATTGAGCCATGATAAATGAGTTTTTCTTATCCAAAATTCACTAGGAAACGACATTTGGTTTCAATTGGACGGCGCAACTTGCCACACAACAAACGCAACAATCGATCTCTTGCACGGTCTTCGTTAATCGACTCCGTTGGACTTCTCTTAAAAATTAAATTAAACTGCCAAGGTTATGGGCTCCCTTTACAAGTGTAACTAGGCCAGGCATCCTTATCAAAAAATTTGGAAGCAGACGTTCGGAAATACAACAAGGGTTTGTAATATGGATATCAGGCGAAGTTGCAAAGCACCCGATCAATGCAAAATCCAGATGTTGCCGTTTATACATCTCAATTGTTGTATTTGTGCATCAGAGTGCATTTGTGCAATTATTTATCCGCCTCTCTTTTTTCGTTTTTTATCGTTTTTTATGAAAGAGTTGGTAGCACAGCTGATTGCCAGTCAAGAAGGGTTGATCGACCAGATAAAACGTTTTTTGATCGATCACATAATACATAATTTTACAGTACGTGCGCTATTTCGTGCGTACGACCACAATAAAGAATATTTTTATGAATATATGGCTCGCATTTTATCGTGAATAATATCGTGTCGATCGAAAAGAAAAATCATTTTTAGTACGAGTCGAAATCGATACGTATGATGCTATCATCAAATTGCAAGGCGAGGAAAGTTCGACAATAAACCATTAGATGAAATCGAGAAAAAATTGACTGAATTTGCCACCAAATCTGATCATGTCTTGCATCCCAGTTTAGGAAATGTGAATTCAAATGCGCTAAATGTAATAAATTCTTCGAAATATATTTTTCTTTTATATACTTCACGAGCGAATACGAGTAGCAATCTAACAAAACGGTAACCTCAGCATGGATGATGCCATTTCAATTACCCAATTTCACGAAAGTCACCGACAATTATTTTGAAGAACGAAAGCGAAATTCATTCGAACGTGAATGAATTGAATACTCAAGGTAGACAAAGTGCTCAATTCCTCCGCCACAACCGTGTCATATTACAAACCTTTGGAGTTACGTTCGGGCTGTGGCGTCAAGCTGGAAAAATTCACCGAGAAACAGCGGTGATTTTAAATTGATTGAGCAAATGACAGCAAATGCAGATTTTAATACAAGTTACTTGGACGGTCAAACCGAAGAAGGGCGTCTCAAAAATCTGGAAGAGAACGACTTGCTGCTGCTAACTTGGAATGTAATATAGCAAATTCTTTCAAACTAAAGTGGATTATTATCCGGCCATCATCCGAAAGACTTTGGGCAATTGTCAAGATTCCTCGATCAACAAATTTGAAAGAATTGGAAGATTTCGTGAACCTAGCTAACATACTCATCGAATATTAATAATTTTCTCTGTCTACTTTCGTATACTAGCATATTCAGATATTCTGGAATCAGAGTAGAGAAATGAAACTAGCACAGCAAATGTAAAACTTTTTTAAAGTATTGTATATTGTAGGACTGGGACTGCCTTAACTTTCAATGAGAAAATCATTGATTTCATTTATTCAACACATTTTACCGAACCCATCTAGTGTATTTATTATCTAGGACTGCTTTCCGTTAGATCACTTTATATTTATTCATTCAATAAAATATATAGAAATTGAAGTACATATCTTTGTTTGTGGACGACACAAAAATACCAGGGAATTTGTATCTGCAGCCTTCGTTCAATTGTTGCACAATAACCTGGCACAGTTATGGCCATTCTGCTTGAAACAAACCATCTTGAATTAATCAAAACGGTAAACAATAAATAATTCTCGTTAAAAGTCGAATCGCGACTCTATTACCACTAATATTATCATTTTCCGAATTATGTATACTTATGAGTATACGTAACTCGTATCATGCATGATTAAGGAAAATTTTAGATCTCAATCAATAGGGCAAACTTAATGCTAGGGTTTCAAACGTTGGTCGAAAGGACTTACGACATGGTTTATTTATTCAAAGTTGGGCCTACACTTAAGTATGCCAGCTAAGTGTGGTCGTTTTCACTTTGCTTTTCGGGGGCTGCCCTTTCATAAGGAGGCGTAAATCTAGCCAGTATAAATAGTTACTAGTATTTAAACTGGCTAGAATTTTTTTAGTAAATTCCTGACTTCCGAATTCTTGTAAACAAATTAGATAATTTTCTATGTCTATTTTCACATTTTTCCATATTTACAGGTACCAACAAATTAAAGCAGGACAACGAAACTGACCTGGTGAAAGTAAACGAATTAAACCTAGTAACTCAAATATCAGAAAACGCAGCACTGGTTAGATTTTTATTAACAGAACTTTCAAATTATTCGAAAACAATTAATTTTTATAGGTCTATCATTTGTGGTGTTAAATGTTTCCGCCTTAATGTCTAAATATCATAAACTTTTACTTAAATATTTTCTACGGCAATCTATTAGTAGACGACACAAACATCCAAGTCGTCGTCGTACAATTGTCTATTATATCCTACCATTTTCAATATAGTTTATATAAGTATAAGTTTGTATATACTTGAGTAAATAAGTCCTTAAAGTCAACAATTATAACAGTAATTAACATACCTTTTCTTCATTAATTATATTGATAGAATTTCCAAATTACCTGAAAATAGAAAAAAAGTTTCGTTTTAGATAACAATCTCAAATATTATATTTATGCTTAAAATTTAGTTTTTTAAAATATGCGCTTGAAATATTTACTAGATCTATCCTAAGTGTAAAAATTTTTTAGGAAAGGTTTAGGAAAAATTTCACAGTCCTACACACAGTCGTGAAATATTTCCTAACGAAATCCATGTATACTAGTGTTAGTGAAAAAGTCTTAAAAGGGAACATTTAGGCGGGAAGATATTTTAGGGAAACTCTTATTTTAAAAAATATTGAAATTAGCTGATACAAACGAATTAAAAAATTAAAATTAAATTTAAATATAAAAAACATCTACAACTAAACTTTGCTGCAAATTTTGCCAAGTACTCATCAATTCCACTATGTTTCTCGGTTAGCCGTATAAAATATCAATTTAATTTGTGGACCATCCACCATCAACTTTACTTTTTACCAATATAATAATTTTATTGAATCATCAACCACCATCTAATTACAGATGAGGAAATAAAATATGGTGATGGTGAAAGAGAAGAACTGAGGTAAAAGTTCACTCAGATATGATATACGATATTAATTTAGATAGAATTTACACTACTTTTCCAATTAAGAACTAACAACAGATTGAATACTGTAGAAAGATATATAAAATGACAATGTCCATGTTAATTTTCAGAATTTTGTCATAGTTCTGGCATGGGCAAATATGGCCTCGAAACGTGTGAGTTATAATTTACAGTATTTTTGCCATTCAAACGATTACTAATCGAGATTTTGCCCGGTTCTCATCGATCCCGTTATGTTTTCCAGACAGATATATCAAATGCCAATGTCCATGTTAATTTTCAGAATTTTGTCATAGTTCTGGCATGGGCAAATATGGCCCCGAAACGTATAAGTTATGATTTACAGCATTTTGGCAATATAGCTCACACGTTTCGGGGCCATATTTGCCCATGCTCGAACTAAGACAAAATTCTTAAAATCATTACGTTTATTGGATTTTAGAATCATAAATGCATGGCGAGATTGATTAGCATTTCTCTAAATTTTGACTAGTGTATCTATGAAATCTAAAAATTCAACAAACTTCAATTTAATTGTAAGTTTATCCATTTACGATATATAGCATAATGTTTTTATATGACATTATTAATTGTTTTATAATTAATGGTATTTTAAACATATTGGTACGGTAGAATTTGGAGATAAACGTATTGAAAATTTACAATATGTTTACTTTATGGTGGAATTTTCTAAAAAAATTTTAAAAATTATTTACGCCTAAATGTTTGTTTTTCGTGCATAACCACTAATAAACACAAGCAATTTTTACTTAGGATTTTTTTAGTAATTATTTCACGTCAGTTTTAAAATTTAATCCCTAACTAAACTTTCGATAGACGATGTTAAGTTTAGGTTCAAGATATCGGCACTTATCTTTTCGCCTAGTTGAATTGTGGCAGTAAAGAAAGTTTAAGCTTGCTGCTGAATGTCTTGTACACTGTCACTGTAAATGTATCTAATTTCAAAATCCAGTTTGTTCCACCGACTTGCAAATCACGTTGTTAGTTATTTTTGACCTTTGATGTAACCTTGATGTACTTGTATTACGGTATCAATCACTGCCGTTTGGAATGTGCAAAGTTCCATCATATCCAACATTGTGTGAAGAGCAATGTCCGTTAATTCCTCGCTTTATTAGTTATTAGTTTTTTGGATGTTTTTTTTGTGGGTTTCTTCTATTATAGATATTTGTTGCTACAAAACCGTTTGGTGATGTTGTTGGTTCAGATTAAGCTTTGTTATCAGTTGTTATCTCCTTTTATCAGTTTTCAGCATGTTAATCAAGTACGCAAATAGTTCATAGATTATTGTTCAAACAAAGTCAGAAGGTGATCTTTTACGAAGGAATTTTAATTTTTTCCTAACATGTTCGACATGTGTTATCTATTTTATTTTTGCATATATCGACGAGTGCATTCTTCTGTACGTTCTAGCTCTGCCAATATGTATGTTGTCAGGTTGAAGTATGTTATTTCCAATCGCCGTTTATCAGACTTCTTCCCAATTTACAAAATATTGATAGCGTGTAGAGCGAAATGTTTGGTTTAACAAAATCTCCGAATAGTGATCTCTGCGTTGTGGTTGTTGTTACCTCGTTGATTTGATTCGTCTGTGACTATGCCACACTGATTTGTTCCTTGCGGCTCGTCTACTGGTGAAACGGAAACTTTGGTAATAGTTCTTTAAAAAAGAGCATTGCCCAGGCCCCGTATTGTAACTGTCGGGTCCCTTCAATAATCCTACTTCTTCTCCATTGTGTAGGAGGTAAATTACCTTCAATTAAAAGCACAAAAATTAAAATTTTAAGTTGCGGCTTTGATTGTAGCCAATTTGGTTATTGTTGTAAACTTTGCAGATATTCGTTACTCAAGAGTATTGTTAATTCCTCGTAGATCAATGATGCATTTTTTACTTTTCAGGTGGGTTTTAACTGCCAGCTTCCGATAACTCACCAAAATGAGATGATGCAGGTGGTGGGAAATGCATGGTTATTCCCTCTGCTGGCAATTATTGGGCAACAATATCGTTGAAGTTGGCTAGTTGACCATTTTGTAATCTTTTTAGCTAATTATTGGCTATAACAAAATTCGTGCCATTATCACTATATATATATATATCAGTGCATAATTCACTCCTAGATCTGAATATTTAAGGCTGCAACGTATTGATTTGGTTGATAGACTAACAAAAAATTGCCAAGTATTCCCTATACATTTTTCACTGTCCACCTTTGGCTGTTTTTTATTGTACGGGACCGCCACATTCCACTCCTGTATGTGTAAATAGATTTGAACCTCTATAACATGTATCTCATTATAAGATTATTGATTTAGTTGTAGTTCTTCCTCTTATAATAGAATATTTTTTCCACACGAATGAGAGAGTGAGTTCGATACCTTCATGCATCATTTTCAAACGTGGATCGATGAACAAAGTTCTACTCAATTATTAATGGGCAGAAAGTATTCCTGGATGTTTCTCTTCATAGCTTAACAATGGTTTTTGCAGTCTTCTTCATACTAGTAGAATTCTCTCTGGATCCAGAAATGGATTCCGTGCCAATAGCTTGTTTTATCTATAGCTATCGTTATAGCTTTCATTTTCAAACAACCACGACCCTTGTATTGACTGCTTTAAGGCTGGTATGAACCACATAATCTTTGTTCATTAGTTTTAGATAAATGCTGGCAGCTAAGTGCAGTGAAAAAATAATAATAAGAGCTGAAGACAATTTCGAAGGTACATTGAAATTGAAAGATGCATAAGATGAACACATTTACAACAATAGCAGTCATCACATGGTAAGCGATTTTTTCTATAATAATTATTGTTCGGAAAATTCCTCCTACCCGAAAGAAATAACTTAATAGCTCACTGAAGTTCTACGGTTTATAGAACTCCCAAATAAAAATAAGAAATAAATTTATATATAAAAAGAAACTTTTCTTCCCAATAAATAATTTCTAAATTAAAATAAATTTTTCAAAGTTTCACGATAACCAGTAAATCGAAAAAGTTTATGAGTGAAAAGGGTAAATTAATCGAATTAAAAACGGACGAAGAACCCTCAGAATCAGGTCACAGAATTTTCAAAAACCAAAATTTTTCAATAGAAATAAAAAACTTGACAGAAAATTTTAACTCAATATTTAAAATCACGGAAAACCTTAATTCTAATAAAGATACCGATAAACTGTCAGTAAACGGTGACTACAATGTTAACTGTGCAAATGACTTATTCGAAAGCCTCCGAATACCAATAAACATCAGTCGTATTCCCTTCCACACATCCATATTCACCTAAATAAAACTAAAATTCTTACCTTAAAATCTTGATAGGCTCGGGATCAAATAAATCGTTCCTGAACCCAGAGTTCATTCATCCTTCCCGGATACGCTCCATACCTCCGAATAATGTTAAAACTATGTTTAACGATCACCAAATAGACGAGAAAGTTATGGTCCCCGGGCTAATGGAATTTAAAATAAAGGAACCTTTGGAATTCCTTCTTTTTAAATTTCATAAATATTTTGATGGTCTAATTGGTTTGGAGACGATGCAACAACTAAGAGTAACTTTAGACCTTGCCAAATCGATTCTCAAACCCGACAAGGCCGAGATCCCACTTCTTTTGAAACCAAATTATTCATCTAAGCGTTATACTATATTACCAAGAAGTAAGCTCGTCGCTGAACTTCCGGTAGATATAGAAAACGGCGATATCTATGTAATGCCTACTACGATTAATGGTAACCTAAATTTTCCCGAAGGAATATACCATAGTAGAATTTGGTTCGCACCTCTGAAAATCGTTAATAATAGCAATAAAGAGCACACTTTTTTGATCAAGGTCGAGCTGTTTAAAATTTCTTTTCGAATTGAATCGCACCACTGCAATGTGCAAGAATTGAGTGAACAACATAACGAAGATATTTCAAATCTTATCAGAATTGAACATCTGAATTCTTAAGAAAAAGCAGCCATTATTAAACTTTGGCACCAATACGAGGATCTATTTCTTAAAACGGAGCAAAGATTATCATTCACTAATGATGTGAAGCATGAAATAAATTAGACGATAAAGCTATTTTCACTTAAAGCTACCGTTACCCTTACATCCATAAAGAAGAGATAAATAACCAAATTGACAAAATGCTCAATGATGGAATCATCCGTCACTGCTTTTCTCCTTGGTTGTCACCCATCTGGATCGTGCCAAAAACGGCCGATGCAAGCGGAAAAATCAAGTGGTGATTAGTCAAAGACTATCGTAAATTAAATGAAAAGACCATCGACGATCGGTACCCGCTACCGAACATTATGGTTGAATTCGATGAAAAAGCGAATGGAATGTCCACTCAACAATCGTCTATTGAAAATTGAGATCAGTTGTTTGATTTTTTCTCTCATCAAAATCGATTTTCGTGAAGAACAAAAGTGTTTGCAAGGAACGAAGTAATTTGGGGCGGAACGAGGTTCGCCGGGTCGCAGCTAGTTACATTAATAAAATACTGAATACGAAATATGAGTCGTTGACGCCCTTGAGCAATGTTCAGTTTTCAACAATAATGAATGAGTGAACCCTTGAAAAAGGTTTGAGTATTGGGCTAAGATCAGCTTATCCGACACTATATACAAAACCAAATTGGAGAAATAATACCAAAGATGTTCCTCCTCGAAAACTACTTTTAACATTTTCGCCACTTTTCAATTCTTTTTACAGCCAAGCACATCCCAATGTAAAAAAATCGGTTGGGGTAGGTAAAACTCTATTTCGTTACACTTGATTTAAATTGAATTTGAAAAGTTTTACCAAATTCAGTTTAAGAAATTCTTTTAATTTCAAAATTTTACTGAATTCTACTTATCTGAAGAGATTGCTAAACCTAAGGATATTCATGGGTCTAAAGAAAATAATTGTTCTCTTTTTAGTGCACTTTTTCTTGTATTCCTTGAGCCTTACTTGCTCATAGATTAATAAAATGGACTCAAATGGTAAAATCTCCAATTCGACTGGAATAACCTCTCGCTGTTTATTATTCTTTGATAGGTGTCAAATCCGTCTTATTTCATGATTCATGGGTAAAATTTATCGTTTACTTCATAAGATTATCCTCCTGGGATTAAAATATATTATGCAGTGGTTGTTGCTGATAAGGTTTTCATCTACAAAGCCTATTAAATAAAGTAAACAAAACACAAATGCTTCTAGATTTATTTACGAATAAACCTTGATCTTACTCGTATAGCAATGTACATTTAATACAACAACATATATATTTTTTATTGCACATACATATTATTTATGTATAAGAAGCTTTTTTATACAGGGTGATCCGATAAAAAAAAAATTCTTTATCGCATTTTTTCGGTGTTTATGAATGCGTAATTTGTTTGGAATATCCTTTATTTGGTTATGTAGCCTGGATTTTTATGCTTTTGTTGATTTTGATCAAATATTTTGAATCTGAGACTAAACGTTGAAATAAACCGATCTGTTTTTTTTTATTTTTTTCTAGAAAAACCAACTTGCTAACCAAATAAATTTCTTATCCCTCAAATATAAATAAAACCAAATCCTGTAAAACTCAAGACTCACATCACAAAATGAAGAATTTGTGTTTATGTGGTACAAGAATAACACACAGTACACGGAAAACCTATTTTTTTCAAATTTCTTTCAATAAACATAAACCAAACATAACAAAAAAATAATAATTTATACTTTCTGTGTTACGCTCTCTGTGCTTTTGTTTAATAAAAGCTCCACCCGAGTTCAATCTATCGTTCATACACACACACACACACATCCTACATATAAGTAGATGAATTTCCCTACAGTAGAAAAACAACCAAACACTGAAAAAAAAATGGTAACAAAATAAATAAACAAAAAAAAATACAACAAATTTTTATTTATAGCAACGACTAGAGGCAAATTTTTGGCAACCAAATAAAACACAGAGAAACCAGAAAATATAAAGCCAAAATAAAAAAGTTATGAGTTTGTAACCAAAGCACAGCAAAAAAAAAATTGTTTAAGCATAACAGTTTCGGTATGTTCATATAAATTTATGTATTTTATAATGTATTAGGTTTCATATAATGTTTATCTATTACCTGCTATTTAAAGGTACATAAAATTTAATTTTCCGGAAAAATAACCGTATTCGGTTTCTAGGGTATGTATATACGGATATACTTACGTATCAATGTGTATTCGTATGTTTATATTTTGTAATAAGTCTCATATGCGTCTATGTGCCTACAATTTATATACGAAAAAAAAAAGATTGTCAATACTAAATGAAACCATTAAGTGTTACTTTTCTCAGATTTTTATTTAAGGGGCTCGTACTTTTATGTATGTACTCGGAAAAGAAGCTCATAAAATATTGCAGCTTTTGAATTCAACCCGCCCGCACACTAAATCAAAAGATTTATCAAAGAGGTAATGTGTATAGACATATTAAATACGTGTATGTGCGTTGTTCTTATATGTGAGACTTGTTTTATTACTGTCTAGTTCCAGGTACTAAAAGATGTCATACGTGATTTGAACGAAGAGTTTCACATGTATACCTATATGGTTTTATTAATAGAAATTGTTCGTCGAAGTAACTTTTATACGATTTGAAGATTAATTTGGTAATGTAATAAATGTTAGATCTAAATTTAAAATATTTTTTCAAATCTAGAAACACAGAAGTGGGAGCAAATGCCTGTTTTACTTATTTTGGAGGCTTCTTTAGGGTGAAGGTAGTGTAACCATTTTTCAGAGACTGTCTTTCAAACCTTACACCGTCTATAAATAGCTGTACCGTATATGGAATCAATTTTTTTGAACTTGAACTTCTGTTGATTTCACTTGCCGATTCACAAATTTTTCGTGTTATGGTATAAAATGACTGTATGGTCTACTGGCGGGAGTTCCTGAAATAATTTGTGCGGAGAAATTAAGAGTCTTTCTGTCATTATCACATCTCATAGGTCTCTGGCAAAAAATAAATTTTGCCGACCTGTTTTATTAAGATTCTTTCTTTGTATTCTCCTTTGCCCCGTGAGGAGTGATGTTTTCAATCCTAAAGCTGAAAAGTCGGATTAAACTTACTTTAAAGCTACTCATCCGTTAATTTCTATTCAACTTATCCTTAGCTCTGGAGAATTAGAGATCGGCACTTATAGAACTCTCCACACATATGGGCTCTCGCAACATGATTACAGACCATAAATGCAATAAATTATTACATCAGGCCACACGAAAGTTTTATGTTCATACCAGCTTGGAATTTCATTAAAATTATTTAAATTAATATAATAATAATAATAATTAATTAATTATTATTATAATTCAGCCCAAGAAATATTAAAACTTCGTAATAAAACATATTGCATCTAATCTATTGCATTTTTACGATCAATAAAGGACTTAATGATAAGTGGTTACTACCAGGTTTGGTTACAAGAACTAAACGTTTATGTGAAACAAGAAGTAGAAGAACGGCACTATTTGGGTCGCACCAAAAATATTTGAAGATAATCATACCATTTTAGTTGGTGCTACATGTTCACAAGTGTTTCTTTCAATTCATTAGTGTTCTACATGGTTCCCAGGAACCTCTATCCGTTGTGATTGGCTACTGGTAGTTGCAAGTCAAGTGAACCATGCTGATTGGCGCTACAGGCTCACACGTGTTTGGCGCGTTTGGAACTGTTTTACAGTAGTTCTCAGAAACCGCAAGTTCCAAAAACCAAGCTTGGTAGTAACCAATTATTTTAATGTTCGTTTCTGTCCATAACTTCAAGATAATTCTGCCGCTGCCGTTGTGTTTGGCGCTAGAGGCTCATACTTGAATGGGCCAACATATTTGACACGGAGTTTTTGACACCAAAACAAATAGTAACGATTCGTCATTATACTCGTCGTTAATAAATCTGGTAACACCTGTTCGGCACCAAAAAAACCTAGAAACCTTTAATTGAGACCTCTTGAGCTCGATAATGCATGGTAATGCGAACATATAACTTCTTCCGTTTCAAGCCCGTGATGAGATGAACGCCTCAACCAGAAATTACCAGATATAGAGGACAAAATCTCAGAGAATCAATTCTTTAACCTAGACGCGACAAGTGCACCGCGCGGTGCATGTTATCTTTAGCATGGTACTTTGAATACCTGGCGGTAGTTCCTTTCGAAAGGCGTAATATTCTTTATTCTAAAAAATATTCTTTAGCTATTTACCACACTGCAGAGACGAAATAAATAAAAAATAAGCCAACGCCCTCTGGTCCAAAACAAGGAATTACGAAAATTGGTAATGAAAATTAATCGGTGCTCCCTAACACAAAATATCAAAAAACCTTAGGGGCTCCAACTTTAAAGTAAATTGGGTTTCTGGCAGCTTTTTCCGATTGGAAGGAGATCTGGAGATCCATTTGGTGCTTATAATTTTTGACTTTGGGTTTTTTTGATAAAAAGTTTTATTTTCTATGATATATTCTAATCGTTTTAATGTTCTATTATATTTTACTAAATATCTAGATAATTTCTACATAATACGTGTTAGAGTTTGTTGATAAATTTTTTATTTTAGAAAATATTATATATTTTTTATTTAAATTGAGGTTTGAGTCATTTTCTAAAAAAGACTCATACTTATATATGATTGAAAATTTCCTATATGATTCATTTTTTCCTATTTGAATTTTAATTAACAGTGTGATACTCATACATACATAACATCAATGGAAAGTCTGGAATACTTCACACCCGTTAAGAAAAAATAAAATTCCGATTTGGTGACTGAGAAACCAAAACTCAGAATGAATGCTAAAAAGTCAGCAATTTTTGAATTGTGACTTTTTTAGTAGAGCGCGTATTCAATGAAATTATTTATAGTTTTTTGGTCGATTTTTGTTCAAAATTGAAATATAATGTAATATTGGAAAATAAAATAGTAAAATATGTTATTTTGTTAGTTTATTTTTATTTTTTAATTACAAAAATGTTTGGGATATATCGTTTCGTTCGGGACACATCGTGCTCTGCCAAGAGAAACAATTCTCGCCGGATCTACATTATTGGTTTCCTCTCCTTCCACATTAAGTCCATTTGAGTCCATTACAGCTGCTAAGTCTTGCTCTGGTGGTAACGGACAGCCATTTAAAATTAAACCGGTTTTTTGACGATTGTACATTAATATGAGTTGCCGACTGAGGCAGCGAAATCTAGATTTCAAGACAATGATGCAACTGTACGAACAATATGCCGTGTTTTTTTATGACTCATGACTTTATCCTCTTCTTGTGCATTAGACGGTAAATAAAACCACCAATCTACCAGTCACCTAATTGAGACCCCTTTGTTACAGGGCTAGCGATAGATTGGTTTCAAAATACTGGGTAATGCACGAGTAAAGTTCATATCAAAAATTGAGAAGAAATCTCCCGAGGACACTAAATCAAAAATATCTATTAGTCTCACGTTAATTATTATCAAAATAACGGAGATAATAATTGGTTACTATGTCAGATATAATGCACTCCACCATATAATAATTATACCCTGGTCGGCATGGGTTTGTTACTGAAAAACCAACACAGATGGTTCTAGATAGCAACAGAAATCGAGAATACACTTCGGAAAAAACTAATGTTGCTTCATCAGATACTAATGAAAAATACTCTGATTACGAATATTAGATATGCTGAAATTTGAGAGTAGTATTGCTTCGCCAATCGTAGATCCAATAGATCTCATGTCGTTCAGTTTATTTTGTTCTGATTTGCTGAATGATATGGATCTTGTAGTTATTGTGATTTTGGTTACAATGATACAATAAAAACAATACAATACATACAATAAAATTAGTTCGTAACAGACGCCTTTTTGTGGTCTCCACGACGATATGCAACAAGATATAAGCTACTAAACGATGTTCGCTGCGAAATTGTTTTCAAGATCAGCCCAGAGAGAATCATCATATTTTCATGGCCCGTAGTATACCGATTTAATTAGACAAAGCAAAGCTAAGCCGTATACATATTGAAACCTAAAAGTAATCAACGGCAAATTTTATATAAATAATATCGATATTTTGTGGTAAGCTGTTTATACCCAACAAATTAACCGAGATGCTCATAAGGGAAGCTCATGATCTACATGTAAAGCATATGAAGTTACCTCAGTTTTCTTCCCACAAAAAAAATATACAATTTCGGGAAACGATACTATTTTACCTCGTCCCAGTTATTTTTATTTAAACTCGTGCAAGACGAAATACATATTATTTTATAATTATTTTTTTAACAACAAAATATCCATCCCCGTTTTTTGCATGTTTAGGTAATAATTGAGCTGGTAATATAGTAAGAACTTTCAATGGCTCTGTCAGGACACTACCAGCCGCATCGTAGAATTGGCGCAAATGGCTTAGTGTCAAATCGCTCTATATATGCCGTTCTACTAGGAATATTATTTTCTGGAATTGATTATTTTTTGTTTTGAATAGCTTATGATAAGTACTAACCCTGGCCAGTAGTTTTGGAGCAAACGGCCTGGTTCCATATAACCCCATATGGAACTTTTTGTTTATGTTTATGCGTTGAATAACCTATGGCGTTTACATTAATTAATTAATTTAAAGTTTTTTGTTGGTAATGTTTCTGTTTTTGGTGTTAATAAATGCTGAGGCCACATATTACAGCAGTATATTACTGAACAATTTCAAATTACTTGGCCCTGAGTATATTGACTAAATGTGTCCGTTGAAATTTTGATAACACTCGTTAAATTAGCGAACGCTAGTATAGCTCACGTAACTTTGATCCAAGTTTAACATGAACATCTAAGGGTCGATGTAAGCAGAGCCTCTAATAGCTATTGTATAAACCGCCTTAGAGAACAGTCGAAACTTTATTAATTTATTAAAAAGTCAATCATAAGAACCTAACTTCAACGACATACCTACCCGGCTGCATGGAAAAACATCTGTGAGTCTTGAAAATTGGACTATACGTCTATGATGAGAACAAGTTGGTGTCGTGTGGATGAACATACAGGTTGGAGGCAGAGATACCCTTAAATCTATACATAAGATCGATTTACAGGTTAAACTTCCCAGTCACTATCTTGGCACCTGATTAAACAGAATTTACGTGTAAGCATGCGAGAAAATGTGGTAAGACTTTCGAACGAGTCGAGTGACTTTTGTTTAAGTGTTCAATGAGACAGTTTAGTATGTGAATGACATGACAAATAATTTCGATAATTGCAAGATCATATTGAATCCGAAATGGCCAGCTAGTCCGGGTTTGATTGACAAGTCAACACACACCCGAACTAACACAGAAATATATAATTTGGTACTAGCATTTGTTCTATGACGCAAGCAAACACTAAATTGGATTTTTCGAAATTCTATTTATAAATGGTAAAAATGGGCATTCAAAAAATTAGATTGTAAAAATCAAAAATGGTTCTTCCGGTTTACCTAATAAGCTCAAATTTGAAACACAGAAAAATTTAACTAGTGGAACATATTGTAGGGGAAAGCAAACAATTTCGAAGTCCTTCTCTTATGAGAATTTCGGATTACTAAGAAGCTCAAATTTGGTACACAGATAGAAACGTAAAATATTTAAAGGAAAAAATTTATACCAATCAAAATGTTGGAATTTAAAATTGCATATTCCTTCCTTGTTCATGTTTTCAAATTCCCACCCAAAGTGAAGAATTGGAAAATAAAATTTTAATCAATTTTCATGTCACAAAGTTTAATGAATGATTATTAATAAAGAAGATACACAGGGAAATTTGTTCCAAATCAGAATTATTTGTAATCAATACATTGTCTACACGAGATCAAATATTTATTACTCTCCCTTTGATTAATTTATTTATTATAAAATCTTAAATATAAACAATGCCTAATTAAAAATAATAGTAACTATCTACTCCAAGTTAGCTTCAAAGATGAGTCTATAGATTTAGTTTCAGGCACATAGAATTGGACTTTTCATTATTGATTGGTTAATTGATTAATTCGACTGTCGGATCAAGTACTGGCCAAGTACCTCGGATAACGCTGTGCATATTCCTACAGCCTGTTTACATATAGAACGAGGGATTGATGGGAAAAATGAAAAGTGAATGAATTAAGTAAATTTATATGAAGAAAGATTTCCTACACCACTCATAGAATCATCCATCACCCCATCAGAATCTGTCTGAATGAATTGTCTGAGCCTAGAGATTATGCAAATGAAATCAGCAACTACACTATTAAGTAAACTTAAAAAATTAGAACTGCTTTCTGAAATAATATTTATAGTTTTGTATTTTAATTTTCGATTAAATACCTCCGAAAATTTATAATTTTACAGTTAAATAAATAATTCGAAATCGAGGGCTGCCACCTACCTATCATTTCCTCAGCCAGATATATTAGAAGATTTAGAGATATTAGTACCAGATAATTAAGTTTAAAATAAATATAATAAGAATGTTCCTCTGGAAAATATTACTGGTGATCTTAATACCAAAATCCCAAAATTTAAATTAATAAACAATTAATTTATATTTCTTCACAATTATCCCTTCACACCAAAATCTGTATATTTATAAAACTTTATTATTTTGACAATACTCCATTCACCATCTTAATGATCAGAAATGATCAATTCGAAGGTACCTATGTATTTGCGAATCCACCTTCATTATAAGGACAATTTTAAATTATTTGGTTTATGGTCAATTATGGTGAACTTCCTTAACAAAGAAAGTCAATTCTAGTCAACTAAAACCTAGTTTTTGCGACCAAAACCAGTACCACATCGGTTCAAAAGTCGAAAACAAAACGGATCAAAACACAGTTGCACGAACAAGCCATAATGATGTGTTCCATACCCTAGGAATTAAAATAGCAGAGGATTACCAGGCATTCAATTAAAATAAATTTAATAATTTTGCATGTACAAAATTGGTTTATGAAATCGAATTTAACGAGAAACCTCCTGCCAGTATATTTCACGTAAGAAAAAATGTATTTAATATAAACTTTGACATGACCATCTTGCTTATAATAAAAAGATGTCGCAGATAAAAACATCGTATACGTAACACATCAGCAAAAGTCGATTACCAATTTTTTTCATTTTTTCAGTAACAAAAAACCAGTGGCTTTCGGCCCCGGGTGGCAATTTCCTGCCTATGCCATTCCGTTTTCATGCACGTTTTACGAAAACACGAAAACATGTAAGTTTTTTTAGACTATTATGATTTAACTAAACTTCCATGAGAGTACTTTACCTCGACAGCATTGTGTGTGCTACCAATTGCGGACGAGCAACTCCCAATTTATAAAGGAAACATTCCCGTTAGAATAAAATCAAAAGTTTGTACAAAATAGATCCGGGACAACGCTTCGTCAACGTTACAACATTTATTGAGGACTTTTTTAATATGTAGATAATGCCTTTGTCCCGTGGTTTCTAAAGATTCGATCAAGAAACCATCGGGTTATTAAACCGGCTTCGCCAAAGATTCGAAATTTCATTAAAAAAGTTTGGTATAAGAAAGTGTATTTCTGGATAAAGCAATAGAATCGGACTGATCATTATTGAATAAATTTGAGGTTTTCAAAAATTGTGATAACCTAAATTTATACAAAAAAAAAAGTCAAATCAATTCTGTCTTCGCTACAAGTAAACGCTTTTGTTTTCTCAAAATTTTTTAATCTCGGATTTTTCTATCCCATCGTTTTAACCAATTACATCACGTAAATTATACAACAGATACGCCTATTTTCATACAAAAGAGTTGAAAAAAATCTCGGATGGAAAAATCCGAGATTTTTATCCGTCGTATGAACAAAGCTTAAATGTCAAAACAATATATTTTTCATCATTTTTTTCATGCCAACAACAAAAATGGGTTAGTCGATCAAAAAACTTGGAGTAGAAAAAATTACCCTGGATGTAGCAAAATATTTATTTACCCTTGTGGTATTTTTTCCTTTCAATCGAACATTTTTTCCCTTCAATCGAGCAGTTGGAGTACCATTTTTACCCTCAGTGTAACTTTTTTCGTTCAATCGAAATCAACATTAGTTTAGTCGATTAAAGCATACAGTGAAACGGTTAAAGGATGAAACACACCAAGAAGCAGCAGCGAGCAGCAAACTTAAATTTTGACCTATTCGCTTATGTAATGATACAAAATCATAGTTTGAGTATAAATTTACGTGTGTTGCATAACTATATAACCAGTAGATCTTTTGATGGTTTTTTCACACTCAGTTTTATAAATTATAAAAATTTAGTATTAGTTCACTTTGCTTCCTTACAACTACAGTCTTAGAAAAATAATGCCACGGGGAAAATATTTATCGGACGAAGAAAAAAGGCAAAATTCTGGCCCTTTCCGAAGAAGGTTTTTCGTTAAGACGAATCGGGCAAAATTTAAACCACAGCCATGTTATAGTTGGCAATTTTTTAAGAGATCCGGTTAATTATGGGACAAAAAAAAGCGGAGGGCCAAAAAAAAATGAGTTTACGCGAAACCCGTGGGTTGATTAAAGCCGCGAGTAATACTTTCAAAAGCCTTAAGCGCCGTATTAATTAATTAATTAACAATTAATTTATTAATAAATTAACACGTATAGTTATGCAACAAGGAAAATTCAAAGATTTATTATTTTCGTTTAAAACGATTGAATATTGTAACGGTTATTTTTTTGTATTTTATATATTTCATCCTTACGCAACTTTTTGCATTAAAAGTTTTGAAATTTTTAAATCCGTTATTTTAAAAAATCAAAAAAACGAGTGGTTATATAGTTATGCAACACACTGTAGGTATTTCCATTAAAAGAAATTAAGTATTTTGTATTTATAATTGAAAAATTTAAATTTAAACAAATTATATTGAATGAAGTTGCATCTGTCGCGGCAGCAATAGGTTCCACACCCAGCAGCATTAATTTGCTGCTCTTTGCTGCTATTCATAACCTCAATAAAATTTACACAATTTAATTTTACTACTAAAACAAAACAATTTGCTGCGCTGCTTGATGTGCACATTCATACGCAGCCGTTATTGTTGATTGTTTGGATTATGTTGCGCTGCTCTTGGTGTGTTTCATCCTTAAATCAAATCGTTTTTAATAATCTATATGCCCAAAGTTTAGAGGGAAGCCAATTCATTCTAATTTTAAATTACATCCGAATTTAAAAAACATTCTCCGAACAAACGCCATTTTAATGAACATTGCCAAAATAGGATGTGTGAATTTTCTTAAAAACTAATCTATTTATACAAGTAAAAAAACATAAACCAATACAATATTCTATAATTATATATCAATTTTTTTACATTCTCAAAATATTCTACGCTAATTGTGTACATTGTCAACGCCAAACTCAATTGTCTACGTAATTATCGACATGATGACGTCGAAAATTCCAAAACACGCGTAAACACATTCGGGTTGAAAGTAATTAGTAGGGTGCAGGATCTCTTAGAAGTATCAGGGTCGATGAATAAGTAAGTAATTTTAATTTCCTTATTTTTCAACGTTATCTTCTTTTAGGTCGATACAATTGTCCCAACGTTTCTGCCATTTCTTTAACCTCTCAAAAAAAAAAAAAAAAAAAAAAAAATACTTCTTAAAGTCTTCAAAATACTCTTCTATCTCGGCGGTAACCTCCTCGTATGAGCTGAATTTATTTCCACCCAGCCATGTCAGTAGCTTGATTTAGCGCTAAGTACATTTTCGATTAATCGTGTGACTTTTTAATAATTAATCGTAGAGAAAAGTGATATACTACAACAATAATTAGAATTTAATTTTCTACAGACATAGATTTCACGTTGGGAAACAGAAAGAAATTACAGGAAGCCAGGCCGCGTGAATACAGCGAGTACGGTGAACTAGAAATTTAGTGTGGTGTCGTATGACAGATGACAGTAAACAATGGTAATGTCAACTTCTCTCAGCAACGCCACCTCTTTTCAAACACGGGCACTTATTCATCGACCCTCGTATGTACTTAGAAGTGTTGCATGGTTACACTGAAAAAAAAAATGCCACATAAATTTAATAAGATAACCATATGGATATAAAAATTGATTTCATATTAGAGATTCTTAGAATTAAATGAAAACTCCTATTAATTTTACATTTCAATCATATTATTTTAAATAGAAAAAACTACTTATTATTTAAATAGTTTTACTTTAAAAAAAAAAAAAAGATTTCTGATTAACCATTTATCAAAATATTGTTTACTTATTATATTAATTCAGAAATACTATTAATAATTTCAGTACTGTCCAATATTTCCATAGTCAATATATTTCCTTATAAATTTAAATAGATTTGCATATAATCAATGTCAGCAAAAAACAAAAAATCATAAATCATTCATTACAGAAATTTTTCTAGAGTGGTTTGAACGTATTAAATTGTGAATGTGATTCAAGTGAATTTGTGTTTTGTAACAAAAAATTAGTAACTCAATAATAATTTAAAAAACTACAAGAGTACAATAATTAACATACGTTTATTTTATTGTAATAACGATGGATGATAATTCCACATTAATTTTTATCAACGATGCCGAAATGGACCCCGATTTAAAAGAGTTGCTGGAACAATGGGAAATCACAAAAGGGTTATGTATGATTTTTATATCTTTGGTATAACAAAATTGAATCATTTTCGAGCAATGGAGTTATCAGATATCGATGATCTTTTTGGAAAGATAAATAATGAATGTTTTGGCGAAAAATTAATTTTTAAATCAAAATTACGGAAATGGCGGAAAGATAATATATTTTCATTGTTTAAGATTTAATTACGGCAAAAACATGGCTGAAGTATAATTTTAGTCCATGGAATACAATAATTGATAATTAGACGAAAAACATCTTTTTTAAGAATCTCGGAATTAAAATGCATGGAAACGATGAACGAGATTTTAACGGATTGGCCCTTGTATAAACATCATGATGGCCACCAGTTGGTAAGATAATACTAAATAATAATGAATAATGAAATTTCTAATATTATATTTTCTAATTGGTTTTATTAGATCGATATTGATTTTGAAGCACTTTTTCCTAAAAAGCAACTTATGTTGCAAAATGGCTTTGATGCATTAATCCCAAAGATTTTAAAATATTATACAGAAGAAATAAAGGACAAAAAAGCACTTGAGCATCTTAATGCTATTAATGCCAATAAATTAAATTCAGGTACAAATTATAAATGAATGATGTATCTAAAATACATTTTATACAAAACAATTTAATTTCAGAATCAAGTAACTGTATGATAATTCTTCTACTTCATGCCGTTCTTCAACCGTTAAGAATTAATCGTAAACACAAACCTACAATTTTAGATGCGCAAGAAGTTTCTTAATTCATATTATAACAATTTTTGATTTATTACCGACGATTGAACTACATACTAACAGGGAATATTTAACTCAAAATTATTGCTGTTGGCTCTGATCTGCAAAACTTAACTGAATTTTATATTTACTGCGATGGAGTACGATACAAAACATTAAGTTTCATTCGTTGTATTGATATAATATTTAAATTAAGCTATATCTTTAATATAAAATATTCGGAAAAAAGCAAATTAGAATACATTTTTTTAGAACAAGACTTTTTCGTTCTAAAATCCGAAGATTTTTTTACCATTGCTAATATTATTACTAAAATAAAACAACCAATAAATTAATATGGTTATGCTAATTTGCTTTTTATGTGAATATGCAACTCAGTCGCTCAACCAATTAATTCATCACCTAAAAGTATTCCATGGAGTACCTAATATATATAGTATATCGATTTAAATGTAAACAGCTAAATTGCAGAACTTTATTTTGAAACTACTGAAATATTTGAACTTATTGATATAATTTTATTAGAATATAAAATGCCTATAGCTGTTTGCGTTGAATGGCAAAACCTTAGATTTTCTGAACACTTTCAATCGTTTGTAGTTGGAAATGTAGCAGACAAATTTAAATTATTGAAGTTTGAAAATGTTGATGGCCCTCTGGGAGTCAATTCGCGTTCCATGAAATAATGAAAATGAAAAAGGTTTTTCATTTGGAATCAAGTAGGTTTGAATTGCCCATAAGAAAGTAGGATTTCACACGGTGGAATTACAAATTACGTGCAAATAATTCAAACTACTAGATTGCAAATGAAAAAAACTTTTCATTTTCATTATTTCATGGAACGCGAATTGACCCCTGTACATTTTAACTTAACAAATAATGGCCTTCAGCTATTACGATTAAAATTATATTGGTAAATGTTGAATTAGTATAATGATTTTAAATTTTAGTTTTTAAGAAATTTATGTATAAATATCATAAATATATAATAAAAATGTGATCTCTAAATAAATAATAATGAAATACATATTATTGATTTGTCTCGATATTACGATTTTTTATTTTTACCTCACAACAGCGATGAAATTAAGAAGAGAACGCAACTAAAAATAAACAGATAGGTACAATCAATCTAATAAGATATCCTTTTAATTTGAATAGTTTATCGTTTTAAAATAATAAGAATTCTATTTATTTATAATATGTATAAATAAATGGAATTCTTATTATTTTAAAACGATGTCAAATGAAATTATCAAAAAGAAATCATTGTGCTTTAATGTGGATTTCATATTAAATATTTAAATAGATTTTCCTTTTGGTTTCAATTAGCTTGTCTTTTTGGATGAAAACCATAAAGAAATCTTCTTGAACTTGTTCGAAATAATGTGACAATTTTTTTTGTGTGTACCTTCAATCCAGTCGGAGTGAGTTCTTTTTCAGTAAATTTCTTTACACCTAGATAGAAGGTAATGAAAACGCGGTATGGTTCTAAAGGGGGGTTGTAATGATTAAAAAATATCTAAATGAGAATTTGTAGATCCAAGGAATGTACTTCGAATAAGAAAATGTTTCTTTAAGGTACTCAAAGGCGGTAGTGTATACGTATGTGTATGAATTTATTAAAGTAGATCAATGTGTGAAAGGTGGATAAAGGTAAACAAAATATGTACATACAAAAAGTAATTTTTAAAATTCGGTCCAATGACATTAAATAATTGGGGCTAGTACCAAAAAAAATAATACTTTTCAATCAGGATACTCAGGCTATTATACTGATCAAAACCATTAATGATGCATTGAACTATAAAATATTTCATCATTATCTATATTCCTATATGTGTGTATATGCTGTACTAATATTAGTACGTGCACCTATATTTACCTTTACTGGATATAAAAGTAATCAAAAATCGATAAATTTTTTTTTAATTAAATTAAAAATAAACTCAAATTAATCAAAATTCAATCGAAATTCCATAAATAAAAAAAATTTAATTTTAATTTATTCAAAAACACAAAAAAAATCCTCAAAATATATAAATCTATGTACAGTATTAAATTTAAATTAAGAATTGATTTTTTATGATTATTCTATTTTTATAAAATTGTTATTATTATTATTATTATTATTATTGATACTCGAAGAATAATAATATTATATCAAGTGATTCTGGAAATGGAACAATTTCATTTTTAAATTAAATCTTTATTTTTTGTTACGTTTTCCAGATTTTTAAATTACTTTATGGTAAAAAATGTTTGTTTAATTGAAATTGATTGAAATTTTAAAAACGAAATGATAATAAACTGAGAATCGGATATTTTGTTTTCGTCTACAAAATGATTTGGTTTTAAGCATATTGCAATTGAAATTAACAAAATGAGAGGTAAGAGGATGTTTAAGAATCCTGTAGTACTAAAGGGTGATTTTTTTGTGGTTAGGATTTTCATGCATTAGTATTTGACAGATCACGCGGGATTTCAGACAAGGTGTCAAAGAGAAAGATGCTCAGTATGCTTTGACATTTCATAATGAATAGACTTACTAACGAGCAACGCTTGCAAATAATTGAATTATATTACAAAAATCAGTGTTCGGTTCGAAAAGTGTTTCGCGATTTACGTCCGATTTATGGTCTACATAATCGACCAAGTGAGCAAACAATTAATGCGATTGTGACCAAGTTTCGCCCTCAGTTTACTTTATTGGACATTAAACCAACCACACGAATGCGTACAGTGCGTACAGAAGAGAATATTGCGTCTGTTTCTGAGAGTGTTGCTGAAGACCGTGAAATGTCGATTCGTCGCCGTTCGCAGCAATTGGGTTTGTGTTATTCGACGACATGGAAGATTTTACGCAAAGATCTTGGTGTAAAACCGTATAAAATACAGCTCCTGCAAGAACTGAAGCCGAACGATCTGCCACAACGTCGAATTTTCAGTGAATGGGCCCTAGAAAAGTTGGCAGAAAATCCGCTTTTTTATCGACAAATTTTGTTCAGCGATGAGGCTCATTTCTGGTTGAATGGCTACGTAAATAAGCAAAATTGCCGCATTTGGAGTGAAGAGCAACCAGAAGCCGTTCAAGAACTGCCCATGCATCCCGAAAAATGCACTGTTTGGTGTGGTTTGTACGCTGGTGGAATCATTGGACCGTATTTTTTCAAAGATGCTGTTGGACGCAACGTTACGGTGAATGGCGATCGCTATCGTTTGATGCTAACAAACTTTTTGTTGCCAAAAATGGAAGAACTGAACTTAGTTGACATGTGGTTTCAACAAGATGGCGCTACATGCCACACAGCTCGCGATTCTATGGCCATTTTGAGGGAAAACTTCGGAGAACAATTCATCTCAAGAAATGGCCCGGTAAGTTGGCCACCAAGATCATGCGATTTGACGCCTTTAGACTATTTTTTGTGGGGCTACGTCAAGTCTAAAGTCTACAGAAATAAGCCAGCAACTATTCCAGTTTTGGAAGACAACATTTCCGAAGAAATTCGGGCTATTCCGGCCGAAATGCTCAAAAAAGTTGCCCAAAATTGGACTTTCCGAATGGACCACCTAAGACGCAGCCGCGGTCAACATTTAAATGAAATTATCTTCAAAAAGTAAATGTCATGGACCAATCTAACGTTTCAAATAAAGAACCGATGAGATTTTGCAAATTTTATGCGTTTTTTTTAAAAAAAAGTTCTCAAGCTCTTAAAAAATCACCCGTTATAATGTTATACGATAGATTTTGATGAGTTCAAAATGAAGTTGTATTAAGTTTATAAAGTTGTTTTTGTTTTTGGGTAAATAGTAAAATTAAAATCATTGTCAGGTGACATTTCCTATTGAGTTTAAATAAAACTGGATAGTTCCTTTACCTGCAACCTCAGAAACAATCATATCGTTAATACCTCTTACTGTCAGTTTTCGTGTTATCATCTCTACCGAGCGCAAATCAATTTTTTTGTGGCAAAATCCAATCAAAATTCTCTCTATTTTTCCATTCGTTGAAGCACCTTTCCTTTTTTAAGTACTCCATGATATTGGCCCACATCATTTCTGTATAATACTCTTTTATGATAATGTTTATTTGGCTTTAATTTAAAATGCAAGGAAGTTTTGAAGTTTCCCTTGTCATTTGCTTCCAGTCAAATCATTATAGTCAATGTCTAGTCTGTAAACCGATCCATGTTTTGCAAATATTTCTAAACATTTCTTCGGATCAATTATGGTTGGCAGTTTTCTTAGTTCCTTTTTAATCCTTCCAAAAACCTTGTCGTCCTCTTGGACGTTATTTGATATTTTATTTCTCAACCAATAGGAAACCATGAAAATGACGATGCGGTTTTCATTTTGGCCGCCACAACCATCGGCGAACAATTTTATTTTCTTGAAACTCGTTAAACTCATTTTTGTTAATCTATCGAATATGGCTGAAACTATTTTGTTGGCTCCTTTACGCCCCCGGATTCCAACTATGAGTAGATATGTACATTTTCAGTCATCTGACTTGCTTTAGATGAGACTTCACAAACCATAAAATTGTACGTGTAAAACTGCCGCGAGAAGTAAGCAACTTGTTCAGCTACTTTTGGTAAAACTAAATTTGTCTGGCAGTCGTAACTCAAGTTCACGTTGGATTTTAAATAATTCAAAAAATTAAAGTTACTTCCAATTATGCATTATAAAAAAGTAGTTTGATGTGCGAATTGCGGCTGCATAAATTACGAGTTAAAGTAATTTATGCAACCTCAATTCGCACATCAAATTACTTTTTTGTATTTTTATTATTGGAAGTAGCTTTAATTTTTTCAAATGACGATATACAAAACAAACACGCATCAGTCGCAGGAGCTCCAAATTCAATGTTATACGAAAAATACGCGCCCAAATCAATTCCGACCACTTTCTGGTATTTGGGAAATATGCTCTCCGTCTATTCACCACGTGCTTATATAGTAACCGATGCCAGCTAATCTCATTATGGAATACCGAAGCATTATACAATCAAGTTACCTGTGCCAACTTCTAAGCAAGCATATAAAAAAACCTGGACAGCCAACCACTATCCTATTCCGTGGAAGAATAGTGTAAAACGTAATAAAATTCACGATAACCTGAAGCAACTAGAAATCTACGTCAAAATACATCTGAACATAGCAAAATTGCTTATCGTTATTTATAAACAGACATCGATTGCCTCTTTTCCAGCATGTTTGAGCTGGTTTCAACGATCCAGTTCGCAGAGAAAATTCCAGACGAATGTAAAATAGCCCGAATTTATACAATACATAAAAATGTAGTGAAATGTAAACTGCAACAGCTATCGCGAAATAGCTTTGCTCAAGACAGGTTACAATGCTTTCGCCACCGTGTAGTTGCCGATAAATTGGCAATTTATAGTTCGTGCATTATTTTTATTTTATTACATGTTTGATATAAAATTCATAATTAAGATAGCAACAAAATAATTAGAACTTAGCCCGGCCACGTAGATTTACGTTTTTGTTTGAATTTTTAGTACGCTACGTTCGTTTTTCATGTTATGCACATTGTGTTATTTTTCATTGGTACCATATTTTTTTTTTTATACTAGATAACCCGGTGAACTTCGTACCACCTAAAATTGATTTTAATCAAATCAACCTTCCAACTCCAATTCATTGAGATCGGCAATATTGGCCGCACTGTGGACGGTGTAAGTTCCTTTTATTGATTAAATGAAACTCGTTCGTGATTAAAATGATTTCAATGTCTTTTATTTACATCGAAAAGAAAGTGAACATTCAATTCAATGCTTTGTGGTAAACTACGTTTTTCATTTTATTTTCCGGCGCGTAAGCAAACAAAGATAGGTTGCCCATGCAGGAAACATGGAAACTCCAAGTTAATTCCGCAAACTTCCAACGACTAGCTTTGGGATTTGTTGATGGTCATCGCGAATGCCAGACGCACGAGGAAATGCAGCCATTTGAACTCGAATGGTAAATCCGTTGGAATCATAGGGATGCGCGGAATCAAAACATCCTCTCCTTTGTACTTTCCATTGATAATCGTCGCCTCGATGATGTTGTTCATGAGCCTTTTCACAGCCGCAGTCTCGTTGCAGTGCACAGTCGAGATTGATTTATGTTACGCAACATGATGATGACTGAGCCTATTTTCAATTGCAAATTGTGAGGTGGTAATCCGGGCAATTCCAGGAAATTCAAGAATTCTGTCGGATAGATTAATACTTCATTTTTGGTTGATAACTATGTCAACTGATTTATAGGAAAACATCTGTCCCGGAATGAAATTTTGTATGGTCGCGTTGAGATAATCGACATCTTTATTTTTTGGCGCCAATATGGCTCGTTCGCTCAGCCAATTATGATTTTTTAATTTTTGCACTATGTTCGGAAACACACGTTGAATGAGCAATGCCTTCGATTCGGTCGTGAAGTGACAGAAATTAGTGTTTAATGTGATGAAACCGGTTGAGATGTCAACTGCGATTTTCCCATTACCAATGTCCAACAATTGCTTTGAAAACACATCTGCAGTTCGGTCTTGTTGCAAATACACTCGCATGTTAGTCGTCAATCGAACGGTCTCACATGCCGCGTTTAGTTCGTCAGCTGCTGTTGAACGTGGAATAACAGGAAGTGTTTGACGAAAATCACCGAACAACAGGTTCCACCAAAAATATTTTGATTGGGACGAATATCTTTTAACGTTCTGTCCAGTGCCTCCAGGGACCTTTTGTGGGCCATCGTACATTCGTTCCAATCGATCAATTTGCATCTCTGTAGAATCTTCGCGGTTGCGCTGTTTTTGGCGATGTTGCAAGTTGGTGTCTCGTTGATTTACATGTTTAGTGGCAAATTTAAAGCAGAATTTGCAGTTCGTCCAACCTTCAACAAAGTCGCCGCTATTCCAGATGAAGCTAATGCTAGGGCAACTTCATGCTGTGATCGAATTGACTCCAAAATCAACAAAATTAAGAAAGTTTTTCCAGTCCCTCCGGGAGCATCCAGAAAGTACATGCCACCAGTTTCATTGTTCACAGCTCTTATCAAAGAGTCGTACGCAGTCTTTTGATGTTGATTCATTTTTGAAACATTTGTACGAACTGCTTCGGCTAATGCTTCAGTGTCGTATTGTTGTTCTCTTTGCAGTTCGTGGTTGGATGCATCCAACGGTGAGAGTGAGGGAAATAGATATACAAAGATATACAAAGATATACAAAAGACAATTATCTAGAGAAAGACATGTTACTGACAAAAGTGAATCCAAGGCCTTTAATTTCCGTCATACGTTCCAGTGATGTATACCACTCATGATATTATAGTGTTGTTTTTAAATGGAAATACGTTAACTAACATTTACTATTATTTAATTTATTAATATTTAATGGTTCGATTCGGTTTAAATCTTCTTGAACTTTTTCCGAAACGGTAATATTGTTAATTCTACGAAATTATGGGAGCATCTGCAAAAAGAAGTATATAGTTGGGATGATCATTTATAGTTGTTATTTCAACGATAAAAATCAGGGAAAGACAGGGGCCATGTAGCAAACGGTGTGTAGAATCAAAAGCCATTAAATTTCGATACTACCATAGTAACGAGTACTATCGAAGCTTATTGACTTTCGGTAGGCCTTTCAAACACATACATCTTGTTAACATAATATGAAGGATAATTGAGTGCCGAAACATCTAGATTTGGTGAACACCAATGAAATACCAATGATAAATACCCTCAGCGCGAAATTTTTAGTCGGAATACTAATTCTAATCGAAAGGTGATCACTTGGAACGTATTATCTTTATGCAGTAAGCAAACGGCGAGCTGAAGGTTTCAGTAAATAATCATCAGTGGCGATAGATAGTGAATTTTCAATTTCACCATCATATTTTGTTAATATTTGACAATTACTAGTGGGAAGATGCGGAGTAGATGCTATTTAGGATGTTTGTGTATTTGTATTCAAAGTAATCACAGTAGAAATATGTGGTACGATAAAGACCATAAAAAAATCGACAATCGATCCAGCTATTTCTCTGGGGATCGTGTTAGAAAAGTACTTTTTCATCAGGGGTATTATAGCATTTAGAGGAACACATTATGTAGTGTGTTATCAAATTTAACAATCGTGAAATCAAAATTTTATAAACTGGAGTTCAATCGAGGATGCCAACTCTAAATTCCGTTTTTTCTTTGATAAACAAGTCAATGATTGGTAACGTGATAAACGTAAAAAGTCCGATGAATTGACCTGTGAGGGTAGAACCCAAAATCTAAAACTTTGGTATATTTGAGAAAACAAGGCTAATCCTAAATAGGTTCTTGAAATAAAAACGGTAGATTTATTACCACATAAATTCTATATTCAACAATTTCCATTTTAATGTTTTATACGCTCTGAAAATACAATGATCGCAATTCAGAATTTGGTGGAACCATATTATTTTTTTTTTTAGATCTTTTGTGACCAAACATCTCAGAGTAATTTATTTACCCACACTGTCAAATGGAAAGAGGAGACTTTGGTGAAAAATGTGGGAAAAGTTAAATGAATATTGGACGATCGAGGTCTTAGTGTGCCGTAAAAGCACCGCTATGACTATAAATTTAAGACTTTTAAATTAATATTGTTAATAAAGTTTCGAATTTGGTCAATGTATTTTTACGGGAAGTTTTCTTCCCTGCTATGTGTAGGGAACTCTGAAATTTTTGTTCAGTCATTTACTACAATTCATAAATTTAGTCAAAAAGTTCATACTGGCTTAATTAATTATAATTAGGTAATACGCTGCTTTTTGCAAACTTTGCCAATGTAAGGAAATAATTAGAAATCTCTCATCTTGGACACGAATCGAATGTATGTAGCTAATTTACTCATTACATTCAAAAATTTCACTTCGACCTGAAGGGTTAAAGGATTATTGGCTAACTTATGCTGTGTTGCTTATTTCTGCTCTAATCGATCTGACCAATTTTGTGGCTGTTTCTTTATATATTTTTAGATTGATAGGGTCATTTTTTTTAATTTGCAAAAATATCGTTTACGTGGTTGACATGGTGATGATGGTAGACACCTATTTTAGTATTGGAATAATTACTTTTTAGAAAGAAAACTTTTGGTAACATAAATCTGTCTGATATTTTACATCGAGCAGATCGATCTGATTTTCAGATTTCAAAATCTCCTCCCTCTCGCAGCAAAACCTAAAAAATAGAAAATCATAAAACTTTACTGTAGGTTTATTCACCTAGGTTCCCCGAAAAATGAAGTATACTGCAAATTCAAATCGCGGTAGCCTGCGAGATGTACTAACAGAATTTTGTTTTATTATTTGTTAGTTCGAACTTTTTTCGACGTATAAATTATAATTTTACAGTATACCTAAATTTATAATAATACTAATTATTAATATTAAACAAATTATTGTGTATCGTTTAAAATAAAAAAAATCTATCATGGCGACCGGACCCCATGGGCACGAAAAAATTATAATCGATATATTAGATGAAGAATTTCAACGATACCTGGACCTAGCCAAACCCCTTGTGCCCGTTTTCCGTAGATCACGAGATCGTGAAATAATTGCCCATTATGTAAAAAAATGTTGCCATCTAACGGAACCGGATATCAATGTGAAAAAAAATCGTAATGAATTTTTTAAATTTTTCCTTAAAATGATGATGGTGGCCGCAAAACGACAACCGCACTATTATGATGAATATGCTGTGAAGCAGGAATTAAAACCAGATCGTGTTATGCATGTTTTTTCACCGGATAAACGTACATTTATTTCGGCAAAAGTGATACCTGGATTTGGGGCGTTAATTTATTTGGCAGCGTCACGCGATCCAAAGGGTTGGGTACCTAGAGGATTTAGGACTTATAAATTTTAATTTTGTTCTTGTATCGGAATTTTAATGATTTTTGAGGTGAAAAATCTGGCCTGTTCTTATTTATATATATTTTTTGGAAATAATAAACAACTAATTTGGAAGACGTATATTTTACTAGTGTTATACTCATCATTGGCCCACTATTTATCTCAATTTTAAATTAAATTGTGCTCTTGTATAAGTAAGAAGAGATTTCTTATTTAAACCACGACTTTCCAGCTTGATTTGCGGTTTTGTACATGTACGAAAGGATCAACCAAGCTTGAGCCTATGGGATTCTATGGAATGTATGAAAGTCATTCTAAATCTAAATTTGTCAACCCTGTAATGTAAAACATGTAAATATTTCAGGAAGGTTTTTGCATAAAGTGGTTGTACTCACTTTACACTCACTTTATTATGACATAATTCATCGAGAGTCGCCGTTCATGTATTCAGGATAATCTGAGTTAGTATTTTCCATAGTGCTTCTTGAATGGGCGCAAAAACCATTTTTACACGAATCTTATTGCTTTTAGGGTTTTCCTAGACTATTCGAGCCAACAGCCGTTTTATTGGAGGTAGTCGTTTATCTAAGATTATAACTAACTAAACATCTGTTCAAAAAGTCTATAGTTTCCAACAATTCAGATTCTCGCTTTTTCGATTTCCAGTTGCGGTTGAGGATCATTGGTAGTTGGATTTAACGGCCTTACAACAATCATTTTCGAAGACCTTTCATTCCAAAATCTGATGCTGCTGCCAGGATGACATTTTACATCGCTTCATCTTTTGCTAAATTTCCTTTGATAATTTTATTTGCTTTATTCAGAAGCTGATTTTCTAGTTTATGATTTGAGTTTTTAAAATTGGTGCTGTTGTCATACAATTTTTTAAGAGCAACTTTTCATTATTCCATCTTGTTCCACTTTATCTTATTACATGTATGTGAAGTTAACCCAAAATTTCAATCCAGACAAATTAAAAAATATCATCGAGTAACACTCTGCAAGCTCGAAATTTTATTAGGACCCAAAAATTTAATTCAAATTATAAATATTACAATAATAAAATCAAAATTAGAATATAATTATGTAAAAATACTAAAAATTTAAATTAAAAGAACTAAATTGATTTAGGACTGTGTAGCTAAGTGGGGTCGGTCAGCTCGTTCATTCTTGGCTATAAATAATAATTGTCTACTTAATATAACTGCAACTGGATGTGTCACAAATATCTAAACCATTTCCGTTTTAGAAAGAAGAACGAATACATTCCGTTCCGAAGATAGAATTCATTCCGTTTCGGGCCTCTGGAAATTATAGAAACTTTTAGCAACTCAGTTATTCAGTTTTACAACTGATGCATCGAACACTGCTGTAGGAATTTTTGGGATTCTTTTCAAATAAACATCACTACTACCAAATGAAATTTCCGTGCATTCGAAAAAGAAATACTCGCCATTTGTCCCACGATTAAAGATTTAAGATATTTCATTGAAGGTTGGGGCTTCACTATTTCAGTCAAAACTGAACGTTATCCACCACAAGCAAGGCATGTTGGTTTGGTTAGTCAATGTACCACGAATATTCGACATGTGAATGGTAAATATATAATTGCCGCGAATCGACAAACGACAATCGTAGCAGACGAAACGAGCCTCGACTATCAGAAAATAATAGAGGCACAAAAAGCAAACTTAGAACATCAAAATTTTCTTTCCCTTTACTTTATAAACTATAGAGCTTTTTAAGTTGCCCGGCATGGAAATATACTGCAAAACAACGACAAGTGCGAATCGCCCATGCATCGCATAGAAGTTACGATGAAAAATATTCGACGCGTTAAGCAACATTTTACATCCCGGTATTCATGCGATTGGTAAATTGATTGCCGCTTGATATTTCTGGCCAAGCATAAGGAAAGACGTACATATAAGCAACGGCTTACAAGGACGCTGAATGAACGGTTCGAAATTCTACCAGATCGATTTGAACACAACCACATTTGAAAATAGTTGGCCCGCCCCAAATGGATATACTTACCACATTTTAACCTGTGTCGACTGATTCATACGATAGCCCAAAGCTTATTGCATGGCCGATATGTCTGCACACACCATTGCTAGAACATTCGTATAAGTAATGACATATATCGGTTGGACGATCCGCGAACTATACAACCAACCGAGTACGTCATCGAATACGCACGACTGCGTATCATCTTCATGCGAAGGGCATGATCGAAAGATTTAATAGAATGCTCGAAGCTGCTTTCAAGGGACAAGAATCTACTGTTCATTAGAAGTCCGAAATTCCGACCGCATTACTTGGAATTCGAGCTACGTTTAAAGAAGATTTTAAGTGGTCACCAGCTGAAATGGTTTACGGACCATTAAAATGAAATGGTTTACGGACTCAAAGTACCCAAAATCGGTTGATAATTGCAATTACGTTTACTTACGAACGAATAATATTCTCACCGGACTACAACCCCTATATGAAAGCCCATATAAAGTCATTGTATGATAGAAATTTGAAACTTGATATCACACTGACCTAACCCAGCTCTGTTCACAATAAGCAACTCGGTCTGAAATTAAAACATAAGCTAGTTAATACGATCCCGTCTCGACTAGAATACTTTGACCCCGTATCGAACAGGATACAGTTGCATGCCGGGCTGAATCCCTTTGGAAATTATATAAACTCGATACCTTCATATCGCTCTGTCCACATCATACAATTCATGTCTAATAGAACACTCAGATACTGACCTGCGACGCAGCAAGACAAACCAGGTTGAATCCCTAATGGATATTATAGAAACTCAATACCAGACTGAGCCAAACCATCATGTAAACCAACAACATGTAAATCGGATTAAGATTAAAACTTGAGCTTGGTAATAAAACCTCGTGTCGAATAGAAAACTTTCAATTAAAGGCATCCGGAATCAAGCTACTCCAGACCGAATCTCGTTGAATATTATATAATCTTGATACCTATATATACTGACCTCAACCATGTAGCTTTGCTCAAAACATGCAAAAGCAGTTTGAAATTAAAACTAGAGCTAGAAAATACAACCACGTGTCGTATAGAATAAATTCCGTTTCTGGTTTCTGATACACCAAGACATACCAGGCCGAACCCTTTTGGATATTATAGAATACAGAACTTTGATACCACACCGACCCAACTGATCATAGCTCTGTTTGGCACTTGCGAGTCTATTTAAAATCAAAATTTGAACCAGTTAATACGACATCGTGTCGAATAGAATATCTTTGGTATTTCCTTCGGTCATGTCAGGTCGATTCTCTTTGAATATTATATAAACTCAATACCATACTGACCCAAATCATCATAATTCTAGTCACAACATGAAAGTCGGTTTGCAATTAAAACTAGAGCTAGTCAGTGCAACCTTGTTAAGAATAGAATCCATTTCGTTCCTGGCCTAAAATATATCTGGACAAACTAGGCCCGTTCTTTTTGATTCCCTTACAAAACTAGAGCTTTCAATAAGGCCAAGTATCACATAGAATACATCCCGTCAATGTCATTTTATTCTGCATGTTTTTAGAATTGAGCGAATAGCTCTTAGTTATTTTTTTGAAAATCAATACTTGTTGGAAATTCTCTTGAACATTTGAAATTATTTATCGCGGCCCCTACGGAGTGCATAGAGATGATCGAAGTGGTTCTAAACTAGTAATTGATGTAAAAAATAAAACTTATTTATCCACATGCTCGGAAATCTCTGAGATTTTTGTTATTCGACAGAGAACATCATTGAGTATAATAGGACACGTATCGTGTCAGACAAATATTGTTGAACAGAATGTTTTTTCTGATGTCTGACGACGACAAAATACGAAAGAATAGCGACGAAATTTAAATCCGTATATTTTCTTTGGTTATATGAAGGGCATGTGTTTCGAGCATGGGTTTCGTATTTCGTTATAAACTTTATTTCCCAAACTTGCATAAACAAAAAATAAATTGCTACTAAAACATTTTTGGATTTTTTATAGTTGTCTTTTGCTCATACGTAACCAAAAGATGCGAATATGAACGATAATCATTCGAAGAAAATGTCTGAATTGAAACTTACGGATAGTATAAATTGATGATGTCTGACACGATACGTGTAGGAACTGAACGGAACGGATAATATAAATCGACCTTTATACATGTAACGGGAAAATCCCTTCAGTTTTTTATCAACAGAAAAAAATCTAACGCATACAAATGGGTAACTTAACCATATGCTTCAGAAATCTGTGACAGAAGACCATGGAAGTGGTTTTCAATTATTCACTTTTAGAAACCAATCATGTTAGGATGTATAACTATTCAATTTAGGAAACCTTCATCCTAATCGATTTTACGTTTCTACGAAAGAATTCTTTACTATTGAGAATAATACAAAAAGGTTATGTTTCTATGGATAACGTTAGGGCACTTCGTCACCAAAAATACGATGATATTCCCTCCGTGTTGTATTTCTGGCAAATGTTATTTTCCTGATTTACTACATAATTTACTACACAAATATATTCAAGAAGTAACGGTACCCTTTTATTCGTTGTTCTGTTGAGGAAATCTAGTGTGGAACTACTAAATAAATTTAATATTTCAGGAATATATTTTAATGCTACTGGTAAATTGGTAAGTTAACCCATTTGCCATTCTTACCACAAATGCAAACGGATTCTCTATTATTCTTGTGTAATTTCCATAAATAATAATCGTATTCCATTGGTGGAGTCAATTCTAAGTTAATTCTAATCTAAGCATGATTCACACACAATCAATATATTTTTGAATATTTTGAAACACAGAGTTGATAAAGAAAAATGGTCGTGGGCCTTAATTAAGTCGGTATTAGATGGATTTAATTATTTCGCTTTAAGAACATATTTAAATAAAACATACAATATATTAACTAAGGGTCAGTTTCAAACATTTGACGTATCGGTATTTATATGCTGCTCGCATTTTATGAATATTTTAATATTAAATTGTACCAGTTTGGAAAAAATCGACACATGTTTTAAAGAATTTTGTAGAATATTTTGTTCATCTAAAATTGATCAATGTTTCGAAAAATTGATTTTCGAAAAAAATTGCAAAAACTTATAAGTGAATTATATGATACAAATTGTATAGTAAAACCAACTGATATTGACAGAGAAGAAACATTAGATTTGCGAATTGTTTTGACAAATAGTTTCTAAAATAAAGGATCATACGAGTCCAGTCCTTAAATCTCCACTGCCGTCAATTCTGAATTATCAAATACGTCGACTGCATCTCTTTGTCGAATTTATATTAAAAAAAAATGTATGGCTTATTTACCGCTATGGGGAACATGTTTTTCTGCAAAAAAATCGGAATTGAAGGATGTTTGTCAAATGTGAACGAAGAAAGTTGGTTTGCCATTGTTTGTACTTCTAAAATCTTATCTGCTGTGGATGCTAGTTTCTCCGAGCTCTTTCCTTCTAAGCTGATTAATATTGACTACGCTTGTGACAGTAAGCGGTGAAGCCACAGATTTTGTAATACTTCATCATGAATCTGAATTCCAGCCAAGTTTTGCATTTCTCTCAATAGTTGCGACGGTTTTCTATCTCCTAACTGAAGTCCCTTAAGTAATCTATCTAATCTCATTTACGCCGAATTATTTAATATCTATATATAATTGTTTGCTTACGATCATTATACTTTTCTTTTTCTGGTGGTTTTTTATTTTTTTCTCTGACGCATTTTATTTTATCGTTATCTAGCGCTGCTACCAAATAGCTATTTTTCGATTGTTCGGTTATTATTTCCAAAATGTCGAGTTGTGCCTTTAATGAATGAAACCATATTTCGGAATATTCCCTATATTATATGGGGGCGTTTTAACTGATACACTAAAATTCGATTTTGTAATCTTCTCGTCGTCAAACATTTTATCTCAACAAGTCAACACAAACTTTCATACGCTTGAAATTGAAAATTTGGAAACAATTCGTATAAATTTGGAACAATGTATGTTTATATGCGTAACGCGATGCAATGTGTAAAGCTTTTTGTAATTTTCCACCTCTTTATATTTTATCCACTTAATAAGTTCTTGAAGTAAAGCGAGTTGCTTTTGTCGTGGTCACCAATTTGGAGGTTATTTTCCTAGGGCTTTCTAGAAACTTCTCCTGGATACATCGTGGATTTTATTTAAACCAACCTTATAATTTTTATTTTTATTAAATCGGAATATAAAACTTTTGGTTACTTTATATATAGTAAACATTGGACATTGCCAATCCCTTTGAACATTATATTAATTCAATACCATACTGACCCAAATCATCATAATTTTCTAAAACTAGAGCTAGTTAGTGCAACCTTGCTTTCAATATAATACATTCCGTTACTGGCCTAAAATATATCTGGACAAACTAGGCCTGTTCTTTTTGTTTCTTAGTCTGCATTTTAACTAATTTAACTGCCGATTAGCTTGCATTTTAAATAATAACAAATATTTGCCCATTCTCAAACGAATGTGTTTTGATGAGAGGGATGGCCAACTGAACTAATAGATAAGTTTGAGCATTTTGTCATACTTCTGGCCTGATACAGAGGGGTGGTTTGATTATAGTTTTTATGAACTTAATGTGTATCAGCAATTCGTTGTATTTTATAAACCCGTGCATGAAAATTTTATTCTAGGTAATATGTTATTTTGAACATAGTTTTGAATATTTTTGAAGACTTTTTTATTATTAAAATCCAAAAAAAAAAACATCGAGACGCCTCATTAATAAAACAGGTAATAGTTTTGAATTATATAAATTAACTTATAGGGAGTCAGTCGCGGAAGGCATTCAATAAATTTAAAGCATTATCGATAATGCATATAGTGTCTTTGCTATCCAGCCGAAAATATAATATGAAATGTTAAATATTAATATGCTTCAGCCGAGAATTACCAGCCGACATTTATCAGCTGATATTTTTCGGTCGAAAGTATTTTTTTATGCCAAAAATATTTGTTTTCTACCACAACAACAAAATTGTTTACTGAAACCGTTAAAAACAAAACATTATAAACAATATGTTTAATAGGATAATTAATTGTTTAGAAAATTCATTTTCCTATAAGAAAACTTGTATATTATATGTACTATAAATATAGCATGCTAACAAAATTTGAAAATTTATAAAAATTGACTGTTTAAAGTGTCATGGTTGAAAATAGAATCAAATGAAAAGTTAGAATAGAACACGATTGAATACATCGCACACACATAATTTGAAAATTATAGAGGCACAACTGCTACTTTTACCTCTACAACGCTTACTGGGGACAAGCTATCCGGCACAGTGTTCTGAGTGCCTTTCCGATCCGAGCTGATGTGACTGAAGTCTTAGGGCCTACCTGGCCAGACGTCTGTCCTGTTGGTTCTTTCTGGTGAATCAGCTATTTTAAAGTGGAGTGATCTGTCATAATTGTAAATATAAGGTTTAGTTTATTTACGCTTATCACAGCAGCTAAACACTCCAATTCAGTGATATTAGCGTTATCCCTCTGCACTTTATTTAGTTTTGATGACATAACTGTAATCAGGTGTCCATCCTTCTGAAATAACACTGCCAATACCTGTTGTACTTGTACCACACAGAACGTAAAAATGTTTACTAAAGTCGGGATTAGCTAATTTTGGAGCTGTCAACAGCAACTGTCACCAGCAAGCTCGTCGAACTCGTGTTTGGATTACAACTTGGTTTCCCTCTCTTTCTTAAAAGATCGGTAATTTTTTCCGCCAGCGTTGAATAATTAAGTATAAACCTTCTGTAGCAAGCCCAATAATAACGATAAACTGACAGATTGTCGGTCCTGGAACGGTGAAAACCGTCCTATCATTTGACTCTGCATCTAGGGATATTTCCCAGAAGGCGATCTAGTCGATTAAATAGTGCATCAATCAGAAGCAAAGGATAAACATCAGTCACCGTCACGGCGTTTACATTACGCGCATCCAGGCAGAGTCGAACCTTACTGTTGGCCTTATTTACAATGCTAACTAAGGATGGCCAAGAAACTTTGGCTCATCTTCAATTTCACCAAGTGCTAGAATTCGATCAAGCTCACTACATAGTTCCTGCTATTTATTCGGTTATATCGCGTGGTAGCGCTGTTTAATGGGTTGGACCGGACACACATCTATGGGTGACCAGATATTTACGACCTAATCCCAACAACTCGGTCGATCTAAATTGGCTCACTACATTTGCTAAAATAGTTGGGGATTATTTAAATTATGTTGAAGGAACCAGACCAAACACTTCCCAAAAGTCAATGCCAAAATAAAGTGGCTGGCTTAAACTTGGAGTGATACGAATGCGAAGAGATCTCTTTTTGCCTCCATATGAGAGTTGTCCAACACCCGTTGTTACTAGACACTAGCTGTCGACACAGTCGATGGAAGACTAAATATTTTTAAATTATGGCTTTTTATGAATTCTTCTGAATTGCATCCCAACACAGACACATGAGCACCACTATCATGTAGTCCCCTACACGGTACCCCATTGATCAGAACATTAGCATACGGTGTGGAATCAGCGACGTGTTCTACGACTGATTCAAATACCATTTTCTGCTAGGTTCTCCCTAACTTGAAATAATGCAGAGAATTAACCATACTACTTTTTCAGCTAAGAGGTGTCTGTGTGGATCGTGAAGGGATGTTCTTTACGATTCTTTCTATATGTCTGTCTCTCGCTGTAGGATTTGGTAAAATTCTGGGTCCATGTTTGTCGCTACCTCTACTAGAGTTTCTCTGGGCAATACGTTCTTGGTTTTTGGGAAAAATAGAATTATGTAGTATTCATGAAATCCCTGTTCCGGGATCCCTGTCTATTATTTTTACAACGATTACACTAGGACTTCAATATATTTGGTGTTCCACAACCAAACCAAAATCTATGACTAATTTGATGCACACAACTTTTAAAGGAATGACCTAGTGAAAAGCAGTTCCAACACTTATTCGGCGATAGTGTTACTTACATCTGCAGTAGCTATTGCACACACAGAATTAACAGACTCAGACTGTTCAGAATAAATATCACTGAAGATACCACAATGTTCATAGTTATCGATCACTTCCAGCTCGTTGACTTTAAATGGGTTTGACTGATGGTACATTTCAGGAATCCTATACCTGGTCCAGGTATCCTCTACCATCACACACTTTTACCATTTTCACTATTTGGGAGAATTGATGACCGGCAAATTTTGGTTGCAGACCATTCCTCATATTCTAGTCAGAAGATATATTAGTTCTATTTCTGGTAATGGTCTCATCTCAGCATACTTCGAATAGCGTGGTAAAAGTTCAAGAAAAGTTCATTTGCTTACGCCTTTCCATTGCTGCTCTAACATCGTAATCCATTTTTCTGATTTTAAACTTCTAGATCACGGCTTCACTAAGAGTTTTCCAAACCACAGTTCCATAGATTTAAGGCAATGGTTAAAGCTTCGTCACTTGAACCGGGAGGTACTGGGTTCGAATCCCACCAGAGTCAATAGCGAATTTTTGTCATCGTGTGCGCGCGTGAATGAAAAGGGAGGTATTAATTGACCTTCAAAGGGCATTAAATTAAGAACTTCGCGTCATAATTTCGATATTCGACCATTTCTGTAATCTCAGCTTGATGTCTTTCTTTTCATGGTTTCTTAATATTTGTTGCTTCTTTCTTCCTCATCAACTGGAATAGCTGGTGTACCATTTTAAATTCATCAAAAACTTGTTTCGATGATTCCTCCGTCTCTCATGATACTTGTTTTGCTATTCGAATATTGTCCGCAAACAACTCAATAATTTCTGACAAGTAACAATCATTTTTGTTGACACTTGATTCTAGATAGTCTATCTCCAACATGTAAAATACCAGTGATTAATTCTGCAATGTTTCCTTCCGAAAATTCAGTTTTATTAATTTTTTCCTGCAGCTAGTTCTCGATATTTTCCAGTTTTGAACTTCAAGCCTGTATCTCACGTTTTGGAGATTTGAGTGCAGCTGGATGAGCGCACGCATTGGTTGGTGGATAAATTTCACGGGATACATCACTTTTCAACGCTTTTTGCAGCTTAGCAGCCTTGCTTACTACTATGTTAATTTCAACTTGTTTAAGTGATTTCATTAATAAAAGGTGACATTTCTAGAAATCACCCATACACAATTTTTCGAAAGTGAGCTTTTGGGAGTAGACAGAATCATAAAACTTGATCGATATGTTCAGTACAAGCAGTTTAAATGATTGCATTAATAAAAGTTGGCATTTCCAAAAATCATTCATAAAATGAATGGTGAAATTCATAAACACATAAAACAAGACATATGGTATTTTGGAATTCCCTCAACCCTAATTTAAAATAGAGGATAATTGATGATCTTGTTTTATTGGTATCATAAAGTGGAACAATTTTCTTTAAGATCCTAATTATGTTTTGCCTTTATTTTATCTTATTTTGTTGTTGTAGTTTCTTTTTGTTTTGCCAAATTATCTATATAAATATCACATTTTTTATAATAGAACGATTCTTGTTTCGTCTGTTGTGAAGATAGTTCTCAGATAGTTAAATAAATGTATAGCTTAAATCTTTATCGCGTTGTGTTTTATTTAAACAAATTCATTTTCGAGAAATTAGATCACACCATTTTTTGGTCCATCAACCCGGATAATCCGGTATCAGTTTCGTAATCGTAAATTAAATCAAAAGTGCATCTCGTAGTGAAATAGTAAACAAATACAGTCCACACAAATTAAAACAGTAGTAGTGATCATAAATTTCAATAATAATTTTATTCAAGATGGAGCGATTAATTCGTAGAAGAGACATAGTGTATAAAAAATGTGCTCGTTTATGTGAGTCGATTGAACAACAAGACATTACTACAACCACAGAAAGTACCCTTAAAGATCAATTAAAAAATATTTGTGAATATGAAACAGATTATAAACATTATGTAAATGAAATTATTGACAGTGGTAAGTGTACAGACGAGTTATTTGAAAAATGTGATGAAGAAAGTGCTAAGTTTGAAATGTTAGTGAACCGTGTAAAAACAATATTGAATGTTGAAATGGACAAACGTTCCAATAATCAAAAAATCGGTCAAATCAAATTGCCCGAATTACAATTACTAGAATTCAATGGTGAATTCAATAAATGGCGCAGTTTTCGGGACACATTCAAAGCAGCAGTGCATAATAATAATCAGGTGAGTGATATCGCTAAATTTTCGTATTTATTGGGTAAATTGAAGGGTGAAGCTAAATCTTTGGTGGCTCATATTCCTATTTCTTCTGATGGTTATGAAAACGCGTGGCGAATTTTACTAAGCAGATATGACAACGAAAGAACAATAGTCGAGTGTCACCTAGATGCCATTTTAAATTTACCGAAAGTTCCAAATAACAATTTATCAGAAATAAAAAACATTTTAGATATTTCGACTGTGAATATTGATTCATTGCAAACCTGTGAGTTTAAATTGGACAGGTTATCCGAAGCTCTAATAATCAGAATAGTCTTAGGGCGTTTAGATTTAAATTCCCGAAAAGAGTTTGAAAATGAGTTAGGGATAGATGAGTTTCCCAGTTGGATAAAACTAAATAGGAATAACACATAGAAGCAATAGGAATAACACATAGAAAAATAGAAATTCCCGTTTCTAATCGCAATACAAAAGCTGCACTAGTAGTATCAACTTCGCCAGTTGAAAAACACCAATTCGTTCGTTGTCCCAATTGTAAGAGTGATCATTATTTAGCAATGTGTCAAAATTTTATTAAACTCTCAATACCAGACCGTTTCCAAAAAGTAAAGCAATGGCGATTATGTATTAACTGTCTAAGGCCAAACCATATTGTTTTTCAATGCACAAGATCTACATGTAGGCATTGTTCTCAAAAGCACCACACACTCTTGCACAGAAACCATATAGAATCCATAAAAGAATCGCCAAAAGTTGAACAATCGGAAACGAAACCTCTTCAAACTAACACGAACTCAGAAAATAGTTTAACACTAAATCATTCAAATAATATTTTTAATAGTCAAGTGCTGTTATCAACAGCAACAATTTTAATCCAAAATTCCGATGATAACTTTATTTCGTGCCGTGCTCTTTTAGATTCCGCTTCACAATCAAACTTTATTACTTTAGATCTTTCAAATAAACTTCGTTTCGAATCACAAACCAGTAATTTAGTAGTTTCTGGATGAAACAGCCAAAAAACTAATGTTTCCGGGAAGTGTTCCACAATTATTCGATCACAGTGCTCTAATTTTAAAGCCAGTTTAGAATTCTCAATCGTCCCAAAAGTCCCAAAATAATCTTAGCTGATCCTTACTTTAATATTCCAAATAAGATTGATGTGTTACTAGGTGCTGGAATTTTCTTCGATATATTGTTCGAAGAAAAAATCCAAATTAATCCGTTTGTACCTGCTCTAGTAAAGTCGAAATTAGGTTGGATAGTAGGCGGGAAATTCGAAGTAGAACCAGTAAACTTACATTTACATAACGAAAATTCAGACATAAAATTAAACAAGCAATTAGAGCAGTTATTCCAAAGTGAAGCTTGTGAAACTTCTTATGTTGAAACTTCCGAAGAAAAATTGTGCGAAAAAATCTTCAACTCACCTACATATAGAAATGATGAAGGTCGGTATGTTGTGAGTTTGCCATTAAAAGTCGATCCAATTTATCTTGGTGATTCCTTGACTATGGCAAAGAAGCGATTTACTTACCTAGAGAAAAGATTGAATCGGGATTCTGAGTTAAAAGTAGAGTATGAAAAGTTCTTGGAAGAATATTTAAGGTTAGGCCACGTGAAATTATCATCTATTAGCAGTAATCAAGAATATGTTTTACCGCATCATCCAATTATTAAACCTACTAGTAGCACAACTAAATTAAGAGTTGTATTTGATGCATCTAGTAAAACAGACAATAATATATCGCTAAATGATATTTTATTGACAGGACCAAACGTTCAATCCAAATTATTTGAAATAATTTTACGCTTTCGCCGCCATAAATATGTATTTATGGCGGACATTGAGAAAATGTTTCGCCAAATTCTCATCAACCCTAATCAAACACATCTTCAGAAAATTTTATGGTATAATTCTAACGAAATTCAAACTTTCGAACTCCAGACAGTCACTTATGGTACTACTTGTGCGCCATTTTTAGCTACTAGAGTTCTCAAAGAAATTTCTAACAGTAATTCAATTAAATATCCCATAGATTACAAAGCATTGAAAAAATATTTTTATGTAGATGACTGCTTAACTGGTTGTGACAATTTGGATGAGTTAATTTGTACTCAAATTAATTTAATAAGTATGTTAAGAGATTCAGGAATGCATCTTCGTAAATGGTCTTCCAATTCCAACAAAATTTTAGAAACCATTCAAATTTCGGATATTGAACAGTCAAATAATAAAATTATAAAAACACTAGGAATAGCTTGGAATCCTACTTCTGATAGTTTACACATAATAGTTCCAAAATTATCCGTTCATAGTAAAGTTTCAAAAAGAACAATATTAGCAGATTTAGCTCAAATTTTCGATCCATTATCTTTCCTCTCTCCGGTATTGATAAAAGGCAAAATACTCTTGCAAAGTCTCTGGCAAATGAATGTTAGTTGGGATGAGGAAGTTCCAAATTATTATGAAAATGAATGGTTGCGTTTTAGAAATTCTATTTATTTAATCGAAAATTGTCGCTTGAATAGGTATCTCTCTCCTTTTGCCGAACAAATAGTTGAATTACATGGCTTCGCAGATTTTTCTGAAAGGGCTTTCGGTGCTTGCTTATATGTTCGCAGTACGAATCCGACTGGAGGCTATACTGTAAAATTGGTAGCTAGTAAATCACGTGTCGCCCCTCTAAAAACGATTACAATACCTAAGCTTCAATTAAATGCAGCACTGTTATTGGCTAGCATTTTTCTTTGGGTTGACTCGACCATTGTTCTTAGTTGGGTAAAAATGCATCCGATGCGCTTAAAAACATATGTAGCAAATAGGGTATCTGAAATACAGAATTTGACCACCAACTGCACTTGGCAGCATGTAAATAGCCAAAACAATATAGCGGATCTCATTTCAAGAGGCACCAGTATCGAAAATTTAGTAGAATCACAAACTTGGTGGAATGGACCACTGTTCCTTCAACAACATCAAGAATACTGGCCAAAAGCAATATCGAAGAATGAATCCCAAGAAGTCACATCCGAAAATAAACCAGAAAAAGTAACGTTAACTTTATCAGTAAACGATGATATCACTGAGTTAATTGATAAAATTAGCTCACTTCACAAACTTGTTCGCGTGATATGTTACTTGCTACGATTCACAAATAATGTTAATAAATTGAAACATAAAATTAAAGGATTCTTCACAGCTGAAGAAATTAAAGGCAGCTTGAACTATTTAATAAAAGAAGTGCAAAAACAATTTTTTGAAGACGAAATTCAATCATTAATATACGGGAAACCACTATCACGCAAAAGTAAAATTAAAGATATGAATCCGTTCATCGATGATCAAAATATGCTTCGAGTTGGCGGCAGACTAAAAAAGGCGATGTTTGTGACTTATAAAAGCAGGCATCCACTCACTCTGCCATACGAAAGCAATTTCACATTGTTAGTTTTTAGAGACGAACATGTAAAATATTTACATTGTGGGCCTCAGCAATTACTCTCGATGATACGGCAACGCTACTGGCCTCTACACGGCAAAATCTTGGCAAAAAGGGTAACTCGTTATTGTATCAAATGTTTCAAATCAAAACCAAATACCATCAATCAAATCATGGGGAACTTGCCAGAATGTAGATTAACACCTAACAGGCCATTTACGACCACTGGAATAGATTTTTGTGGGCCTTTTTTCACAAAAAATAAAAATCAATGAGGCAGTGAAAGCCATAAAGTGTATGTTTGCATATTCATTTGCTTTGTGACTAAAGGCATACATCTTGAAATTGTATCAGATATGACTACCGAGGCATTTATTGCCTGTTTAAAACGATTTATATTTCGTCGCGGCGCTCCAACCATTATTTGGTCGGATAATGACACAAATTTCGTTGGCGCCAACCGCGAATTAAAGCAGCTGTACCACTTAATTTGCAAACAAGAACATACGAATGAATTAATGAATTTTTGCAATTTCACAGAGATTCAATGGAAATTCATTCCACCAAGATCACCAAACTTCGGAGGATTATGAGAGTCGTCTATAAAAATTTTAAAGTCACACATGAAGCGAGTTTCATCTAATACAATATTAACATATGAAGAGTTGAATACACTAGTTACTCAAATTGAAGGAGTTATGAACTCGAGACCACTTACAGTGCTTTCAACAAATCCGAATGATCCAACACCCTTAACCCCGGCACATTTCTTAACCGAAGGTTTAATAAACAATATTCCAGAAGCAAATGTATGTTCATTGTTGATGAACAATTACCAACAACACAATGGTTAATGGGTAAAATAGTTGAAGTTATCCCAGGATCAGATGGGATTAACCGCGTATTTAATATTAAAACAAATAATGGAATAATAAAACGTACAATTAGTAAAATTTGTAAACTACCCTTAGAATAAATTACTAATTTGTTATCTTTAAGAAATTCAATATAATTTTAAGAATGGTGAAATTCATAAACACATAAAACAAGACATATGGTATTTTGGAATTCCCTCAACCCTAATTTAAAAAAGAGGATAATTGATGATCTTGTTTTATTGGTATCATAAAGTGGAACAATTTTCTTTAGATCCTTATTAGGTTTTACCTTTATTTTATCTTATTTTGTTGTTGTTGTAGTTTCTTTTTGTTTTGCCAAATTATCTATATAAATATCACATTTTTTAAAATAGAATGATTCTTGTTTCGTCTGTCGTGAAGATAGTTCTCAGATAGTTAAATAAATGTATAGCTTAAATCTTTATCGCGTTGTGTTTTATTTAAACAAATTCATTTTCGAGAAATTAGATCACACCAATGTATTTCAAAAATTTAACTTGTTAATATAGGGTTGAATTATGGGGTTTTTATTTGGGGGATTATGACTAGAAAACTAAAACATTTTCTTACATAGTTGATCTACTTCAATAGATGTTGTACATACCGCATTTAAAAATGCAGATAAAGCCGTTCTAGGAAAAATCCAGACGTACAAAATCGCACTATCAAATACTACTCGACAAAATAAGAAAACTGTGAGATTTCCAAAAAAGATTTTCTGGCGTGGTATTCCCTCTTATCAAAACTCATTCATTTGTGAACGGGAAAATATAGTAGTTTAGTAAGCGATTTAATAGTTCAACTCCAAACAATTTAAGCATCAATCAAAACCACCCCTCTATATTAGGTGACGAGTATGAGAAATATTTCAAACTTCTCAGTGCATCAATCGAAACCGTTTATTTATAACAGGGCAGGGATGTGACAAATTTTTAAAACTTGCCAGGCCAATTAATTTGATCATCATATTCATCAAAATTTATTCATTGGTGCACGGCTTAATTATATTGTGGTGTAGTAGCGATTAAATTATACTAGCTGACCTGTGACTGAATAATCAGTCACGTAAATACATTTTATTGAATTTTTGGTTAATAAATAATTTAGAAGATTTGTTAAGATGTATATTTGATGCACTTTTATCAAAAATGTAAATTCATAAACGCGGATCCCATGAGGCCACTCCATTAATACGGAGTAATCCAATACTCGCTAATTCAAATTCTCCCTTTGTGATAGATGGGTCCGTGCAGTGAAAAGAAGTACGGTTCGCCAGGGCGCTGCTCTTCAAGCTCCATTCTGGTGCTGGCCATGGAGAGGGCGAAGTTAAGCTTCCGGATGTTAGTCTTATAGAATCGCGAGGGGGAGTTAGTTCCGAAAATCAGCTGATTGAGGTAGGGGAGATTGTGCAGTGCGGGGAGAAACACCTTTCCTTTACCACAGCAGCGAGTGAAGCCGAGACCAAGCCCTTCCTTATCTGCCCGGAAAAATAGGGCGTCAAAGAACTCGCAAGCCACGCCTATCGAACCTAAATAGTGGATTTAAATTTCCCGAGAGCACTTTGGGATGATGCCGTGCGCTTCTCATTGCCCGCCAGGTTTGAACCTTTGAGTGCATTCACAGGAACAAAAAGGCTCCTTAAAAGAAAAAAATTTGCGAGTTTTCAAAAATAAAAACAAAATGGCGAAAAACTTATATTAAAATCGAATTGATCTTGCTCCGCCTCTTCGTCTGGAACCTAATCCTCAAATGTGAGGAAGGCGTCTGCTGGATATTCACTTGGCATGTTGAGCGCGTCTTGAGAGATCCATGGAAGGGTGGCTCCTGATGGCCCTGGGACCGGGTTGGCGTCTTGGGAGATCCATGAGGTGGTGTCACGTGATAATAATGAGACTGGTTCATGGCTTGAATTTGTGGATTGTGAATTTCGATTTTGATCGTATATTTTTCGTTTTCGAGGGTCTCTTGATTTCCAAGGCATTTTGAAGAAAAATGAAAAGAGTTTTGTTCAAGACTCGTTGAGGTGAGAAATGGTAATGACTTACTCGCTGGACCGCTCGTTCAAAGTGGTTTTGATTTATACTCGAGGCTTGACTTGATGATTGACGGCTTTATATTTTGAATTTCTTTGACATTTCAGTATTAAAATCAGCAAAATAAAAATATTTTGATTTTTATTCGATTGAGTATGGATTTGAAAATCGCAAAATTAGTCACTCGCGTCGTTTTTTACATTTCAATGCATTTTTATTACTATGTATTTGAAAATCGTTATTTTTGTCGTTTTTTACTTTAAAAAGTTAGTAGCTTGCTTTTTTAAAACAATTTCAATCCAGATTTATTTGTATCCGCTACTTTAAATTTGAATCGCACGCCGACAATTTAACAACTTTGAATTTAAATCGCGCGTCAACCATTAAGCACCTTTGAAATTGAATCGCGCGAAAACTGTTTTGAACTTTGAATCTAACTCGCGTGCAAACTGTTTTGCAACTTTTGATTTGAATCGCGCACCACCAATTTGAACAAAAAAAAATTCTTTTCAGTCGTCCCATAAAATTTTCAAATGTGGCAAGATTTCACGTGCACAAAATCTTAGAAATTTTCTGAAACCACCTGAGGTACCCGTTTCGGGTACTTTCCGGTGGAATTTTTCCAACTTTTCCGATTTTTTTAGCCTACGCACAGCGCAATATTTATGTAGAACTACCCTGAAATAATCTAACGGATCAGATCATATTTAGGGGTCATTTTAGGGTTGAATATGAAAAAATTAAGAGTTTAATATAATAGATAGATAGAAGATAGATAGAAGCTGACCTGTGACTGAATAATCAGTCACGTGAATACATTTTATTGAATTTTTGGTTACGAAGTAATTAAGAAGATTTTTTAAGATGTATATTTGATGCACTTTTATCAAAAATAAAGTAAATTCATATACGCGGTTAATTTTTAAATCTTAAATAGAAAGAGTGTCATGACAAAATTGTATTTTTACACTCACAACTACTATTAACACCAAAATGTATGTACAATCATTTTATGTTCTCTGTTTTGTTTAATTGAGATTCATTTACAAATTTTCTACTCATTTTGTCATCACAGTGTGTCATCACAAAAACATCGGCAATTTTAATAAATTTTGTCATTGTCACGGTATAATGCGCATGATCGTAGATTCAATATAAACATATTTTGTCATGGCATTCTGGCGTCGTGACAAAATTTTGATGAAAACACCTGAGGTACCCCTTTCAGGTACTTCCCGGTGGAATTTTTCCGATTTTTCTAGCAAAGGCACACCGCTATATTTATGTCGACCTACCCTGAAAAATTTAAACGGATCAGATCATGTTTAGGGGTCATTTTAGCGTTGAGTTAGAAAAAATTAAGCGTATTAATATAATAGATTGTAATTTTTACCATAAAAAACTTCCAAAGCTTTTTGTTATTGTTGTGATATACTCAATTTTTTTAAATTTATTTTGCAGTCTAACATATGTACTATATTTCTTTACACAAAATAAAATATTTTCGTTTTTTATTATTTGATCAATATCATTCAATTTACGACACAGTCAATGTACAAAAAAATTAGTAAGATTTAGTAAATACTCAGGCGCTCAGTAAGCAGGCAATTGCCTTGACAAATGAGAGGTGGACCAACTCTCTCACGTGCAGGGTAGCAAAACAGGTTTGGCCAAAACTGGACCTGAGGCGCTCCAAGGCACTAGTATCCCTAGGAAAACGAGAGTTAGGATTGGTCGTAGGGATACTGATAGGACACTGCCTTTTTGGGGAACATGCAAGAAGGATGGGTCTACAGACTAATGACTTTTGTAGAAGTTGTTTGGACGAAGAGGAGGAGGAGACGTTGGATCACTTCCTATGCTCGTGTCCGGCACTATCATGCAGAAGGCATAAGTACTTAGGTGTGTACAGTATGGACAGCCTTTCGGAACTCGCGGGCTGTAGAGTGCGAGATATATTACGCTACATAAGTAGCTCTGGATGGTTCCAACGGGAGTAAAGGGGAGATAGGATCCTGTGGTATCACAATGGGCCACTACTGGCCTAAGTGTGCGATAGCAGCCACTCTAACCTAACCCTAACCTAGTAAATACTTTTATCGCCTATATACGCGAATGAAGTTTTTACTAAACATTACTAAATAAAAATGACGTCACTTAGTAAAATTTAGTAAAATCTTCATTACCATCTCTCTTCCGCATCCTTTTCGGTAAAAATTACAAATCGGTTCGTAGCTGTGTTTTGAACTTTTCTGACGTTTGGTTTTTTACTTGTTGGGAAGGATTGTTCAATTTCGGAATTCTGTAAAGGCGTTTGTATATCCGTCAGCCGTACTGGATATATGATGTAGTAACCAAGCGTTGCATCACTGCGGTCACTGGATCTCGACGATTAGGAGCCAGGTTATTTGGATAGCCAAAATATTGTTTTAACTAATAGATTTTTAGTTGATAAGGGTTCGACTTGTTGTTCTACTTGTACACATTTACATAATTTCTGCCTACCTCTCGAAACCGTTAAAATTAAATATTTTCAAAACAAATAATTTATACTTTACTAATCGACCCACAAGTTCGTAGCGATCGTAATATAGATTTCATGTACTAACGATTTTTATTCATTTTATCTAATTTGTATATAAAACAATCTACTCGCCTTTAAATATCACATTTAAAATATTTATTTTCAAGCACATTAATTACATGTTAGGTTTACACGTATGTAACCGGAAAAAACAATCCATAACGCTATACATAAATAAAGTAGTGAATTTCTAATATCATGTATTTAAAACAATAAACTAAAAAATAAAAAAAATATAATTTCCAAAATGCGTGCTAATATTTTTAAATGTCAATTTAACCTTTTATTACCGTTTTGTTTTATTTTGCTTTTCTTTTATTTTATTGTAGAGCTTTACAACTTTGAAACTACCATAAAAATGAAAGCACAGCATATTATAAAAAAAAAAATACAACAAATACCCCAACTAATTATTATTTAATTGTACTGCTGAGGGAAAACATACGGAAAAATTACGATTTTCATAATTTATTTTCAACGTATTTTCCAGGTACGAGTGAATACAATATATACTATATAACAAACCAACCCGGTATACACCGAAAAACCAAAGAAATTTTCTTGGTTTTCCTTTTTTCTATATATATTTTCAATTTGCGGATTTTTTTTTACCTAATTTTTTTGGTAGTTTTGTTTATTTTGCCTTACTCGGTACATAGGTACGAGGGTACATAGATTTTAATCGATAAACTACAATAAAATGATTTTCAAGAAAAACATTTAAAATATTTTCGATAAATAAAAAAAATCGAAATTTCTAAATATTTAGAATTTTTTGTTGTTGTATATAGAAAACAAAACTTTTAGTTTTTATTTAAGTTAATTTAAAAGTTTACGGCTGAAAGTTTATTTGTGGGTGTGAGTGTGCGGTATGTCTAAAACAGAAAGGGAATGTTAGTTTATTTATTTGAGTCTCAGACACGAGTATGTAGCACTAATGTTATAGTTTTAGAACATTACAGATTAAAGTATCTATTTTATGGTATTCCCATTTGCTTTATTTACTTTAATTATGTAATTTGATTTTGTTGAATTTTTTTTGTCCCAACTTATACGTCCCTATATTATGTAGGCCTGGGCCTTTAAAAATTATATTTTCTATGTATGATAATGTTTAGATAAGAAGGGTTAGTAAAGAAAAGTTTTCTTTGTTTTTGGGAACTCTAAAAAGTTTTTGATTACATTATTTAGTGATATCAATAACAATAAACTTTTCTTTTGGGTTCTAAATATAAAGTGGTCGTGGTTAACAGGTTTTTGATTTACGAATATTTAAAATAATAATAAAAAGTAGTTTAGGTAGTACATGAAGACTAATTCGGTTACAAAAAGTTTAGATGGTAACCTTTAATGATGAAACAATCACGGAAAATTAAAAGATCAATTCTGTTAAAGTTGGATGCAATCATTGTTTTTGAATTTTTCTTAGAGAGAACCAAGTCTGGAGAATACGCGTTATGCTGCAAAACTTTCCAACCTAAGGAGAAGATGAGTTCTTTGGTTGATTTTGCTGTAAATTGGACGAGCGACTTCGGTCAGTTTATGAGGAATCCATTTTCATTTATTCTGTATTTTTTCCATTGCTTGCAATCGACGTGATATTGCTTGGTGAGTAATTCCTAACTGTTCTGCAAGCATTTTGAATTTTACAAGGATTTTCATTTTTAAAACTTAAAGTTCTTCGTCTTCAAATTGTTTTTCTGCACCTGGACGGGGGTCATCCTCAAGACTTAAATTGCCATCACGAAATCTTGCAAACCACTTTTTACCATTGAATGACTCACATAATGTTCACTCAAAGTCTTATTAGTCAATTCCGCAGCTTAAACCGCATTTTCCTTATTTGAGAACAGAAGAGAATGCAATGACGTTAATGTTGCTTATCGATATTCTTCTTCAACCAACGTTAGGTCCGAATTTCACCTTGTACACCTAGTGCGGATTACCATATGCGGATTAATTAATACTTTCCCAGGGTAATCATAATAAAATTGAACTATCATTGGTACATTTCACTATGATTGAAAACAATCGGTAGATTGCTTACATATAAGCAGGTTTTTGACTTTGCTAAATTAACTACTCGCAACTGTTCTACCTTTTTATTATGAGAAGTTGAAAGCAGTTACGATACATTTGTCCGCTAGGTGATTGTGTGTAGTATTTTCTGCCCAAAATATGATTGAATGTCGTATGTGAAGTTCTAATAAAATTCCGGTATAAACTACACATTTTTAGGTTATGTTTTGCTTTTGTGCTTTCCAATCGACACTTTAGCCAACAAACATTTTTCGCATTTACAAGTACTTGCGGTGGGTTCTAAACATACTCCCGGACTATTAAAACCTTCTGGTTTTAATACATTTAAATGTGATACGAGGGATTTCATCGGACATAATACCCAATGATATTCTTGCCGATGCTACACGCACAAAGCCATCTTGACCAGGATGACATGCTGCAATACATCCCATTTGCCAAGTAGCATGTGGTAAGTTGTCCTCTTTCATGAGTACAAGATCGTCACTTTCCAGATTTTCTTCTTGAACAGTCTACTTTCGACGATGCTGTAATGTGTGCAAATAATTCGTTTGAAATTGCTTCCAGAATAAGTTCATCTTGGCTTGTACATTCTGCCACTAAATAATCTGTTGCTACTGATATGTTCCAGTGCGCTGGGATTAATGCAAATAGGTCATTGACATTATGGGTCATTGGACACAACAGCCAATTCAGATCGCCTGCAATCTGAACCAATAATGTTTGCATTTCGTCTGCGGTCTTTGTGGTGTTGCGTGTAAACCAGTTTAGATGATGTTTAATTGATTTAATACCGGTTTCCTACAGCCCTCCAAATTGTGGACCGCTAGCTGCATTGACAATAAACTTTATTTCAGTCTGTGAAATAAAATGAGATATATATTGTTAATGATTTTCGTCCGATTAGCATTTTACCAATATTGTCAAAAATATTTGAAAAGATAATTAAATCTCAAATTTCCACATTTATATCTAAAGAAAATTTACTAAGCAAGTATCAGTCGGGATTTCGTGTGAACCATAGTACTACTACAGCGCTTTTGAAGGTCGTTGATGACATTACTTCTGGTATTGAAGATGGTAACGTTGGTATATTGGTTTTGTTAGACTTCTCCAAAGCGTTTGACAAGTTAGATCATTTTTTGTTAGTGTCAAAGCTGTGTTACGAATATGATTTTTTAGAAAGTGCTTGTAATCTAATATTTTCGTATTTAAACTTACAACAACAATCGGTAAAATATAATGGTAGTTTCAGCAACTCAACACCTGTTTCATCTGGTGTACCTCAAGGCTCCATTTTGGGACCTCTTTTGTTTTCAATGTATATACTCCAAGTGTGTCATATTATTGAGCAAACTAAAGATACTGGCTATCACCTTTACGCTGATGATCTACAATTATATTCCTTTGGTAAGCTAGATGATCTAGCGTGGTAAATAATTTAAATACGACTTTAAAGAATATTTTGGAATGGACGCTAGCGCATAAACTTCAAATCAATCCTGCAAAATCTCAAGCTATTATCTTATCTAATAGTACACGAGTCATTAGACCTACTAATTATCTTGTAGTTGATAATCATAAAATTGAATTTTATGACCACGTAAAAAGCTTAGGTCTAATTATTGACAGTAAGTTAAACTGGACAGCTCATGTAAATAGTTTATGTGGTAAAATTTATGGAATATTAGGTAGGTTGTGGAGTACAGCCAAACTAATTGAACAAAACGTTAAAATGCACATTATTCGTACATTAGTAGGGCCAATAATTTCATACTGTGCATCAATATACTCAGAATTATCCAAGAAATCATTTATGAAATTAAATGTTGCTTTTAACGCTTGTACTAGATACGTGTTCTCGAAAAGAATTGGTGACTCTATATCCTTACTTTCAAACTTGACATTTAACATGAGCTTGAGAAAATACCTTGAGTTCTTGACGTTAACTGTCATGTTTAATTTAATACTAAAAAAGAACCCACGCTATCTTTATGAAAATCTCAACTTTAGCTTATCACAGCGTACAATCAATTTAAATGTGCCCAGGTCATGTAGGTCGAAACCAAGACGCCGTTCATTTTTTGTTAATGGAGTAAAATTGTGGAACAATGTTGACTCATCTGTCAAAGCTGCGTCAAATTTGATTAATTTCAAGAAGATGTATATGGATAGCTATAGTATATTGTGATTTGATCCTTTTTCCTTTTCTTTCCTATCCTATTTTCCGCATCCTTTTGTAGTTTAGTTATTATTATTGTTATTATTATTCATTATTAATATTATTATAATTAATTATTGTTATATTTTAGTTTTAATTGTTAGTATAATTGATCACTGTTATTTATAAGTCTTATAGGTATTTCTCATTCTTTTATATTATGTACTGCGTTCCACAAAAGAAAATATTTTGTATATTATATGATATTATAAAAAGGTCTTGTCCTTCATTTCATGACAAAGCTCGATATGAACGGCCTTCGTGGGAAAGCAAACAAAGAGGCAAATATAATATATCCTTTAGTGAGTGGAATGCGACCTCGCCCAACTCTTGACTTGAAGTGGACCCGCGTAGTCTACGCCAGTGTGTAAGAATGGACGATTCTGGCAATGGTTAGATTGCACATCATTTGTTGTAATGTAGCTGCTCTATGTTTGTAGTGTAGGCCCTGGGTGCAAGTACCGAACATGACTTTCTTGTATTATCCTTTCACTTAGGATATGATTGCTTGGTAAAATCATAGGGTGTTTTATGTTGTAAGAGACATCTAAATTTGTTAATCTTCTCCCAACTCTCATGATTCCTCCATTGTCTAAAAAGATGATAACGATATAATTTTGCTGTTTGTGCCATTTTTTTTTTGTTTTGATTTAACGACTGGATTTCATCATGGAATTCGTCAGGTTGTACCCATTTTATACACATGTACTCAGCCTTTTTTAATAGATCCACCCTGTTTTGGTTTCGATATAATTTTTTAACGCAAAGAATCTTAACCAAAATTCGTTTTATCTTCGTGAAAGATTCAATTCTTTGACACAGATTCAAAAGCAGGTGAAGAGATTTTCAATTCAGTTGAGTAGATAATGTAATATGTCGTTCTTCTAAGTTGGTTAATTAAACTTGCATAATTGCTGGCCATTGTTCTATCAGTTTGATTAATAAATGTGACCCATTCCACCACTCCTTGCATTCTATAAGCTGCAGAAGAGTAACACCCCGTGAAGCGATATCCGCAACATGAAGAACATTGATGTGCAGTTCCCAATGGAACATTTCCACCGTCTAGGTACACTCAAAGAAAAAACTAGGTGAACTGAATAGAAATGCAGGTATAATGTATAATTTTTTTGTAAATATACAACCAATAAAAATTTATAATAAAATTTATAAAATTTGTAATATTTACAAAAACATTTACAAAAATATTTAAAATTTAAAAAAAATAATATAAAATCTCCAAAAAATTCTACTTTTGTTTTGTATTTCATAACAAAAAAGTTACACAATATCAAACAATTTATAAATTTTAAAAAATTTTTGTTGTTCTAACAATAAATTTCATTAATTCTATACGCTTTTTATTTTAAGTTACTGATATATTTATAAATTAAATAGAACTTAGTAATAAAAATTACTCAATTTTTATTTATTTTATAAAATTATGTGTACATTTTATAAAAATGTGGGATCATTTTTGAATATTAAATAAAATATTTGTTGCTCCTATTAAATATTTTGTATAGTTTACAAAAAAGTTAGTATATTTTATTACAGAATTGACAATGCATTAAATTATTTTGTAAAATTAAACAATATATTTTTTGAAAATTACAAAATGGATTTTTAGTATTACAGAAATGTTTTTATATATATACATATATATATATATATATATATATATATATATATATATATATATATATATATATATATATATATATATATATATATAGTAATTCCTTCCATGATTTACAACATGGAATAAATGAAAACGATAAATTTTAGTTAATTTTCAAAGATTTTTTATTATATAAATATGTTTAATTCAAATATTGCTAAAGATACATAAATTCCAATTCTTAATTTTAAAAAACTATAAAGTAGTTAAATAAAACCAATAAAAAATAAAAATGTAACAGTATGAAAGTCATTTTAAATTATATTAAGTTAAATGTTGTATTAAACAAGTGATAGCGGGATTACCTTTATCAAATTTAGTGGTTATATTAAAAAAAAAAACTTTTGCATAAAAGTCCACACTAAATGTGAAGCAATTGGATACTGCAGATTGAAAAGATGAAAATGTTATAACATATTTCTAATGCCCGAAGCACAGAAAATACTTTACAGCGTATGCCATCAAAATAAACGATTATTTCTTCTGGACTTGAAATTCGCCCGGTAATTAAAATAAATGGTTGAATCGACTGGTTTTGGCTTATCTGTATGTTTAATTTTTCTTCAATTTCAGCGGCAGTTGCTCCAAATAAGATGAAACTATTTTGTCAATCTTGAATACTATATCATATAATTTTTTTTCTCCCATTTTCGACTGTGAACCGTCTTCCAGTTGGTACCAAAATATGATGAATTAAGTAGAAAATAGTAGCAGCTTGATCATCTGAAATAATTTTAAGATTAATATATTAATCACTTTTAATCTGAAAACCAGTAATAAGAACAAAAATAATAACATTTTAATATGTGGTGCCTAGAATCTAAAATATAGGTGCAAAATGTATATTTTTTGGTTTGGCTTAAGATTTGATATCAAAAGAAAAAGTGAGTTAAATATAAATTTTACACCTAATATGCAGATATAGTTGTCAAGATAAATCACAATTTTTTATTTTATTACTTACTATCGGTATGGACGTATGGTTTTCAATATTTTTAATTAAGTCGAATAAATTCTGGTCCGCTTGAAGCTTTATCGCTTCATCCAAAATTGGCAGTATACGAGAAACAAAATTTGAAAATATTGGTGCTAAACTAACCATTTGATATAAATTGGCGAAATCGAGTTCTATCTGCATCTGCAACGAAATTATAAATATTTTGTAAATTATTAGTATTGAGCACACATTTGAATGTGCAATATCACTTACCAACTTATATCCGAGAGGTTTATAATGTGGCCATTTGTCAAAGATCTCGCTAGTGGTTTTTGCATCTTTAATAAACTTGAGTCGAAATTTGCTCGTAATAGTCCAATGTTTTTCGATTTTTGGCCAACTGCAATTATCAACCAACAGCGCATTTAAACTTTATTCGCAATCCTGCTCAGCGGATTCTTTAAAATAGAAAGAAACAATGACAAGAATTTTATTACAAAAATGATCTAACAAGTAGAAACTTTCCTGTAATTTCTGCCAAATTTCAAAAACAATTTCAATTTTAATTTGCAAACCAATCGGTACTTTACATATTTGAAAAAAAAAATCCCAATGCATTGGCTTAATGCGTTTTATTGTTACAACATTAATTTCCGCTTCTAGAAACAAGTGCGTGGTATATGAAATTTTATATTTTTAGTAAATAATGTTTTGAAGTTTAACTAGTTTAAGGCTTACCTTCAACGCCTTTATAATGTTGTATTTTAATAAACTTTCGTTCGGAATTCCAATTTCGAAAAATATGTAATCTAATTCTTTTTGGGTGTTGGCTAAAATATAAAATCCGCATGAATGGAATATTTGTGTGATACAAAAAAATTAAAAGTTTTATTTTAACATACACATAATTTTATTATATTAAACTCTTTATTGAAGCTGTATCAAATCAAAAAAATTCCACTAAAAATATAACGCGCACTTATTAAACTTTTATAAATTAAAAACTTGGATCTTCACTCAGTCACCTCCAACTTACTATTAGCTAAATAATTTGTTTCTAATCTGTTAGAGTTTCTGAACTATACACACTTTACTATTTTATTATTAATTTTACAAAAATTCGAATATTATAAAAAAATTTATGTAAAATTTACAAAACTGTTTATATAGTTTTTAAAAAGTTGTAAACTTTTCGAAAATTTTGTAAAATAAAGTACAAAACAATTTGTTATTTTTACCAAAAATATTTTTACAGAAAATAAAACTTTTTTTTACGATTTAACGTGTTCTAATTACAATCTTTTTGTAAAATATAATAAAATTTGTTTACGTTTTAAAGAAACAATTTTAATTGTAATATTTATATTTTAAACTTTAAAAAGCGAATGTGAAGTGTATAATTTACTTATTAATTTTATTTAAATAATTTGTAACTTTCATGTTAACGATTTAACATTTTAATTTTGTATAACTACGTTTATGTATGTTTAACGTCGATTTTAAATTATCACATTTGGTTATTATAGATATATGTATTATAAGGGAATCTAAATGTAATATTATATGATATATTGACAAATTACTTTACGAATGTCATCATTAACTAACTACTAACTTATTTTACTTGTCACCAAACTAACTGCGATTTTGTATCACATTCGATTTCTCTTGAAATATCTGATTTTTTTTTTAAATTATATTATATTTATGATTAATAAATATAATAAATAAATATTTATTATAATTATTAATAATAAAATTGCAGAAAAAACATTATGTATTATTTCATATGACTTTGTATTTGTTTCTTGCAATTTGTAGAAAGATGTTACTTAAATCTACTATTTATGTAAATTAAAAATGTTGTAAACTAAAGATGTTTGTGAATCAGCTAATCATATATAACTGTACAAGATATATAGTTTATATGATTCAAAATGAATGATCATTAAATATATATATATATATATATATATATATATATATATATATATATACTGCCCGACCGGCCCGAGCGTTGGATGGGCTGCTCTAACCGGGTTCAGCAATCGTTTCTTTGATATTTGAATTTTCCATTAACTATACTAAGTTACATTTGACAATGAGTTAGATATTTCAATCTTTTCAATTCGTAATTGTGTGATTTGCTGTTGCCCAAACTAAACTAAGAAATGAGTGCAATTCCTCATTATTGCGTCGATCAATTCTCGTGTCACGGCCGAACTATATTTGGTGCTTGTCATTGGCATAATTGGCGAAAGAAGAGGTACTTTTCGTGAGATTGATGGTAAGTATTGAGTGATTGCACAAAAGATATCGCAGTAGTTCCATGTGAATAAATGTCTGAAGGTTATGTTTTTCATATGTATTTGCTGTGTGGAGAAGACTGTGTGGAACTCAGTTGGTCGGTGAGCTCATAATGGATCTACAAAGAACTGAAGATGATTTATTTTAAACACAATGATATAACTAAAATTATTGTTATTACACGTTTTAGTTTTTAATAACTAGAAGTAGTAGAAGTTATAAAAACCATTCAAAATGTACAATTAGTTTTGTTATTAATACTGAAAAATATTTCTAATATTAGTAAATTATATAAATTTTCTTGGTTTTGTACAATACAATTTACAAAAATTACTCTAAATGATTCAAAACCCCGACTTTGTTCATTTCTTTTCGTTTTGTAAATTATAAAAAAAATTATAAAATAATCCTGCATATTTATAGATATAAATAATATTTTTGGAAAATTTACAAAAAATGTCAGTTATTTATATAAAATACGCAATTAATAACACAAATTAAAAAACATAAATAATGTTTTCAAAGTTTAATAAAAATTTGTCAAATTTAACAAAAAAATTGTACACTTAAGAAATTTTTTTTAAATATACTAATTTATTTTTATAATACCCCGTTTACACCAGTAGAATAAAAGTATGTAGCAAAAAAGTATGTTGGTGTAAGCCCAAACTAAAATACTTTAATACTTTATCACGTACAGTGGAATCTGTATAAGTTGGACACTCACGGTACCGTAAAAAATGTCCAACTTATAAAGGTGTCCAACTTGAAAAGGTTTTAAACAAAAATCAAAATTAACAGTTTTACGGCGTCCACGCAATAAATTTTTTGTTGAAGAATAATTAAAAATGCAAGACAAAATCGTCCAACTTAGCCAGTTGGTGCAAGACAAAATCGTCCAACTTAGCCAGTTGACCAACTTAAAAAGGTGTCCAACTTAACAGGTTTGACCTATTTTACTATTAAAGTATAATAGCTATCAAAAAATTATTGGTATTACAGTCGTGGTTTAAACTCTAATTTATTATTATTATACATTAATTTTGTTTATTATTTATTTCAAGTGGCCGGTAAAGAAATTTTTTGTTTGGATATACATTTCCATTTGTGATATTACACAAAAAAAATATATTTGTCAACAAAAAAAGTAATATAGTATTATAACGGGTGATTTTTTAAGAGCTTGAGAACTTTTTTTTAAAAAAAAACGCATAAAATTTGCAAAATCTCATCGGTTCTTTATTTGAAACGTTAGATTGGTCCATGACATTTACTTTTTGAAGATAATTTCATTTAAATGTTGACCGCGGCTGCGTCTTAGGTGGTCCATTCGGAAAGTCCAATTTTGGGCAACTTTTTCGAGCATTTCGGCCGGAATAGCCCGAATTTCTTCGGAAATGTTGTCTTCCAAAACTGGAATAGTTGCTGGCTTATTTCTGTAGACTTTAGACTTGACGTAGCCCCACAAAAAATAGTCTAAAGGCGTCAAATCGCATGATCTTGGTGGCCAACTTACCGGGCCATTTCTTGAGATGAATTGTTCTCCGAAGTTTTCCCTCAAAATGGCCATAGAATCGCAAGCTGTGTGGCATGTAGCGCCATCTTGTTGAAACCACATGTCAACTAAGTTCAGTTCTTCCATTTTTGGCAACAAAAAGTTTGTTAGCATCGAACGATAGCGATCGCCATTCACCGTAACGTTGCGTCCAACAGCATCTTTGAAAAAATACGGTCCAATGATTCCACCAGCGTACAAACCACACCAAACAGTGCATTTTTCGGGATGCATGGGCAGTTCTTGAACGGCTTCTGGTTGCTCTTCACTCCAAATGCGGCAATTTTGCTTATTTACGTAGCCATTCAACCAGAAATGAGCCTCATCGCTGAACAAAATTTGTCGATAAAAAAGCGGATTTTCTGCCAACTTTTCTAGGGCCCATTCACTGAAAATTCGACGTCGTGGCAGATCGTTCGGCTTCAGTTCTTGCAGGAGCTGTATTTTATACGGTTTTACACCAAGATCTTTGCGTAAAATCTTCCATGTCGTCGAATAACACAAACCCAATTGCTGCGAACGGCGACGAATCGACATTTCACGGTCTTCAGCAACACTCTCAGAAACAGACGCAATATTCTCTTCTGTACGCACTGTACGCATTCGTGTGGTTGGTTTAATGTCCAATAAAGTAAACTGAGTGCGAAACTTGGTCACAATCGCATTAATTGTTTGCTCACTTGGTCGATTATGTAGACCATAAATCGGACGTAAATCGCGAAACACTTTTCGAACCGAACACTGATTTTTGTAATATAATTCAATTATTTGCAAGCGTTGCTCGTTAGTAAGTCTATTCATTATGAAATGTCAAAGCATACTGAGCATCTTTCTCTTTGACACCTTGTCTGAAATCCCGCGTGATCTGTCAAATACTAATGCATGAAAATCCTAACCACAAAAAAATCACCCTTTAGTATGGGTTTACACCGCTTGTGGTGTAAACTGGCCGGGTATTAGATTTTATTAGCAAAAAAGTATTATACTATTAAAGTAGCTCTGGTGTAAACCCAGTATAAATAATCAAACTTTTGTCAAATGTATGATTTGTTTTAGTAGGTCATTTTACAAAACAATTTATAGATTTCACTGCTAAAATTTTTTTGAGTGTACGTCAGTAAGCCACGACCGGACAATTTTTAAGTCGGTTCAGGCAAAACATTCCGCATTACTGATTTCTAACGCTCGTTCAGTGTTCATATTTGATTAACCTGTTCAGTAAAACGGCTCCACATAATTCTAATCGTGGTACAGAGACTTTTTTAAAGGTACTACCTTTGTTTTGGATATGACAAGTCTGATATGAGGAATGCTCTGTTGATCGATAGTACGGAGATAAATTACAGCTGCGTAGGCATGCTCAGATGCATCACAAAATCCGTGAATTTACACATTGAACGTTGATTGAATACTCATCAAAAACCGCGGAACTTGTATATTATCCAACTCGTGTAATGCTGATTAATTTGCCACCTACTGCTGCTCTATATCTGTCGGAAGTGAGTCATTTCAGCCTAGTTTTACTCAGCCATATAGTTTCTGCATGCTTATTTTGAGTACGCTAACTACTGGTGCGATCCATCCTACTGGATCGAAAGTTCGTGCGATCTCGGACAACATTTCGCGCTTTGAAGAAATAATTGTATCTGCGAATTTAATTTTAAATGAAAACGTATCCTTGATAGGGTTCCATTGAAGCCTCAATGTTTTAACTGTTTCACTGTTGTCATCGATGCAAATGCTGTTCTTCTCTCTCAGTTCAGCTGGAATATTGTTCAAAAGTTCTGATGAATTGGATTTCCATTTGCGAAGTTTAAAGTGACCCTTGGCCAGCATTTCGGTAAGTTGTTCGGTCGCCATTTTCCCCTCTTTGATTTTGTCAGCACCAGATAGGCAATCATCTACATATAAATTATGGGTTGCTATCTGGAAACCAATTGGATATGTAAATTTGTTGTCTTCAGCAATTTGGTGCAATGTCGAGACAGCTAAGAATGGTGCGCATGAAGTTCCCTAAATGTAACAGTGTTTAATTTAAAGGTTCTCATTGGCTCCAATGTTGAGTTTCTCCAAATACCTCTTTAGTAATTTTGATCTAGCATGTTTACTTTGATTTGGCGATACATTTTCTCTACACAGTAAAAAAAAATTACATATTTTTAAGGGTAAACAAAATGCCTCGTAAATGTATTTAAATTTCACGTATGGTATGTACCGTACATAAGACATGGAATTTTCATTTTCTGATTTATGTAAAATTCAACAATGCAGATATATAATTTTCAATAAACCATTATGTAATTTTGTATACTGATTACTGGGTAATATTCCATATTTAAATATTGAAATTTATAAAATTTTCCTAAAAAATACATAAACCATGAAGAATTTCATTGCTTACAAAACATGAGAACCACCACAAGTTCTTTCTTGTCAGTTTGGTCTCGTACTGATAAAAGGTTGTTTTGTTCTACTTATCAGGTTCCCTTGCAACGACCTATCTGCAAAAAATCCAATCTTGCTTTATACTAAGTATAACAAAAGAACATATCGACTTAGCGAATTATATCACATTAAACAAAATAATTACGCGTCACATTTATTCTTGCTCGTAGATTTCTCATCTGTCGTATTTATCTCCGACAATATTCTACATAATAATTATGGAATATTTTAGGAAAGGATGTAATTTTCTTTCAAAATGATGCAAAATTATATAAGATACTTAAAATTACATATATAGGTTGTTAATCTTTACATAAAATAAAAACTTGTTCAGTATATTCTGTGGAGTTCTTTAATTTATATACTGGTTTACTGACCATTCCGTTACTTGTTATGGAAACAAAATTTTTACATAAATGATGTAAATATTTTACCATTAAATGTATGTAAATTTCCATAAATCATGTAAAAATTTTTTACTGTGTACATCGGAGGAAAATGCTATAAGAAAAAATGAAACTGTGCGAATTTTTTGCACCCAAGTGTATGCTACGGATATACAGTATTATTCAAATTTGTCAAATTTTTGGTAAGAATAAATTTTTATATTTTGAAATGGTTTGATTTAACAAATAATTCCTAAACAGTTTACTAATCGCTAACAGAAATAATAATTCTCGACATTGTCGATATATTTTCTACATGCTCTACCCTGTCTACGTCATTTTTTAAATAGCCTACACGTGTAGAATATTAATTAACTACGCGGTGGACGCAATATACGGCACAAAAATGTGAAGCTGTCATTTCCGGTGGAAAGGCCAAAATGTTTGTATGGGACCTGTATGTAGATTCCGGTGCACCGATTTAAGCCAAAATTCACTGGTATTTTCCAATTTGTCGCAAAAGGTTAAGTATGAAGTTTCATTCGATCAATCAGTCCACCAAAAATCGTCATTTCCAATTAAACTTTGAGAAACTGATCTCAACCAAAAATAATTGTAATGTTTCAATTTAAGAGAAAATATTAAATGTGAACTTTCACATATGTGAAATATGTGGCAGTTTACATACACAGCGATTCCCTGAGACAGGCAATTGATATAAATTAGTGTAAGCCATCTGAAATCCAAATAGTGTAGCCCCGTTTCTATACAAGGTAGAAAAAAGATTCGTGCCAGTCTCAGTATATAACGATTTTAAACGAAACATTTGTTACGAAATCTTTTTTTGTGTCGTTTTTCACAGGAATTTGCTGGGACTTTGGCCACTGCCAAAAATTAGTGCAAGCCATATTTTTTTTGTTTTGTTTTTTTTTTTAAGAATTCTTTATTTCAGTATAATAAATATTACAATTAATCATGTGGATCATCTAGTAATTGTTTTATTAAGTCCATTCTTGTGGAATGAGACCTGTCGGTTCTTCCTAGCTCTGCCAGTCCTTTGATTTAAGCGGCTCAAGGAACCACTAATTCTAAGGCGTTGTTCTTTTTAGGCGCTTTAGTCCATTGGTGTGATCCAGTAGGTTCCCCAGCTCCTCGTTGTCATGCTGCTGCAGTCGTAGTACATGACCCCTTGCAAATTTTTGTATTTCATCGCTGACGTTTTCCATGTTTAAGTCTCGATGGAGATTGTCGTTTCTAATGTACCAAGAAGCATTCACAATGCTATGTAGTACTTTTTTTTTGAAATATTTGAATGATCTTCGCTGTAGTTTTCCTTGCGCAGCCCCAAAGCTGGATGCCATACGTCCAGATAGGTTAAAGGATTTCTTTATATAACAGCAGTTTGTTTTGCGTTGTCAGTTTGGAGTTTTTTCCAATAAGCCAGTGCATTTTTCTGAATTTTAAATTCAGTTTTTGCCTTTTCTTTTTAATATGAGCTTTCCACCTGAGTTTAGAGTCTAGCGTTTTGCCGAGGTACTTAGCATTATCAGAATATGGAATTTGTTGTGAATTCAGCCTAATCTTAATATATCCTAATTTTCTATTTGTAAAGTTGATATGTGTTGATTTCGATTCGTTAAGTGTTATTCTCCATTGTTTTGTCCAGCTATTTACTATATCAACAGCATTTTCTGGTTTTCTTGTGGACTCAACAATACTAGGTCGGTGGTCATAACAGCTGTGTCGGCAGCAAAAGTTCCTATTCTAGCTTCTTCTATATGTTTGGTAGATCATTTGTATACAGGAGGTATAAAACGGGACCTAGAACACTGCCTTGTGGAACCCCTGCCAATATTTTCTTCAGTTTAGAGTATTCCCCTTCCTGTATCACCCGGAAGTAACGGTCGTTGATATAAGACTTTAACAATTCAGAAGGTTGTTTTGGCAAATCTCGTTGGAGCTTAAATTCTAGACCACGGTGCCAAACCTTATCAAATGCTTGGGCTACGTCTAAGAATATTGCTGAACATAGTTCCTTTTTTCCAGCGCCTCCTCAATTGTATCAGTAATCCTATGTACCTGTTCTATCGTTGAGTGCCTTTCTCGAAACCCAAATTGATGTTCTGGTATAAGATTTCTGCTCTCTATAATTGGCTTTAATCTCTTGAGAAACAGTCTCTCGAAAATTTTTGATGTTGTTGTTAACAAAGAAATAAGCTTATACGATGTTTTGTCATTTAGTGATTTATTAGGCTTTGGAATCATTATGATTTCCGCTACTTTCCACTGTTTGGAACATAACATAGTCCTAAGATAGCATTGATTATGTGCTGTAGTTTCCTTAGTGCTTGTTCTGGTAGAGCTTTGATTATTTGCCCCGTTATCAAGTCGTATCCAGGGGCTTTTTTATCTTTGAGATTTTTTACTTCTTGTTTGATTTCTTTCAGAGTAACTGTAAGCACAGACGTCTCGTCTACTCTGCTTATTGGTGTTAGATATTCATTATCCGCTTGTCCAGTTGGTGGTTTGAAGGTATTTTGTAGGTGTTCGGCAAACAGATCAGCATTTTATTTTTCGATGCGAGCCCAGGTTCCATCAACCATTCTAATGGGTGGCACTTGAATTTTACGCCTTTTTAAACTTTTGGTGGCTTTCCACAGGGAATAGTCTGTGACAGGTTTACCTCTCAGATAACTAAGGAAACTTGCAACTGGCTCATTCTTAATCTCCTTTATGAGTAGTTTAAGTTTGTTGTTCAAGTTGTTTAGGATTGTTTTGTCTTCAGCGGCTCTGATTCTCTGCCAAGTCTTACGAGCTCTTCTTTTTTCGTTAACCAACTCTCTCTCACTTCAACTGGATATAGTATATACTTTTTTGTAATATTTCTCGCTGATCAGTAGTACTTTCCCAGGCCACTTTTTGCACACTTTCAATGAGGTTTTTTAGTTCTTTTTCTATCTTGTAAGCATTCGAGATCTGCACCTGTAGGTTGATGCTTTCATCTACTACCTGTCGAAAGTATTCCCAGTTGGTTTTGTTATTTGTTAGTCTTGGGGGGCTTGCCTTCCTTATTACCGGGTTACTTATTGTCATTAAAAGTGGAGAATGGTCTGACGATAGCCCTTCTTCATTTTCAACTGCTAAGTAATTTTCGGAGATACCTCTTGATATATATAAAAAAAAAATATCTTGATATATAGTATCATGCCGCCTTCAAATAGCTCCCTTCCTTTGTTTCTTGTTCTATTTGATCCACACCCAGAATATGTCTTTCGCGTTAAAGTCGCCTCTAATAATAAAATTATTGCCAAGCGATTTAAGAAGTTTGATATAGTCTTCTTTTTTTGGGTTATATCTGGGTGGACAGTAGATTGCTGATGTACTATAGCTCTTATTATTTTTGGTTTCAATAGATACAGTAGCTACTTGCATAGCGTCCTCCTCTAACTTTAATTCCTCGTGGTGTTTTACATTATCCTTAATGAAGATTGCTGTTCCGCCACTAGTTCTTTCTGCTAGATGTAGAGCTTGATAGCACTGATATCCGCGTATTTTGGCTTACGAGGTTCTGGTAAAATGGCTTTCTGAGATTAGGCATATATCAATTTTTTTTGTGTTTAAAAATACTTCCAATTCTGAAATGCGTTGCGCTAGGCCATTTGCATTCCAGGGAGTCAATTCGCGTTCGATGAAATAATGAAAATGAAAAGTTTTTTTCATTTGCAATCGAGTAGATTTGAATTGCCCATAAAAAATTATGATTTCACACAGTGGAATTTAAAATTAACGTGCAAATAATTCAAACTACTAGATTGCAAATGAAAAAAATGTTTCATTTTCATTATTTCATGGAACGCGAATTGACTCCCAGGTAGCAATTCTTAAATAGTGTGTCATAATTTTTTCTTGTTACGTTTGTATCATTGACTAGAATGAAGGTAATCAATAACTTCTCTAATTTTACTTGACGCATCCGTTATTCTTTTATCTTGGCTCATCGATGTATTGTCCAGTGTTCCTAGTCTCTGTTCTTGTTTTTTCAGTAACTTGCTCATAGATTCTAGTCTTTGGATGTGAATTGATAGCGTTTAGCTTCTGAAGTATTTCTTGCAGGACATGGGTTTCCTGACTCGGACCGTTCCTGCTATTTTCGTTCTGCTTAGTCATTTTTGCATATGTTATGCCTTCTCTTACTTTGCCGCTATTTAGGCTGATTTGTTTTGAGTAGGATTGCATCCCTAGGTTGAGAACTCTGACTTGTTTGATCTCCCTTGTTTTCTCTCATTCCTTGCAGCTCTTTAGCTACCTCGCAATTTCTGTAATTTGCTGGTTGATGATTACCACAGTGTATGCATTTCACTGGTTTGTCCTTACTTTTATTGCATTCTTTTGTTAGATGTTTTGCAGCGCACTTTACGCATCTGGGCTCCCTATTACAGTATTTACGTGTGTGGTTATACGTCTGAGAGTTGTAACATTGGGGCATTCTACTAGGGTTATTTTTTAGTGTCTCAATCTTAACTTTCATATTAAGGATTGCTTTGATTCCATATACCCTAACAATACTCTCAGCGCTTTGCTTTCTCTTTAATATGTCCATAGCATTTATAATTTTCAATCCTTTCTGGCTAAGTTCCTCAATTATTTCGTCGTTGGGGCATGTATGATGTAGCCCTCTGGGCGTGACTTTAATTGGTTGCTCAGCTTTGCTTTCATAGATGAACCATTCGATGTTTTGAGCAGTGATTGCATTTGATAACATTCTGTAGGTTTCTGGGTCGAGTGCATTCACTTTCCAAACGTTATTATTTAGTGCAGTGACTTTATATTTATCGTTTGGAACTAACTTCACTATTTTTTTAATTGTTTCGTATTCACTAACATTAAGTATGTTAATTGGTGGAGGTGGTATCTCTTCATGTATTGGTTGATTTTCCTGCATTTCTGTGTTGATTTTTCCACTTCAGGCGAAGATTATGCTTTTCTTTTTTTGTTTTGCCATTTAGTTTTAATTTGCCTTTGTATAAAACTCGTTTCATATGCCAATTCATTTTCATCTGTTTCATATAGCTACAGTATTTTCTTTGGCTTGATTACCATTTTTGATTACAGCAATTTCTTCTTTAAGATGTTGGACTTCTTTGAAAAGCTGTTCATTGTTTTTCATTAAGTTTTCTATCGATTTCTTTAAATCATCGTTTTCTCTAGCGACATCGTGGTGGTTTTTTTGGTTTTCGTTCTCTGTGCGTTCAGCATTTTTATTCTCCTGCTGAGGAGCGGGAAACATTTATCTAGTTGGTGATCTAGAGATATTGGTGCTTGGTATAAATGGGTTTCACAATGGTTGGCTCACCCCAGAATCCATTGAGCCTGCCTCGTGTGAGGGTATATTGGCCAACTGTAAAGTTGACGTACCACCTGGGGTATACATTCCGGTTTGTTGTACACTCATTGCCTTAACGATTGGTTTATTTTATTCAGGGTTCCTTCTTCTAGCCAGATTTGGCATTCCCCTATCCGTCACCTGGGGATGCGCCACGATGGGAGTTCGGCATTTCCACAAAAATGCCGTATGAAATGGGTGCAGGCTATATGAAATTAAAAAATGTTGCCCCATTTCTTTACAAGGTGGAAAGCAGGTTCGTTCCAGACACATGACGATTTTAAACAAACAAATTACTAACAAACTTTGTTCTGTGGTGGTTTTAAAAGGGATTATCTGAGACTTTAGCCACTGTCATGAATTAATGTAGGCATTCTGAAATCTAAATAATTTAGCCCCATTTCCATAGGAGTTGGAAAAAGGTTCGTGTCAGTCTCAGTATGTAACGAGTTTAAACAAAAAAATGACTAAGAAATTTTCTTCTGTAGTGGTTTTCACAGTAACTGGGACTTCGGCCACTGTCAAGAAGTAGATTAAGGCATTTGGAACCTAAAAATTGTCTCCTCATTTTAATACGACCTGGAATGCAATATAGTCAGTTTGAACGAGTGTGAAGAAAATGCTAAACCAGACTCAGTTTGAACGAGTGTGAAGAAAATGCTAAACTTTTGCTAATTTCATTAATTGTGCTTGTGTTAGTGATATTACCTGGGTAAGACGGAAAATTATCAAAAATTAGAGTAACACAACCTCAGGTATATGGGGTGTTAGTTGGGGACCATATCAATTAGAAAATATATGCAGATGCTTCCCATCCAGGGCAGGGGCAGGTAATAAAATTTAATATTATGACGAAATATGATAAATATCCTCAGGCTGACTGAGATATCCCTAGAGATCTAAACACAACTTCAGGTATATGGGGTGTTAGTTGGAGACCATATCAATTAGAAAATATGTTCAGATGCTCCCCATCAAGGGGAGGGGCAAGTTAATAAAATTTAGTATTTCGACCAAATATAATAAACATCCTCAGGCTGACTGAGATATCCCTAAAGATCTAAACACAACTTCAGGTATATGGGGTATTAGTTAGGGACCGTTTCAATTAGAAAATATATTCAAATGCTCCCCATCCAGGGGAGGGCAAGTTAAAAAAATTTAGTATTATGACCAAATATCATAAACATCCTCAGGCTGACTGAGATATCCCTAGAGATCTAAACACAACTTCAGGTATATGGGGTGTTAGTTGGGGACCATATCAATTAGAAAATTTATTGAGATGCTCCCCATTCAGGGGAGGGGTAAGTTAATAAAATTTAGTATTATGACCAAATATAATAAACATCCTCAGGCTGACTGAGATATCCCTAGAGATCTAAACACAACTTCAGGTATATGGGGTGTTAGTTGGGGACCATATCAATTAGAAAATATATTCAGATGCTCCCCATCCAGGGGAGGGGCAAGTTAATAAAATTTAGTATTACGACCAAATATAATAAACATCCTCAGGCTGACTGAGATATCCCTAGAGATCTAAACACAATTTCAGGTATATGGAGTGTTAGTTGAGGACCATATCAATTAGAAAATATATTCAAATGCTCCCCATCCAGGGGAGGGGCAAGTTAGTAAAAAAATTTATTACGATGAAATATAATAAACATCCTCAGGCTGACTGAGATATCCCTAGAGATCTAAACACAACTTCAGGTATATGGAGTGTTAGTTGGGGACCATATCAATTAGAAAATATATTCAAATGCTCCCCATCCAGGGGAGGGCAAGTTAAAAAAATTTAGTATTATGACCAAATATCATAAACATCCTCAGGCTGACTGAGATATCACTAGAGATCTAAACACAACTTCAGGTATATGGGGTGTTAGTTGGGGACCATATCAATTAGAAAATATATTCAGATGCTCCCCATCCAGGGGAGGGGCAAGAGATATGGGCCTGAGAGATATGGGCTACTGTTAAGAAGTAGTGTAGGCCACCAGAAATCCAGAAATCTAACCATAAGTTCGTACCAGTTCGTGCAGTATTAACTGATTTTCTACAAAAAATTTACTAATAAATAAAATTAGCCTACAAAACTTCGTGACTGTGGCCCAAGTCACAGATAATCCCTAAGAAAACCGCCACTAAAGAATCTTTATCAGTAATTTTTTTTTTGATAATCGTTTAATATTGTGCCTGTCACGAATCTTCTTTCCAGGCGGTATAGAAATGAAGTTACATTTCTGGGATTCCAGATTGCCTATTTTACTTCAAAAGAGTCGTAATGTACTGAGTCTAGCATGAACCTTCTTCCTAGAACGTATAGAAATGCGGTTACATTTTGTTAGATTACCGGTGGTCATGACAGTGCCCGAAGTCTTTCGCGATCTTTGTCAAAACCAAACAAAATAAAATTTCGTGGTAATTTTTTTTGATAACAATCGTTACATATTGGTTCAGGCACGAACCTTCAGTCCAGCTCATATAGAAATGGGGCTAAATTTTTTAGATTGCCTAATCTACTTCGTGACGGTAGCCCAAGTCTCAGTCAATCCCTGTGAAAAGCACCAAATAAGAAAAATTATTAGTAAATTTTTTGTTGAAACCCGCTACATACTGAGACTAGCACAAACCTTTTTCAACCTCGTATTGAAATAGAGCTTCATTTTTATAATTTCATATGGCCTACACTATTTTGTGACAGTGGCCGAAATTTCGAGCAATCCCCATGAAAACAGCCACAGGAGAAAATTTCTTATTAAATTTTTGTTGAAAAACTTGACTGAGTCTGATATGAACCTGCTTTTCACCTCGCATAGAAATGAGGCCACATTATCTGAATTCCATGGCCTATACTACCTGACAGTGGCCGAGGTCTCTCGTCTTCGGGCTTTGCAGAACTAACAGAAATTTAATGGGTACAGCACCACATATGCTTCAATCGATGAATTTTAGTATTTAATATTATCTGTTCTAAAAAATTCTTTAACATATGAAAAGTCAAAAATATGCCATTCATCATCGTGGAGTCGCTAATAACACAACAACATATTTTGTTTGTCCAAATTTATTCTGAAAATAATCGTTCAAAACAACAACGTTTTATAAATTACACGAGAGCTTTGATCAACATGGACTTCCGACGGAGCGTTTAATTGGCAAAATTATTGAACATTTTGAAAAACTTGGTTCAGTACGTCCCCTGAGCTAGCAGAATCCATACAGCAGAACATTACAGAATAGTATGAATAATTAAATTATAGGCTAATTAAATGCCGCATTAAAAAATTTTGGGCTCCATCCCTTCCAACTAAAACGTGAGTTCTGCTAGCTTTAGAAAAAGTTAGCAGAACCCATATCAAAAACTGATTTATAAACAATTGGAAAATTGTAGGTTAATTTTAGGCTAATTAAATGCCCTTTTTAATTTTTTTTATTCTGCTCGAACTAGAAAATAGAAAAGGCTTTATCATTTCAAAGCTAGCAGAACACGAATCGAAAATCGGACCAAAACCGAAATGAGAACGCAAAACAAGATAGATTGATAAACAAATAATTGTAGGCTCACTATGGGCTAATCAAACGTCCCATTGAAAATTTTTGGGCTCCACTCGTTTTTGGCCAGACTTCAGGTCATTTAATCTAAAGCCAGTAGAACCCAAATCGAAAATCGGACCAAAACTGAAATGCTCATTATGGGCTAATCAAATGCCCATAGTGAGCCTAAAATTATTTGTTTATCAATAGATCTTGTTTTGCGTTCTAATTTCGGTTTTGGTCCGATTTTTCTGCTGGCTTTAGATTAAATGAACTGAAGTTTGGTCAAAAACGGGTGGAGCCCGAAATGTTTTAATGGAGCATTTGATTAGCATATAGTGAACTTAAAATTATTTGATTGTCTATAGATCTTGTTTTGCGTTCTAATTTCGATTTTGGTCTTATTTTCGATTTGGGTTCTGCTAGCTTTGAAATTATAAAGCCTTTTACATTTTCTAGATCGAGCAGAAAAAAAAAATTAAATAGGGCATTTAATTAGCCTAACATTAACCTTTAATTTTCCAATTGTTTATAAATCAGTTTTTGATATGGGTTCTGCTAACTTTTTTTAAAGCTAGCAGAATCCGCGTTTTGGTTGGAAGGGATGGAGCCCAACATTTTTTAATTCGGCATTTAATTAACCTATAATTATCCATACTATCTTGTAATGTTCTGCTGTATATGTTCTGCTAGCTTAAGGGACGTGGTTCAGTGGAAAGTCGTAGACCGTATCAACATGTTCATTCAGTTCGTACTCTTGATGTAGCGCTAGCTGTAAATGAAAGTGTTCGTAATGAACCAAGCACAAGAGCCAGGCATCGTTTGCAAGAACTAAACATTTCATTTTGTCGATCTTTTGCATCCATACAAAATTCAACTAACTCAAAAATTGAAGATTTCAAGCCAGCCCACCAGACCATTTAAATCATTGTCGGTTTGTTAATTGGATGCTTAAACGAAATAAAGGTTTTTCATCAAAAATCATTTTACCGATGAAGCACATTTTTGTCTTAATAGGTACTTCAATAAGCAAAATTGTCGAACTCGAGGAGCGGAAAATCTTCATGTTATTCACCCCTAAAGGAGTGAAGTTCATCCCTCAAGAGTCACTGTTTCGTTGGGTTTATTGTGTAGTGGCAAGATTGGGCCGCTTTTCTTTGAAAACGAATAGGAAAATGCTCCACAGTGACTGAGGAACGTTATCGCAACATGTTAACTGTTTTTTGTGGTCCAAATTGAATAAATTGCGTGTCAACAACCTTTGGTTTCAACGAGACGGAGCGACATCCAAGCAAATCGTGCAATGATCCATTATTATCAACGAAATTTGCTGATCGCATAATTTAAAGAATTTGTAAAGTTCCTTGGCCATCAAGAAGCGCAGTTAAACACCACTTGATTATTTTTTTGTGGGGGTATTGGAAAGGTAAGGTGTATTCTAATCATCCTGATCTAATGAGGTCGCTGATCCGCTTTCGGATCCATTCGGATGCAGGCCTGTAGACGAAGCCATGCTGGCCATATGAGCGAGATTGGTGTTCATACATAAATTGCATAGAACCACCCCCGTCAATAAAAAATTTTGACTTTTCATCCACACACATTTTGTGCGGTTCAAAAGCTTCTCTGGGTATTATTCAAATGCTATCCCAATAATCAGAGTCATAAGTAGTGCTGCGTAATTATCATAATTAGAACATTTTCATAATTTTTTCGAACAATGTTTATATAGAACTTTTATATTTCAGTACAAACAGCAGATCTGTATGCATATGAAATCATTATATACTATATATGTAATACGTATGCAACATAAAAAATTCATTTTTTTGTAGAGTTTATTAATTACTTACTTTATGTACTTGGAAAAATTACATGTTTGGATTACATTCAACATCACATAATTGACCTAATGACCATATTATATACGGTACTTTACTATGTATGATAATTTTTTATTTATTTTTATTTATGCGATGATATCTACCCTATATACCATATTACTATATGTAGTCCCCATATATAGTTAAACACACACAGACAGACATAAAAAATGAAAAACTACTAGAATATATAAATGGGGAAAAACACAACACAATAAATTTTCATTTTATCCATTAATAATTTTGGTTGGGCTTTCAATTAAAATGAAAAAAAAATATGAAGCTTTTCGCGTTGTTGTAGTTGTTTTAGTATATACAGTAAATATGTAGATACCCCGCAATATAAATAAAAATAAATTAAAAATCAAATAACGAATAAAAAATAAATGGACGAAGAAAATAATAAAATAAAACATAAATGAAAAATATTATGGTCATTCTCATGGCACATTAAAAAATAAAAATGAAATAATATTAGTAAAAATAAAAAGTTATATTTTAATGCAAAAGCTTGAATATGAAAAGCTTTTTTATACCGTTTTGTTTTCTCAACGTTATTTATGTTTGTTTGGTTTGTGCTTATATATGAAAAATAATGAATAAACACTGTTTTATAATTCAGACTCGAGTGATATATGTTGTATGTAGACGAATAGTGGCGGATGTTTTAGTTATTTGGTTGGGTCAAAAGTTCAATGGCCTTAAACATTTGCAAATTATAGTTAAAACATATAAATTCAAAATAAGTATAATAACAATTCTGAAGTGTATTTAAGTTAATTTATTACTTGCAGCTGTTATTTAGTAATACCATATACTTTATAAAATTGTAGATAAGCGAATTTTTAGAAAGACTAGATAGAGCATAGAGCGCTAAATTCGTAAAAAAATTATAAAACTTGCTACAATGAGAAATTTGCTTGGCGATAAAATTAATTCAAAAGCCAACAATTTATTTGACATGCTGAATAGTAATAGATTAACAATGGTCGAAGTCCGACTCTGACCTATAAATAAAATAATTTCACTAAAATGAAAGATATTTTGTTTGTCATTTTTAATTAGTGTGCATTTAGGTGAAACAGACAAAAATAAGAGGAAACAAAATTTTAATATTTTAAAAGTGATACTGAGAACCCCTCAAACTGTATAAAAATGAATGCGATCTACTCGAATATATTGCACAAATTACCCGTAACGAAGTCGACCTCTGAGTTAATAAAGAATTTTTAAGCAGACCAAAATTAAACGAATTACATAACTATTATCGTGAGGCATAAATTTTGTTGAAAAACTCTATTAAAAAACTTATACGAGAATTGATGATTTATCCTAGCGATTTAAATAGAACAGCATATTGAAGCAAGTGAAAATTGCTGTGAACAAGATTATAACCAAAAAGGAATTGCGATTAACAAGACGCTTTGACGTTTGTGCTGGGAGATACGTGGTCTGAATCCCGATAGGGCAGGGTGCAATAGTGATTTTTCATTATCAGGTTACGATCGGTGATGAAATTTAGCACAACTTTAAACCCCTGTCGAAGTACGGAACTCCTGGACCGACCTTGTCGCCTATACCAGTACTATCAAATAGCATGGAGCTATAGGTTAACACCTTGCATATTAATTAAGGTTCCCACAAAAGCAACAGGTTCATGTTACGTGTATCCGGTGCGCGATCGATTAAGCAATTTAATAATTTTACAGGTTGAAGTTTTTAGTTTCTAATTAAGTAAGTTCAAATTTATCCGTAAAATGAATAAGTTAATAAAATAAAAAATAAAAATTATCTTTTTTTAAGATTATTTAAATAATAAAATATTGCCCGAGCAGGGACCCTGATATAAAAAAATCGAACAAATTATCTATAATTTAATTATAACTAATATAAAGTATACGTATATTGAAAGTAGGGCATCCAAATAATCGGCTTTTGATTTAACCGATTAATCGTTATTTTTTTTCGAAATTAACCGATTAACGGATTAATCGAATAATTAATCGACTTTAATGTAGAACTACTACAGTTGAGGTTTGTCTACATACGAGTATTTCGCTGAAACGTTGAAAACATTTATATATATTCTTAATTTAATGTTGTGAAATGCTGGTCACATTAATATTTGAAAATTTTAATGTTTTTTGTAATAAAACACTTCATCCAGCTTCTGTTTTAATTATTGTTCTATTTGTTTATTTAATATTTCGCCACATTGGCATCATCAGAAAATGTTTTGTTTTTTGAATTTAAGAATTATTTATTGTCAATCTTTATTCTTCGTAGTTTATATATAAACATCAATTCACAAAACATTTTCTGATGATGCCAATGTGGCGAAATATTAAATAAACAAATAGAACAATAATTAAAACAGAAGCTGGATGAAGTGTTTTATTACAAAAAACATTAAAATTTTCAAACATTTATATATAGTACAAATTAAACTATCTATATAAGACTTCAGAATTTTATTATTCATATAATATCAAAAATTCACAAAATAAAAATTAGGAGTTTATACGCAAATTATAAACAGAATGTATTTTTAACGTTTTATTTGTAACGATTTTATTTATTACTTAAAAAGTAATATTTTAAAAAGACAAGTGCATTTAGAGAAGAAAATTGAAGGCTTGACCTAATTTTTGTTACAAAGTTCCCTGCAACCGAAAATGTGCGTTCGGTAGATGTGGATGTAGGACGAATTGTCAACAATGCCTTATATACAAATCTTCTAAAACCTTTGATCTGTTTCCTGTTGATTCAAATAATTTGAAGTAATTTTTTATACCTACATTCGGGCGAATGCTTGGTGAAGCAATTGATGAAATAGCAGACTCGAATTGCTTATTTAAATCCATGTCATCATCGCTAATCTGAATTTCACCAACTTCGCTACATGAAATCCCATCACTAAGAAGTGATTGATGGTTGCTATCTGATAAAAGGTTTAATCGATTTATTAATCGTTCAGCGTACATTAAAACTTGAAATTTAGATGCAAACTCAAAATCTTCTGTAGTTTTTGTTATTTTACCAGTTTGTAGATAAATTAAAAGGGTTACTAATACTTTGTTGCGTCTCTGAGACATTCTTAATTTCAGATTTTGCAGTAATTCCAAGCTTAATTCTGTATTTAATTCACGTAATTTGGTGAAAATAAATTTATAAACACCCTCACATGTTAATAATGAGGTATCATTGCTACTTAATTTTGCTACTGTTAATTCTGCTGGTTTAAGTGCATTTAAAATTTGCTGCAAAGATGCGACATTTATATTGGTTTCATCTATGCGCTTTTTCTACGATTTTCTCCAATTTTTCGGATGTAATTGATCCTTTAATTTCCACTAATCCTAAAACATACGTTCCGTCATTGCCATGTAATGTCACATTTAAATATTTTCTTAGTTGGACATCACACCATTCGTCGACTGTGATACTAAATCTTTGACCTCCTTTCACTTGATAAATCAAACGTTCTTTAAGTTCGTGTTTATTTTCGTTGAAAAATGTTAAGATTAATTTCCAGATGGTACTTTCGCTTTTAGGCATATCGAAACCTTTGAAGGTAACGTAACCTCTAATTGCTTCAGATCTACATATTTGGCGTATAGAAAAACCGTCGAGCGATGCACATTTTGACAGTATGCACTTCAATGATATTCTCGTTATAAAATTGAATAAATTTGGTGTTCCAGTAGTAGACTTTTTGGTTGCATTTGTATATGATATCAGAAGTTTTTTCATTTTGATTCTGAATACCGTGTCGTTTGAGGTGATATCAATGATGTCGTCGTAGATCCCTTGCAACCAATATTTTTCCCACAAATATTACACTTCGCTTGGTCTTTTACGTTAGTTTTTATGAAATATTTCCACACATCAGACTTAGATGTCATTTTAGGGTCTAGATATTTTTTTAATTAATCGGTTTACATGTTACACTCATTAAGAATATTCAAATAATTTTGTACAGACCTTAATGCAAATTAATCGATAAAAAAAACAATCTTTTTGTCCCGATCTAAATCTTTGTAATTTACTTTTGAATGATTTAGTAATATAATTTATTTATTACGTTTAATATAATTTTATTTAATTCAACGAAAAATACATGGTAGTTTAACGATAAAGTATATTTTTGAATGTTTATATTTTTCATCATTGCATTGACGTTGACAGTACAGAAGAAGATTACGTGACATGAAGTCAATAGCAATAGAAATGTGTTTTCATGGATGTGTAAAGTGAATAAACTGTGATCGGTAAATATAACCGCTAAAGTAAAATTGTAAATTGTGCATTCCCGATACTTTTAATTTTTTAATAGATTTTTAGATTTTTTATAATTTAATATTTTGAAGAAATATATACTATTGTGATTAATCGATTAATGCAATATCGATTAATCGTATACTCGATTAATAAAATTAATCGATTAACCGGTTAACCGTAATCGATTTTGAATGCCTTAATTGAAAGTAATTAGTTAGTCGAATCTGAAATTAACCATCAATGAAACTCATTGTGAACTGCGAATTAAACATTACTGGAATTAAAACCTGTGCTAATAACAAGTGATATTCAGTTAAAGCTCATTACGAATTAATCATCGTTCGAATCGAGAAGCTTCCTTAACCACAAGCGACAATTATCGCGAGCTCCACTATGAATTAAACAGTATTCGATTTGAGGGAGTAAATGGTTATAACAAAGTCAAATGAGTTGGGAAAAGAAGCCCCTTAGAATCACTTAATAAAAGAAGAACGGAAAACCGGAGTTGAAAGTATACCTAAAGGTGCGGTAGGAAATTCGGCGATCGCTGTATTATCGATGATTTACATATTCGACGAATTTTCGGCGCAGTTTTTCACATACATAAACAATATTTTGACACATAATTTTTTTTGATTTATTTTTAATTTGTAAGTGAATATACAGTGAGTCGCACTCGTATTCGTAATTACAGTTTTAAAAACGATAAATGAATAAAAAACACTTACGTGCATCAACAATTTAATTTTTTATTTTTAAATCAGAAACACTATAGTTAACTTCATTTTAAAATAAAAATGTGTGAGGTATGTGTTACATATTTTAAGAAAATTATAATAAATTGAACTTAGCCTAAAATACATATCGCTTTCGTATTCGTAATTCATCACGGAAGGTTACTAAACTAGCCAATTAAATAAAAAAGAGCTACGTCTTTTTAATAATTAATATTTAGTTGGATTTCCCTTGGTTTTGATCACCTCTGACAAACGATTTGGCATTAATTGCACCTGTTATTTTCGTATCAATATTATTCCACTCCGTCCTCAATCGATATATTAAATATTAAAAATTATTAGATATCGAATATTTTCGAATTCTATTGTGCAATTCTTGCCACAGATTCTCAATGGGATTGATATCGGGCGATTGCGGTTGGGTTTCCATGACTTTTGGGCAATTGTATAATTACCATTGTCGTGGTAAAACATAAAATCGTCTCGTATGCCCAATTTCATCATACTTTCGGGTAAATTTACCTTTAAAATTTCGATGTACTTTGTTTTATTCATTATTTCCTCTATTATGTGCAATTTTTTCACTCCAGATGCCGAGAAACAACCCCATATCATCACAGATCCTCCGCCATATTTTACTGTAGGTCGTAAATTCTCTATATTCATTTCGGTATTTGGTTTTCTCCATAAAATTTGTCGCCCGTCAGACCCAAACATATTAAATTTGTTTTCGTCTGGAAACAAAACCCGTTTCCATAACTCGAAAGTCTTGTTTACACGACACTTTGCAAAATTTAATCTTATTTTCCGATTCTTCTTACTGATCCATGGTTTTTTTCTTGCTACTCTACCGTTATATCCAGCTCTTTTTAGCACGCGCCGAACAGTTTCTGTGTGTACATTTTTATTAAAAGTAGTGTTGAATGTTGATTTGCGCTGTTAACTTTGGAGCACTTAAACGAGGAGGAACAGTAAACCTTTTGCGGTTCGTGTTTCGCGGTAAATTTTCTACTCGATTTTCAACTTTGTGTCGTTTTACGATGTATTGCACTGTAGAAATACTTTTTTGCACGATTTGGCTGATTTCTTTAAATGATTTCCCTGCTTCCCGATCTAAAATTACTAATTTTCGTAATTCAATGGACGTTTCTCCTAGCTTACGGCCCATTTTATTAAAATATTGATTAACTTAAAGTAACTTCCAGTCAATTCGAAACTAAATGCTGTACTGATATTGAGTGCAAATAGAAACCGCAAAAACAAAAAAGAATACTGATAAATAACGGTAAAATTCAAACAAATGGAATTTCACGAATATGAATGCGACGCTTATTTTTCTTCATGTATAGATTTTAATATTTTTCTCTGAATTGCACCGTTATCGAAACCTGTTATTCATACTATAATGAAGATTAGGAGTGTGCTTAAGAATTATACAAATGATTAAATGATAATATCATTTGTATATTTTTTGATCGAGTTTTTTTGGAAAAAATTTGATCTACGAATACGAGTGCGATCCACTGTATATTGTAAATAAAATGTAAATAATAAAACTTGAAGCCGATTAAATAAAATATAAACATAAACACAAGCATAAACACAAGCTACAAGAATTAAATATGGCGCACAATGTCATCGTAGAAAAAAAAAACCGAATTGTTTTTTATCTATGTGTGCTGTATCGTCGCGCCGAAAAGATAAATTTTGTTCATCTCTTCGCCGTGCCGAAAATTCGGCGAAGAATTTCGTTCTGATTGGTCGAACGTGTCACGTGATGTTCGGCGCAGACAAATCGTCGGATATTTAAATCCACTTTAAAGCAACCAGATCAAGGAATCGCCGAACTCAATAGCGGCCCAACCAAACATTGGATAGATGCATTTGGAAGCCACAACCGACTTTTGGGATGATGAGGTCATCAATAGAAAAATTACAACTCCAGTGGCCCTATTCTAATAGTTCCGTGGGAATAGGAAAAACGATTTTACATAGCTTTTATCTATAAAACAGTTTTTCTGGCCTACTGATGTAAAAAAAAGTTTGATGTAAATCTTTGTAAATTGAGAATAATTTTTCCATAGCGAAATTATCAGGGAACATTAATCCAAATTTATACCCCTATTATGGTTTTCGCATTTGACATTCCCGGCGAATCCAACTCACATTTTTGGATTATGATATTCACCTAAACGAGCTGAACTGTCAAAATGATTCGCCATCTTTTTGTAGGCGAATCTTATAAAATTTGTTTTCTGTTTTCATTTTTCAGTCAAAATCAAACAATGGAGGTTCACGTGTAAGTAATTATATTTTTATAACATGTAGAAAACGACAAATCCCAGCAAATTTTCGAAATTAACGGGAGATGGAGAAAAATACCGATATTGCAATGAGAATTCCCAGCTTTAAAAAAATAGACAATTCGTAATCCTGTTTTGGAAGGATTTGACCGTAATGTTGAATAACTTTGGGCCTCTTATAAAATAATGTACCAGGCAGAGTAAACGGATGACATTGTTCCCTTAACGATTTTCGCATCTGTGCCATGTTAATATTTTCATCTGGTTTATTGGAAAAAGATAGAACGACACTAGATAACATAATTTTAAACTGATTTTAGATTAATTGAAAAAAAAACGTAATTTATAAACACAAAATTTGAATCATATATGATTACAACAACACAATTATTGACAAAAAACCACAAACGTCAAAAAAAATTGTTATAAAAATTATTATTCGGCTAGTGTTACTAGATGTGCACTCGCCAAAATAAAGGCGAAACCCATAATACGAAAACCCAACTCACACGGATTTAAGATTCACCGTGAATCGTTCGACGGGGCGAAAACCATAATAGGGGTATTAATTTATTTTTCAACAAAATTAACACTAGCTGTTTACCTCAGTATGCCAGAAAAAAAAAAATTTTAAATAGAAATTTCATATTAATTCTTTCCCTAATTCCCTATTCCCGGAGAATTACTAGAATAGTGCAACAAATGGCAACCACGTATCTGTTAATTATCATGTAAGTTAAGTTTAAGTCAATTTCATAAATTTTTGTGAACACAAGTGAAGAGAACAAATTAGAAAGTTGAAAGTGTCGCTAGAATATTTAAAAGAAAAATGAGGAATGAAATTTTATTAATTTTGTCATAAAAGAAAAGTTGTCAGAAGAAAAGGAAAACTTTGAAGTAATAAATATTTTTCTATATGTAAACGAAAATGAACATGTCGGGTTAAATGGGATTTTAAAATGATGTTTGATAAAGTATTGTCATAAGAAGTGGGACTAGGCCATTTCTTAATCGAATATGTTCAAATTCATCATGTGCGATGGAAATGGGGTTGAAAATGTTATGTGCAAATATTTTCTTTTTAGTAGGTGTCATTAATAGATTCTACACAATCCGCTCCTATGTGCAACACGCAGTGCGACATGTTTGCTGATCCCGGCTCCTACATCCCCCGAAATTCGTGGATCTCGTAGTAAATCCCTTGAAAATATATTGAATAAAGGAACTCAGCAATCAATGTACAAAGATACCTCAGAGAACTGGCGAGGGATTTCTCGTCTTTTGACACAGTTCATTTTAGCAATAATTATTCATGGGCAAATATTATACCAACAGTCAACCAGCATAAAGAATAAATAAGCTTTTTTTGAACCAGAACGAAGTTGTACAAAGCACATCAACTCAATTTGCAACGAATAATACTATTAATAACCAATATGAACACGCATTCGATTCCATTAACATAAGAGCAATCTGGAAAGCGCTCTAGGAAATAGGCATTCCACACAAAAGATTTGCACAAATGATCTGCAAATAAGGTTACTTTAACACAAAGATAAGCAAAGTGACAAATACTTTATACGAGGAGTCAGGGAAGGATGCGTAGCTCAAATATTGTTCCTATAATAGTACTGGGCAAAGAAATGCATAAGACAAATAAAAAAACACTTATAATAGCATCCAGAGGGACACAGTCAACCGGTTAGGTGATCTGGTTTAAACGATATATGCTTGCTCTTGCACAATCACGCACTCAGACCGTGACACTAAACATGAAACATGAACATTTACACACCGACATACATCAACCAAGAAACCAACGAAGATGTTGACAAGTTCGCATACCTTGGTACTGTAGTGAAAACAAACGGGAAAGATGAAGATTTATAACATATGGACCGACCATAAGATATGGAATGCATCCATTTCTGGCTGTAAAACATGGAACGACACGTAGTATTTAAAAAAAACATATAAACGGTTCATAAGATGCTTCGCGAAATAAAATAACAATCAAAGAACTTCTAAGGAAAAAACAAGGATCTCTCTCTCTCTCTCTCTCTCTCTCTCTCTCTCTCTCTCTCTTGCACTATATTCCATCAAGGTGTAACGAGAACGTGGTTTGGTTGTCGTTTAATATCATGATTATTACCGTGTATCGTAAGATACACTGTTATCATACGGTATCGAAACCACATGGTTCGAAAAAAATAAGATCAAGGAAAATTCTGGATTAAGGTTTGAGCCTCCTCGTTAAAGAAAAGTATTATCTATCCGGCTACTATCACGCGGTCTATTGCTCCAGCTTTGGCTCGTCGGATTGGGGTGGGTGTTGATAGCGCGTTGGAATAGATCTTGCTAGACCGAAATTAAAAAAAATGTAAAAAGAAAAGGAACGAAAAAAAACACACACAGACTACTCTTCATCCTAAAACAAATCAACCGAATCTCATTTCCATGCAACAAGATAAAACTAATTAACCGTCCATTTTAATTGGTAAAACGTTCGTGGTTACATAAATATTTAAATAATCCATATGAGCCTTAAAGTAATTATAAGTTTAAGTTAGGACCAAAATTTAATATTTATCTAACTTATAAGAAATTCCGTAACAAAAACAAATTCTAATTGTAAATATTAATTTAAATTCAGCATGCTAAATTAACACGAAACTAAAATAACACTATTAATATACAAAGTTTGAAAATTTAGACTAAGAGTAAAAATAAATTATTAATAAATAAAACTTAATGCAAGCCTTTGGGTAGCACATAAGATCATCTACAGATCGTCTACATACAGTTGATACGTCGCAGAGTCATACTATTAAATTTCATTGAAAGTTTTCATTAATGAAATTTGTATTCAGACGGATATAATTAAACGTTTGCTTTATTTGTGTAGGATTTTGGTTTTCCTTCGATATGATTGTTTACGTAGATTCGTAACCAAATAACTACCGTGTGTGTATGCGTAGTAGATGACGTAGGCTTGGTTTAGATCGATGTTTGTTCTCTCACCTTTACCTGCGGTCATAGTATAATTCGAGCACACAATTTGATTCAAACCTCACCGTAGTAAATGAAATGACGAGAGAATACAGTATTCGATTGTTTTGAATTCTGGAACGGGACAATGTATAATATAACGTAAATCACTTACATATACCATCAACTGTATCCCGATCTTCGCAATTTGGTTTGGTGTCATGTGTATTTTTTTTCAGCATGATCACTAAAGTTCACACTTTAGATTCAGTTTTAACTTATGTTGAGGAGATGCTACATCACCATTTTATGCACTACAATTTATGCACTACACTGCATGTATTATTTATTTACTTTATTAACTTAGTATTTATTTATTTAGTTATTATTTCATTTATTTATTAAAGTAGCATATATAGTTATTTAGTTCACTATAATTTAATTTATTTATAACAAAAGAGTTTATTTTATTATATTTACACTATTTATAAATGTTCACTCACAGTTCAGTCAATTTACCGCTGACCAAGGGTAAAAAAATAACGACCTTATAACACAAGGAAAATTTCGACTCTCATTCCAAGTACAACAGAACTTATTATTTTTTTAAGAAGGAAACACAATGCCAAAAATGTTTTTTTTCAACTTTAAAATTGAACATACATTTATTTTATCATCAGTATAAATTTATTTTGTAATTTTATTAAATTTTATGGTCCATACAAAAAAAATTACAATAATATGCACTTAATTATTAAGGACTATCGATTGTCAAGACAACCATTTTTAATTTATTTTCATTTATTAAACTAAACTTTTTTTTTTATATTTCTTAACTTAGATTATTATAAGTGTAAATTTTTCTTTTAATTTTGCTTTCTTTTTTAATTTTCAAATTTAGAATAATTACTACTTTTTTTTAATTATTTTTTTTTTTAATTTCACAAGGAACAGAAAGAATTTTCAATTCGCGATCGTTTCCAACCAAATTATTCTTTATTTTAATTTTTTTTTCTTTTTTTTTTCCGCTTGACTCGATCTCTATTTATACTATTTTTTTTCGTTCCCCTCCAAAAAAATGGACGTTATTCAGCGCGACAACAACAATAAACAAATTTTCGATTTCAGATTTTTTTTTGTTTTTCGTACTTACTGAAGTTGCTTATAATCAACGAAGCTAACACAGTGGAGGTCAGTGCTCTTATTATTTGAATTTCGAAAAAAATATGTAGAACCCATGGTACGACCAACGGCCGTACAAAGGGGCCGCCTCAAATGAGGTTTCATAAGCATATTTTCATTTCGTGAAATTCGAGAATCGAACCAGGGACCTCCAGTCACTGCAGCAAGCATGCTGACCACTTTGCTACCGGAGTGGCAAGGATCGGTGGTTCACAAAAATTAAATCTCGTAAAAATACAAAATTGTATTAGCCATTAGCTAGGTTAAACTGAATCGAGTAACGTTGAACACAATTGTAGTGTAATGGCCGAGCTTTTCGGAAGCTATTTGTTTGAACCGAGACCATATAATCCGGCCGGAAATATTAACACAAACAAGTCATACTTTATCGACACATTTAGACGGGTTCCATTAGCAGCAATGGACTGCATTGGCAGCAGTGGACTAGCAACTTTGTGCTTAAGCCTTTTATCGTGAGATATTGAATTTCTAATATCTTTGACAGCAGATTAGTTGTTGCCTTTAAATTATTATAGAAATGTCCCGATTCGACCCCAGGGGCAGTGTTTTTGATAACTCTAAGTGTAGAAAATTGTGTAATCTATTCGAAAATGTGGGTAAAGTCATGTGGACATTTATAGAGTGGTTGGTATAATAAAGTAGATTTGTATTAACCATAGCAAGGTTCTTCAGATTCCGATTTTTCCCTTTTTCGCTTTTAGAGGACAATCTTCGTGCTATCTTTCATGCCTGTGCAAATTCCACAATGTAGTAAGAAATCCGATCATATGAGCAGGTCGTTTATCTTCAAATAATAGTCACGCTGGGGATAGGAAATTGAGAGGAACAATACATATTTGTTTAAAATGGGAATTAATTAGCTTATTTAGAAATGAATTGAAAATCAGGTCTAGTGAATAACAAAATATCCTTTTCTAGCATGCTGGCTCTGCCTTACTGTGACTTAGTTTCAGAATAAAAATCATCAAGTTTAGTTTACTTTTCTGTCTTGGATTTTGTTGTTAAGATACTTATTTATTCATGAATGTGATTGCTTTTAAATATTTCTGTTTATTTAAAAAAAAAATAGAACTTTATAAAAATCGAGCTTGTACGGATTCCAAAGTTTCAAATAAGAGACAATGTTTTTCTATCCTTTTTTGTGTATCTTGCTTCTGTCTATAAACTTTTAACGAGGTGTATTATATAGCATACAAATGTGCATCGAACATGTACGTACATACCTTTGAATTTAATAGAACGATATACGTAAATATCGCTGGGAAACTGGGATTTATCTTCAATTCTATAGCGCAAGTGCATATTTTATCTTGTTGTTTACTGCAGTTTTGTGTTTTTGTTCGTTTCAAATTCGACGAAATTTTAATTAATTCTTGGTATTGACACAACAATTCGAAAAATTTCCTTTTACATTCATATGTTGTGTTTACCTTTAATTAACTCAAACAATTCAGTGGAAACTTTTTCCATCACTCAACATTCTCAGATAAAAGTCTAGCGGTATAGATTTAAACGTTGAAAATTTTTAAATCGAAATTCTGAATTTCTTTCAACGTTTTTATTGATTTATTAGAATCACAGTTGTCAATGAAAATCACAATTGCCAAGCAAAACGTTGGTTGAATCGGAATCTATAGATAGATCTGCCATAGTGTGCACAAAAATAAATCATGTGTTTATTGCCGTTAAGACGGGTAAAATAAAGTGAAAATACACAAACGATTTCAACAAAGAAAACGTTTAAACAATTAAATGAAAGCATTATGATCGCGTTACCTTGCACCACCTTCTTGCGCCTAAGAATATTACAATGTGTGTTTGGTTTTGTTTTGTTTTTGTTATTCAGCAGCATAGCCAAGTCTTATTATTTCTGGTTTAAACAAAAAGACGGTGGAGTATAACGAGTTATTATCAGAGAATCAAGAAACATGTACCAGATTGAGGAGTTGGTGGCAAAACAAATTGCACCTGATGTAACTGAAGGACTGCAATATATAATCGAAAAGCTCAAATATATTAATGTTTCCGATTTGAATGCTGGAGATGGTCGGATTGTTGCGATAACCATCCTCCAGTCATTTCAAACCGAATTAGACCACAATGCGGCAGCTCAATACGGAAGTATGTCGTTTAGCAACATAATAAAAGAGCATGCAGAAGTTCTAGAGGCACACTATCAATAAATGCAACGCAAAGTCTGTGGATTTTTTCAAATGGTGCAAGGTCTGTAGTCCAAGCAATTTTTCGATAAAGGTAACAAGACCATTCAAAAGCATACCCAACGGTTGATACACGAATACATTGAGTAGAACAACCTAATCGATCGTATCTAACCCAAGAATATTCCGCACTTTATACTATGTTGCAAATCGAGGATTCTAACCACATTCGAAATTGCGTTCTGCTGCACTGGCAAACAGCAAAAACTGTAAGAGCTTGAACCAACTGGCCTACATTCAAAGGTACGAGTATATAGTTAAAAAACCGGATTCTAGTTACTTCAAACACTAGATAACAAAACCAAAGTGAATTCAGTTTTTATCTTCTTCAAAGCAGTCGTCACGGAGTCCCGAACAAGCCATATTCGTTTTAAAAGGAGCTTATTACTGTCGTGTGATACTCGCAGGGCCTCAAGACCATAGTTCGGAGAACCAGATAATGAAATGCTAACAGTCCTTGACAGCTTGGAAGTGGTCATAGGATTCCGTAATGAATTGAACACATCTATACTATCTGCACCCAGAATAACGAGAAACAGTGAGGTTAGAAGCTCCAATTATACAAAGTGTGAGATATATCAGCTCTACTAACTAATCTCTCTACTAACGGTTCTAGATCCCGGTGATAGTTAGAAAACGAAAATAGAAATTTGATAATGTCGCAACCGGCAAAGTGAACTGATACCAGTATTTCGATAATTTTCTTATTGATGGAGGTCAGCCTGCAATCAGGAAGTTGCAATACATCAATTTCTTTACAGAAGCTGATCCAAGAAATCCTACTCGTGTATCTTAGATTTTTTTTGTTTTCTGATTGTGCTGATAAATGTTATCCCAATCAACCTGAAGATTAAATATTTTTCTTTATTCCTGAGATTCTTAACTGTTTTTTTAGTTTTTTAGTGTCAGAACCCCAAAAAATGTTGCTGAGTCTTTCGTTTGGATAAGAATGTAATTGTCTTCTTTCCAATTGCAGATCAAATTGATAATAGACATAGAGCACAAATTAATACCAGTCATCTATTAACGATTTCTATTGACGATTTCTAGCTCATAGTAGTTCTTAAATAACAGAGACGATCCTAAAAAATCCTTTTACATTTCTACTACGTCTTGGATAATACCAAAGCATAAAACTGAATTGAAGCATACAATTTGAAACGACACAAATTTCAAATTTTAATGTACGACTGCTAAAATGTTGGTTAACTGGGTTTGATTTTAATTAAAAGTAAATTATGAAACAATATTTTAACAATCGAAAAGTGAAATTCATAATATTTTATACTTCATAGTTCAGACACTTTCCACGTGGAACTTGTATCAGCCGAAATGTCACATTCAAAATTTAAATTATTTTAAGAAACCCTCTCGCAAGAATGGTTAGGTAATAACTTTCGCAACATATCATCCATCTCTAGGTAGGCTCACCATTTCAATTCGCAGACCCGTTTTTTCGGGTATATTTTTCATGTATATGGTCGACTATATTTATCTTCGAAAACCTCTATCTTCGAAGGTCTATTTGCCTGGGGTGTATTGATTTTGCTTAAGTTATTGTTTAGTACCATCTACTATATACTCGCTGGTGGGCAGTTATTTCATTGAAGCTTGAATATTTGCAAAATTTTGTTAAGCGTATCACATTATTTGGAAGTGGTGCCTTTGTTTTCATTAGAGCATTTGTCTTGTTAATGCGCTCTAAATTGTTGCAAGGGTACAAGTGTATAACTTTCTTCTTTTTAAACATTACAAAGCCCCTCATATAAGTCGTCATTTGAATGAAACTCTACATTAAATCCCAGTTGACTAAGAGGAGTTTCGAAAAATTCAATTGTCTAGTTTTCTTCTCAGAATATTTATAGCGATGGTTGGCTCACCCCAGAATACGTTGCGTCAGCTTGTTATAGCAGAATTTTTAATTTCCTCTCAATTTTATTATAGATTTCAATTTTGCGTGTATAAGACGACTACGCCACTGACTTATTATTTTTGTTCTACTTTACTAATCTATTATTAGAAATTGACATAATAAGTAGTTTCAGACATATTTTAATTTTAATAAGAAACGAAAACATAAAAGTTCTGTTTGATTAAGTATAATGTTCTTTATAAGAGAATGAACCTTATTACATACCCTTACCAAGCCCGATTGATTGTTAGCAAAAATTCACCTACATTTTTGAAAATAATTTTTCTTGCTTAAATGGGTCGTATTGGATAAGTAATAAAGCTCTATGTTACAAAAATTGTATAGATTAATACTTAATTGTATACATAAATTAATTGGATAGATTAATTGTGAATTATTAGTCGCAAGTTGTAAACTGAAAAATCGGCCACCTCTTTCTTGATTGCATTTGTTAATTAACTCACGCTCAAAGCACTTATTGGTATATTCTGTTAGAATTTCAATAAAGTCTTTGTACACAGAAGCCCGTTATCTTTGACATTCATAGGCTCCACAGTTCCCACCTTGATATTCACAAGGTCACCATCAATTTTTGCGTGGATCACTTTTTCGCTCATCGGTGGGATCTTGACCCTGTCTTCGGCTATATCTCGCAATGCATTTTATTCTTTTTTGTTTATTTAAAGCATCTGGTATTTCTTTATAACACATTCCGTTCGATGATATATTCATCAATTATTCCAGCTACGATAAACCGATGTTTGAACCGAATTCCAAGTCCGGTTTAGAATTGATCGAATTCTGTCCCGTGGGGCCATATTCCAGAACTTCTTCAAAAGTCATTTAGGAATCCCATTTCCATCCAGCATACTTAATCCCAACTTAGTCGTCTAAGAAATGCCTGAGTTCCGACCAAAATGGCAATAGTCCAGATTTTTTTCCAAAAACCATTTAAGAATCTAATTTGCATCCAAATTATCCAATCCCATCATAATCGGTTAAGAATTGGAAGCACTGAATTTGTTTTGCAAAACGTTGATTTTGAATTGTAAAAATTTGCGTACTTGAAATATTAAAACTTGAATTTGTTTTAAACTGGCACGAATTCGCTTTGCAAAAAATTGAGGTTGATTTAGAAAAAATTGACAATGAAGTATAAACATTGTGGTTGACTAAAAAGTTGTGAATAGACGCGTTAATTTCGTTACTTCTCTCTCCAGGTCTTGCAGGCTTTCCCCGCATAGCTCTCACTTGTTTTGAAGTTGAATCTTTCATAATCGCTGACGTGTGACTGCCCGTATCTTAGTTCTAACTCAGTCATGACCCGCTCATGGCTCCTTTCTGTTGCGGATACAGTTTGCAAGATATAGCTGTTGCTACGCAGAAGCCAAAAACAGTGGGGACCTGCTCCCTTGCACACAAACAATTGTGATGCACTGCCGCTTGTAACTGCACTTTACAATTCTCAAATGGGATTGCGCCATCGAATGTCGGAGGTTTCAAAATTCTACTTGAGCTTCCAGTAATGGGTTGTGTTAGGAACGTTTTATCTAGGTGGCCTTCTTCAGTTATAGTTGTCAAGGTATGTGTTTAGAGACGGTCCTCCACTTGCTTAATTTTATTTTAAATTTAATGCCTCATTTGTCCCTCAAAATAATCGGCCATCGATTTTTACCTCAAGGTACATTATTTCTCCTCTAAGCTCTTTAATTTGAAGATCTTGTGTACACTGGATTTCTACGAGTTTTTCATTCTGAACGTTCTTCGGTTTACGAAGGTCTGGAAACTGACCACCTTGTTTCGCTCGTAGTTCTGCCAATGGGGCGTTTTGTTCCTTACGAAGCTCAACAAATTGCTCACCTTGCTGGTTGATAATTGCGCCTTGCTTGTCTAATTTGGCGGAGTTGATCAAATTTTGCGAATTCGTTGGTCATACATACTTGGTAGAATTGCCTTTTCTTATTAAATTCATTTGAAGTAACAGGGCCTTCATCATATCTCCCATGTTCAATGTTGACTTCTGATGTTGTTGTAGGCGCTGTTGTAGGCGGGTGTACTGAAATGGTTGTTTCTTTTTGCTCCATCGCTCCGGTTGTCTGTTTAAAGTAACTGGTGGCATCTCTGATGGTCCTGGCGTTGGTCAACTGCTGTGATGTATCGATGCTTAGGTTTTTAATCATTGCTGGTATGTACAAAATCCCTATACTGACGTCAAATGTTATGAATTTCGAATATTAAATACAGATTCGTACACGATTTTGCAAATAAAACACCAGCGTTACAAACTTTATTTTCCTTTAGTTTCTGCAGCAACTCAAAAATTTCACTCGTTCACTGCTCACTAATTCACTTTTATAATTCACTTGTAGTGTCGTGCTGTATACTTATCACTTTTTAACTTGCACTGTCACAGAAAACTACAAGAATCAAGTTACGAGCCAGGTGACATCAAAAGTCAAAGAAGATGATTCCGATGCGCGATGTTAGGTTAATAAATGCGAGAATGTACGCAACGAGTTAATGTTCGTTTTGTGCGGCAGCCTGATTCCCGAGATAAACAACATAAAAACTAGCGAGAGGAACAGTCGCCAGGAATATAGAAAACCAAAGAGGCAAGAAACATTAAGAGACAAACGCTTGTTTCTAACTCGGATAGTGCAAGTCGGCTTAAATCGAGTTTACTGGCAGTAAAAAAAGGGAAGGATTGGTTTAGCAAATGGAACAAAAATCCTTGGGAGCGGCCCAGAAGAAGCTTCCAATACGATTGTTAAGGTTGAGTCCGGCAGCGGAGTTGATTGCTAAAGAGAGAGCGAGTCATAAGGCCGTGACGGAGAATTGTGTTAAAGGTGGCACACATTGGAGTTGAGAAGGAGGGTTGCTGGAATACTACGAGGTAGAGAAATGATGGGACATTATCTGCAGCGCTATACGACAGACTGACCTCCTGAAAGCGGAAATGCAAACCTTGATATTCTCAACGTGTTTGGAAAGGTCCATACAAATTTGCCAAGTGAGTGGTAAAAATATATACCACTAACTTTTATCAACAGAAAATTCGCGAGTTCGAACCCAGTTGCAGACTATCATTGGGAATTGGATTTTAGAGTGGCATTTCAAGTGGAGGGGAATATGGAGTTAACGAAACCAATTGTACTGGAAGTACTGGAATTAACAACGACGTTAATCATTAAGACAGGGGAATTGATGACGTGAAATGTTCGTGAACACAACTACTGAAAGTGATTTACAATTGCAATACACATCATTGCCAGGTGTAATAAAAAAAATAATCTCGAACAGGAATGGGCAATTATATAACCGTGAGCAATTTGGGATACGGACACAGTTGTAAATTTAACCAGTAAACAGTGCAAGTTAAAAAGTGATAAGTAAACATGCGAAATGTAGTGAACATTTTATTAGAAAAATAAAAGTGAATTAGTGAGCAATGAACCAGTCAAATTTGTGATTCCCTTTGCATTCGATTTATTCTCAAGGTTGTTGGGTATCAACTTGTATTATTTTTAACTAAATGAATTAAAATAATTTACAGTGGTAGAATTGAAAATATTATATTTATTTCAAATGCGATTATTTAATAATAGTAATAAATAAAATAAATAGTTTTAATTTTTGTAATCTTTTACAGTGTGGTACTATTTTTTGGTGTTCTTCAGACTCATATACGAGTTTTAGATGAAATTAGTGTTGTCACCTAAAGCGTGACATACGAGTTCTAGAGTAAATTTATAATGTCACTTCCATAGTGACATAAGAGTGCAAAGGGTTAATGTTGTGGAAAAATAAATTCTGAAATTTTAAAACGCTGAATGTTTTATTTGCAAAATCGTGTACAAATCTATATTGAATGCCCGAAATTCCTAGATCCCTAGATACACGCTATCACAGAGATTGATTCATTAATAACTAGTTTTTGCAGACGCTAGAGGAATAATAAGTAATATTTGTACTAACAAAAAAATCGTGGTTCTCGTGATTACTATATACTTCCCTTTACTTAGTATAAGAAAGTTGCATCGGTATACTTTTTGATAAACTTTCTCATTTGCGATGAAAATAAATAAAAAACTCAAATACTGGGGTTTTTATATAAAATTCGAATTAAATGAGAATTTTATTAATAATTAATAAAAATTTTAATTTATATTTTTATTTTGTGGTACAACTTTAAATGAAAAAATAATTGTTTGCATCATATAGTAACTATGTTGCTGTGTAGTATACGAGTAGCAGACGGTAAAGTTATTTATAATTAGTTGAATAATTTTTTGCTGGGATCATATAATTTTCAATTTATTATTTACTAATAAAAATTTAATAATAATTTTATTTGTCTGTTTGGTTGTTGCGATTTATAGTCTAAATAAATTATGAAATTGTGGCATATTATTGCTCTTTGTTTGTTGGAGATTTCTATATGAATAGAATCTAGATCAACAGTATATTATCTTAGACTTAATGAAAATTTATTATACTCAAGTAAAGTGCTATTGAAATTTTATGATTAAATCTCCTTTATGTCCAATCTAGTTTGCAAAATTTATAGGTGGCTACATAAAAATTTATATCTTTGAAATCTATCTAAGAATTCCATTATATCGAGATAACAACAGTGTATTATAACATCAGTATATCGAAAATAATTTTATAATAATGACAAAAATTCCTCTTAAATTTTAGATAGTTTTGCGTACATTGTCAATAAATGTTAATCTAAGTATTTTAAGTATTATATAGTGAGTTAATCCATCAATAACTTAATCTTTGGTTAACCTTTATGTGCATGGAAATAGTAACTTTTACGTTTTCAATTTACTTATATTGTACTTTCGCGTTCCGACACAGACAGGCCTTCTCATAAATCATGTGATATTTAAAGACCCTTCATTAACCATTCAGCATTGTAGAACTGTCTGCACTGAAAAAATTATTGAACATAAATTTGATGATCCCTAATTTTTGTTTCAAAGACTTTAACTTTTCCTTAGAATAAGTAAAAAAATAATGAATTTACCTAATTTAAATGCATAATGTCATTAAATTTAAGAAGGCATTAACATTAACTTCAGTTGAAAATAACAATTATACAGTGTTTGTTGTTTTCTTCAAAATAAGGAATGATTTTATAAAATAATCCTTAATTTTAAGAAATATGCATCAAATATAAAAAAAAAGTCTAAAATAGAGGAAACATATTTTAATAAATTTTAATGATTTTCATTCCTAAAATTTAATATGAAAATTAATCGCAATTACTGTATTTTTTACATAAAAATCAATTCTGAAAATATTGTTAATGTTATACATTAATTTTATTTCCGAAATACTTAGTTTCTAGGGAATCCCTTTGATAATTATAGGTTTTTCTAGTATAACAACACCTAATCTAAACTACATTTTCCAGACCATTTATGCAAATATATTTTTCAATTAAAATCCTGTTATTAATTTTAAAGTATAGAAAAGAATTATACATATAAATACAGTTAGATAAAAATTTGTTTGATTTAGAAACAAATTTACAATTTGTTATTTAGAGAAAATTTCGCATTAAAGTAAAGTCTCTATTTTGAAATTTTTATGTGCATATTCCTTAATTCTAAAATTATAAACATCATTACAAGGTAGCAATACATACAAATCGAGTAAATACCAAAAATTAATGTTTTTCTGCTTAAAATTCGACGATTTATAACGGTTTTAATTATGGAATCACATTTTGTGAGTGGTTATTTCTGTTTGAGACGTGTTAGTTAAAAGTTGCAACTTGTGATTGCTCGTGAAAATAATAATTAATTATTTTCGTCAACAGTTTTTAACAGTTTTAGTGAATAGTTTGTGTACGTACATTAATAGTGATAGAATTTATTAATAATATTTAATTTGTGAACTCCATAAAAAACGGTAAACGTGAATTTATCAAATATTTTAATGTAAACGGAATTTTACGGCATACGTATACAAGTGAGTTTCCACAAGTACAGTGATTTATACAGTTATTTTATTGTGTTTAGATTTAGATACTAAATTAAATTACTGTAATTTTAGTACTATTTTGTATATAATTATATATATCATATTATTTAATTTAAAATCTAATATATTGTTATTGTAAACCATTGTCCTACGAGTCGTTGATACCAGTATACTTATATCTATATTTTGTACGTATATGTTACAGGAAGCGTAAGAGTAGAAAATCGGCGAATGTGTAAAATGTGCGACGACATAGAAAGTGGTGCCAATATATATTCAGTTCGAAACTCACTCAATTTTCGAATGAATCCATAGCAGCTTTTTATTTTAATTTTCCCGTACTTCCCTTAGAGTATTCGTCGTTGTCGACAATTTTTTACGCTATGTTTATAAAAACATCTGTAATAAAATCATACGGGTTCAATAGGTGTATTAAGCCACTAATCGATGTTTTAAATGATCTAGAAAATAATGGAATAACTCTAAATGTGAATGATTCTAAATATCAAATATTTTTTGTTTTAGGAAATATAGTTGGAGATAATTTGGCTTTGAATACAATGCTCGGATTTAGTGCATCATTTAGTCACAATTTTTTTTGTCGGTTTTGCAAAATTGATAAAAAGGATATAGCCAAACACAACTATGAGGATAAAACTAAGCTTAGAAATGTCCATAATTATAATCATGACTTAATTATAAACGAGTATCATCAATCAGGCATAAAATTTGATTCTATTTTTAATAGGCTTACAAATTTTCATGTGACACAAAATTTTTGTGTGGATGTAATGCACGATTGTTTCGAGGGTGTAATTAAATATGGTATATCTAATGCTTTGCATTATTTTATTTTAGAAAAGAAAACTTTTACCATAGACGAAATAAACAATCGTATTCAATACTTTGACTATGGTGAGTTGAAAAATAATAATCGCATCCCTGCAATAAAGATCGATCATATAAAAAATCGAAAACTTCATTTATCAGCCCGAGAATCAGTTAAACCTTTACACTTTTTCACTTTTTTCATTGGTGATAGGGTATCAAGATATGATCGGGTTTGGAAATACATTTGTTTGCTTGAAGAGGTTGTTGATATTTTGTTGTACGACTCTTTTAATGATATATACTAAAGTTATTAGCGGATAAAATAGCATTACACAACGAACTATATAATACTTTATTCGATGATTGCTTAAAGCCGAAACATCACATTCTAACACATTATCCCTCAATTATTAAAAATTCTGGTCCACCTATTCACTATTGGTGTATGAGATTTGAAGGTAAACACTGAGAAATAAAATTTTATACAAATGCTACAGTATCGACGAAAAATCTACCAATTTCCATAGGCAAAAAGTGTTTGTCAAAATTTGCTTACACAATTTTAGAAAACGTTGGTTTTAAAGAAGCATTTGTAATAAATAAATTAGAAAACGATTCGCTAATAGTAGAAAAGCCGTATTTTGCCTCGATTAGACAAAAATTTGGTTTAGACCCCAGTTTGTTTGAGAAACCATCCTCTATTACTTATCGGAACACATTATATAAAGTAAATTTTTATATATTTGATAAAAGTAAAAATAAATTAATGAAAATAAATGATATTTTTGTTAGAAATTATGAAATTTATCTAATCACACAATGTCGCATTATTGAAATGTTCGATAAACATTTGATTGATTGATTGATTCTGAATGCACGACCAAGTTCTTACACAGGAGCTCCCGGGTGACGCCGGGCCCACCGTACACTTTTTTTAACACATAACAAAACCGAAGGATTGGATAGGTAAGTTAAGTGGGACAGAATCGGCCCGGTTACAGACACCTAGGTATAGCCGATAGTTAGTAACACAAAAACAGCACAAAACTAATCTACTTGGGGAAGGATAAAGGTTTAATAGGTTAAATGGATATTGATGGTATTGGTCATCAATAATTGCTTCTTTAAATCAGCAACCTAGGAAAAAATGTTATTATTTCACGTGCATCTGGAAATTTCTTAAAATGTAATTGTAAATTAATGCAAAATTTAATTGATTAAATCGGCCCAGTTGCAGACCCCTAAATAAAGTCGATAGTTATTAATGCAATGACAACACCATTCTAATCTACACAATTAACAATTAATATTTCAAAGAAATATTATTTCACGTCTGTTAATTTCCTGAAATTTAATACTAAATTAATATTTTCCGGCTTCCTAAATAATATAAACATTTATTAATTTAATCCTCCTGCAATTCCACGACTTACAATAGGATTTCCTGATGACACGAACGGAGGATAGAACCACGCGGAAGGCTTTTTACACAATTGGTGCATGAGCAGGTCGTTGATTAGGATTTAGAACTCAAATCAATCGATATTCGTATATATCATTCCCATGCAAAGACGAACCTGTTTCGAGAAATATTATTGAGCCAAAACTTCTTTTAGATAAAATAGTGCAAGCAGTAAGCAATCTAAAAAAAACAGTCAACATTAAAAGGCCGAAGGATATCACATCAAAGATTTAATTGTCATTACAAATGGAAATAAAAAATTAAAACCATTTTCCCTTTGCCATGCCGGAACACATATGATTTCTCATCTCTTTAAATCAATCTACAAAAAAGTCATGAACATTTATATATTATACCAGAATCCACCTAAATATAAGTCCTGCTCACTCCTCTCCCATACATACACATACACATTGATACACATACACACACACACACATTCATACATACACATACACACACATACATACATACACATACTCATACACAAACTCATACACATACCCATACATATATACATACATACATATTATTTACATACATACATATTAAATACACACATCTATATATATATATATATATATATATATATATATATATATATATATATATATATATATATATATATATATATATATATATATATATATATATATATTACAAATTAAAAGAATTAATCATAAACATTTATACATACATTAAAGTATATTAATATGATAATATATCAAATTAATTTTAAAATATTAAAATGATTATAAAAAGGTAAAAACAATCAATCATATTATATAAATATACAAACTAAACATATACATAAGTATAAATACATATGAACCTACACACACACGCATAAACATACACACATGCATATGCACACAAATCCACACATACGCATATATCAGGGTTTAAAAAAGTCGCTCGTCAAAATGTATTGTTCACTCTACACCGATCGAACAGTGTCATGTCCCTATTCCATGGAAAAAATCTGCTGTCACCAAAAATAAAAGCGAGAAAAAATATAGATTTTACTGGTTGTGTACGAAACAAAACATGTTGTCAGTAAAATTTTATTGAGAGAATAGTTATGATGTTGGTAGTTTACTGCCATAATACTACCATAAAAATGTAAATTGGAGTATTTTTTATGGCAATATTTTTCACACATGTACAAAAAATGTATGTTAAGATAAGAAATTTTTCTCACGCTCATACAAATAAGTCGCCCGCCATTTTTATACTCAGATGTCGATTTGTTTTTTTTTTTGTGTTGAAATTTGTTAACGTTAGAGGTTTTTGTGGTATAGGATATTAAAATTAAAATATATAAAAAAAATCGAATTGTACGAAAATAATGTACAAATTAAAAATTTTAAGAAATTTGTAGGTTATGCGAAAATGTAAAACCATAAAATTTTACTATAAAATGAAATAAAAAATATTTCTGTTCTTTGTCACTCTTATGAAATTTAAAGTTTTTTTTGCGTATTATCAGTAAAAAAAAAATTACTGTCAGCAAATCCTTCCACGGAATTAATGCATTATTTGTAAAACTGATCAACAAGAATAATGTAAAGGAACAAAAAATATTCTGTTTAATGGTTCACGCATGCGATCAAAAAACGATTCGCGAATCAAAGGAAAATTAAATCATTGAAAACATATACAAATTTCCCCGCCTGAGATGAAATTATTTTAACTTTGGGAAAATTTTGATCGGAAGCATCCAACATAATAAAAAAAACAAATTATGAGTAATAATGCGAAATAATTACGCTCAAAGATTGGCTTGATTCGCGAATCATTCCCCGATCGCACACGTGAACCAAGCATTACCATTCACTTATCAAGAATAAAGTAAAAAGAAATGATATGTATCATCTATTCGATCGTTCAATACAGGCAACAATACATTTTATCCAATCAGTACTACAATGAATTTTCGCTTTCTTATTAGAATAGAAAAGTAAAACCAAAATAGCAATAGATCCCATCCCGTTCACTAACACAAAAAATAAGATCAACCTTTTTAGTTTCTCATTATTCGCTCACTAGACACTTTTCGTTTTTTACTGCATAATATTTCTGAAAATTCATTTTACTATTCAAGAGCGAAGAGAAATTAGCATAAAAAATTCATTTAAAAATGAACGGAAAATGAATGATAAGCAACTGAAGAGTATTTTTATTTTCATCCTTTTTGTCTTATTTGACTTTAAACTAAACTGCGTGAATGTACGTACATATATCCATACACACACACACACAATCATAAACCATACGACACATTTTAAAATGCGCATATTAAAAAATATTTATATTAATAAAATTAAAATGTATATAAATTTTTTATAAAAAAGTAAAAATTAAACAAAATATAAATTAAACAAAGTATAAATAAAAAATATGAAACATAAAAAACACTTAGCTTGTGAAGCGTTCACCACTGCTGCGTCAGTGCGTCACACAAATAATAAAATAATTAGTTATAATAATTTAGATATTTTCACGTTAATTCACGTTTTAATTTACTAATATTTATTTATTAACACTTTATATTATATATTTAATTTAATTAAAAACTTTTATATATAACATATTATTTATTTAAAACAGAAAAAAAAATTTAAGTTTTAATTTTCTATACAGAGAAAGACAAAAACACGTCTTTCTCGTACGACGATCGATCGCCGACCGAAATGTTCGATAAACATTTGAGGGCATTTATTGTTGGAGCATTAGATTTAGAATATGATGTCGTTAAATTGGGCGAAACAAATATAAAACCATTTGTACTATACACATTGCATAACTCCAACATTTATTTTAAGCCAACTTTATTGTAAAATTAATTAAAATAAGTAAATTTAGTAAATAAGTTAAAATTCAAATTGAAATAAACTACAATAAATAAAAAAATTAAAAAATGTTTCTTGTATTAATTTTAGATCATAAAAATTAAATTAATTAAATTAAATGATTATTTCCTTTGAAGTAAGCAATTTATTTCCATGTTTCTAGGATGAATTTATACAATAAAATAATGAAAAGTTCTTCAAATCTATGCTAACATGACGGTTTAATTGTGTGTCATAAACATCAGCATATGGTTATTTAACATTCATTTCTATATTTCGAGCAATCCACATTTATGTATATTATCACTAAATTATTGATTATTTGGACATATAATCAAGAAATCACTCATTTAGTTAAAGAATTTGTATCCACCATTTTTGGAGCATTGTATACTTTGATCAAGGTATTTTATCATAAAGCCATTGATGGAATAAATGGTATATTAGCTTTGATGCTATGTATAAACGTCTTAAGTTTAATGATAAATTTCTAGCATTAATTTTGTTGTGCCAACCATTATGTTAAGGTAAAACAAACATAAGTTGGTTAACAAGTCATAAAATCTTAGAAATTAATTACAAAAACATCAAATTTAGGCTAAAATTTTTTCAGTGTGGCCGATTTGAGTATTGTGTTTTATTAAATAATATTTTGATCTTTATTATGGAAAACATATTTCAAATTTTTGATCTTTCCATTTGCATAATAGAAGTAAGTTCGACAACGAGGGAAAATCGCCAAATAAAAAGTGTTTGAAAATCATCTAAACATAGATCACACAAAGTATTGATAAAAATATTATAAGAGAGCGGATCATATCAGAGCCATCTATGATTTTGAAGAGCCGTAATATTAAAAAGAGAGCTTTCAGTAGAGGGGAAGCTTTTATTTAATTACTATAAGAAACCGTGGTAATTGGAAAATTTTTGAACATGAATTTATGAATAAAAAATTAAACAAATCATCTAAATTTTAATTTTATATTTTTAATAAACTGTTTAAAGAACACATATTTGAAAATCAGCCATCATAATGTAGTATTTATTTGGTAAATTTAAACTAAAGCGGAGCATAAATTTATTAATTTTCTATAAAAATGAGCTTTCCGTTTACTTGTGTAGGTTTATAAAGTAAGATAACAAAGGGTGCTGCCGCGGATTCCTCCTATATCAAATTTAAAATTTAGTTTTATAAAAATTTAACTTATTTGGTAAATTCTGGTCACATGCACGTCAGAATTTTTGAGATCAACGATGCACTTAATAGCAATCTAAACATTCCCCATTTATAACAAAATTAAAGAGAAAACGTGAGCTGAAACGAAATCTTATGAATCACCATGTAGAAACAATAATATTTTTCATATAATAAAAGTTTTACATCAAAATCTATTTACGAAAATTATTTTTGTATACAAAAAATTGCGATGTCATGATTTTCTTAATTAAATATTATTACAAAACGGAACAAAACGTAAAAAACTTCAATTTTATCCGATTGGAAAACCGAGCTTCTATAATTTGAAAATCTGTTTACAGATGTCTCTGTAATAAATTTACTTGAAATTACAGAAAAGCGTAAAATTATTAAATAACTATTTACGAAAATAAACCATTATTATTGTAAGTTAAGCGCGAAATCTTTAATATAATAATTTAACATAATTAATAAAACTCAAAACAATTATAATTTTTATTTATAAAACGGTTGGCATAAATAAAGCTTTCCGTCGCAAAATATTTATCATCGTAGTTGCTGCGCGCTGAAAAACAATAATAGAAAAATGTCACATTTTTCCAACTTTTTTCTTTTCTTATTTCAATTCGCTCGTATTTGGTTATTTTCAGTTGCAGGAGATCTCAATAATCTATTGAACCAGGCAGTATACATAATAAATTGTTAAATTTTAGTTAACAAACATTTAGGTTTTAATATCTAGCTTTAATTTATACTTAGCGACATCTTTTGATTGGTTTATTAATTGCGAAAAGCTCTAAAAACATTATATTTTTATTTTATGAAGCTACGGTTTGTTTATACTACAGGATGAAACAGTATAGCCTGCGAATTTGTTGCGATGAAATTTTTAACAAATAACGAAAAAACAGTTTTCCAAGTTTGTTCATCAACAATGTTGTAATAGAATCCAGAACACAATAACCCCCATATTACATAGCTACTAAAAAAGCATTTTTTAAGGAACGTTTGTTTTGGGAAAGAAATGCTGAAATTTTTGATGGAACACTCTATAAATTTCTTACATACACTTATAAACAAATTCTTATTTCTACAACAACAACAAAAAAATTTTGTGGTAGACTAATTTAAATATTTTTGCGTTAATTCGAGATAATATGACTCAATTTTAAAATATGCTTTTCCTGAATAATGAACTAACCGTTCAAAAGAAAAATTGAAACGAAGCATTAATGCTTTTATATACAAAAAAGCTTCTAAAAAAATATTAAAATACACTGATTGTTATGAAAAAGAACAAAAAGCTTCCCCTCTATGGAGAGCTCATGGGAAAAAATGGCGGAATCTTACGGCTCTTATATTTAGGAGGCTCTGATCATATACAAACCCAAACAACAGGTTATGTATAGAATAGTAGACACTAAAACTTATTTATAATAGTACAGCTCGTACATATTACTTAAGTTGGGTTTCCTTAACAAAATTCAAAATAGAACATGTAAGCCAATCATACATACCCAATTAACAGTCCATCCAAGAGTTTTCTCAAAATAGGTACTATTGCCTTCGAATAGTAAACACATGAGCCTATTCAAATTAGTATAGCTCGTCCATATAAAAATATTCTCTTATCTGATCCCTTTATACAATTTGAAATGTTTACAAAAACAATATATGTATACATAAAGGCCGCCCATACACAACCAATTGTTAATTGGGTATCATCGGCCTTAATGTTTTATTTTTGCCAACATTTCGAATTTTGTCTGGGGTCTTCTGGAAAATTCGAAATGTTGACAAAAATATTATATGAGAGCCGATCATAATATACACACCCAAGTAACAGTCCATCATAAGGTTTTTGCAATTATGGCCGTTGCCATCAACGAATAGTAGACACTCGTACATATAAAAAAGGTTTGAGCTCACCCAACAACATCTGAAATGTTGAAGAAATATTACAAAGCTGATCATATACAACCAATTATCAGTACGTCTAAAAGTTCCCACTATATAGAGCCATTATCAGATCGAATAGCAGACGCCTCATGTCTATTGAATTTAGTGTAGCTCGTACCTATACAAATATTTGCCTTTTCTGAAAAATACGTTATTTTGATAAATATAATGGATAAGAGCATCACCATTGCATGATACAACCCAATTAACAGTCCCATCCTACAGTTTCCACAATATAGCGGTTATTTGTATTGTATATCCCAGCCAGCTACATATAAACGAACGAATGCCTGCATTTCAATTTACGGTCTACGACAAAGGGCAAAACCGATATGACTATTATTTCTCGACTGAATAAACAATATTCTATTACGATCACAGCTCATATAATACCCAAAATCACGAATTTAGTAGCACTTCACCAACGTCAAATTTTACAACATCCAGATCTAAAACGTTTAGAATTAGCTGACCCAGAATTTCATAAACGCCATGACTGACCCAGAATTTCATAAACGCCAATCGACATTTTAGTCGGAGCAGACGCATTTTTCGAAGTATTAAGTTCAGAAAAAAAACTGGCTTACCACAGCTACAAAGTTCAAAATTTGGGTGGTTGATTGTTGGTACGTTCATGTCACAGACTACAGAAACTACCAATCTGCATATTTCCAGCAATACATGTGTAACAATTAATCACGAAGAAGATATTATCCAATTACTAAAAAAAAAATTGGGAGGTGGAGGAAATTCCGCAGGAAGTCCAACCCGATGATTCCGAAAGATGGTGCGAGTCGCAGTATAATGAAACGACAACAAAGGATGCAAGTGGTAGATTTACCGGGAGACTCCCCTTTAAACAGCCAAGAAAACAGTTAGGCAGTTCATTGCAAGCTGCACGCTGAAGATTGTTAGCAATGGAAAAACGATTTGTCTCATCGCCAGCCTTTGATAAGGCTTCCAAGGAGTTCATAAGTGAATATATCGCTTAAGATCATATGTGTCTTATCCATGGAAAGAGATTCCAAATGATGATGATGCCAAGAATTTTATACCACATCACGCTGTAATGAAGTTAACCAGTACAAAACTAAGAGTGGTCTTCGACGCTTCTAGTACAAGTCATTCAGAAAAATTTGACAACGATTGTTATACGATTTCGGAAGTAAACAATTGCGCTTATTGCTGACATTGAAAAAATGTATCGCCAGATCCAGGTAAACCCGATGGATTGTAATTATCAATTAATAACGGGTTGTGAATCATTACACGAAGCATTACATCTTAAAGAGCAACTTATTACAGTTTTAAGAAACAGTGGATTTAACCTGCGAAAATGGAAGTCAAATTCATCCGAATTGTTGCGATCATTTTCACGACAAGAAATTGAAACCATCCCTAAACTAATAGAAGATGATGCATCAATTAAAACCTTAGGCATAATGTGGCATGCCGATTCTGACACATTTTTATTTAAAATTCAGAAGGCTGACATCAGAACCAACTGGACTAAATAAAGCATATTGTCATCGGTATCTAAAGTTTATGATCCCTTGGGATAGCTAGCACGCGATAGTCATTTACTTCAAAATAATTCCTCAGAAACTTTGGCTACTCAGTTTAGATTGGGATGCCAGTCTGTCTGATCATATAAATAAGATGTTGAGAAACGTATACGAAAACGTACTTCAATTACATGCCTTTTGCGATGCTGCTGAAGCAGCATACGGTAGCGTGATTTATTTGCGAGCAGTAAACGAATTACTTGAACTTACAGTAAATATTGTCTGTGCAAAGGGTAAAGTTGCGCCATTAAAGCAAATCTATCTACCAAGACTAGAACTCTGTGGTGCTGTCCTACTTTGTGAGCTAGTAAAATTTTGTTTACAAACATTGCAGTACGAACATATAACGACCCACGCATGCACAGATTCAAAGATCGTCTTGCATTGGCTTTCGGACGTGCCCAGGAGGTATAACAGTTTTTTCGCAAACAGAACATCAAAAATTATGGATATCGCCCCTAGAAGCAACTGGTCACATATCGAATCAAAGCAAAATCCGGCTGACTACATAACGCGAGGAGTAAAACCACAAAAGATGCCAAACTTAAATCACTGGTGGCAAGGTCCAAAATGGTTGTCCGAACCGGTGTCTACCTGGCCAGAAGCAAATGTGCAAGCGGTTAATATGGAAGATGTTTCCTTTGAAGAACGCCCAAAACTTGTAAATGTTTTGCAGGAAAATGGAACACGAGAAGATACAGTCGCAATACTCATCACAAAATGTTCATCCTGGTTCAAACTAAAGAAAGTTATGGTTTTTGTATTGATATTTGGGAAATATCGACTACTAAAGGAAAGAAGAAGAGTCATTGATCCTACTGAAATGAGTGAGGCCGAAACAGTTCTCGTTCATTGCTGAGTTGGCAACTATTATCAAGGGTCGTAACTTATCAGACAAACATTATTTGTCTGCACTCGATCCATTCATCGATTCCAAGGTATTGTTTCGAATTGGTGGACGTCTTAGAAATTCCCAACTGAACTACTCTGTAAAACTCCACATCATATTACCGAAAAATCAACCACTAAATGAATTAATAATTCGAGAAGTTCCTTGTACCAATATGCATGCACGTAGCTCGCTAGTTTTGAGCATTCTGTGACAAAAGTATTGAATGATTGGAGCCCGCTATACAATCAAAAGATGTATTAAAAAATGTGTTAAATGTATACGAAAATCGAGAAAAAGATGGGTGATTTGCCAGCAGCACAATGCAGTATGAGCCAACCATTCTTAAAAACAGGATTAGAATATGCTGGACCAATGCATATAAAAACAAGCAAACGCAACAATACTCCATCTGAAAAGGCCTATATTGCTGTGTTTGTGTGTCTATGTTTTAAGGCAGTCTACCTCTAGGTCGGAAGTATTCTGACTACAGAGTCATTCTTAGGAGCGTTAAAGAGATTCATATCAAGAAGAGGAATACCTGAAAAGATTTGGTGTGATAATGGTACAACATTCATTGGTGCAAATAGAGAACTACGCAGTCTCAGACAAAATATTATTAACCAGCAACAAAATAATCTAATTTCTGACTTTCTAATATAGAAAATTATAACCTTTCATTTCATTCCACCCCGTGCACTTAACAGTGGAGGTTTATGGGAGGCATCCGTGAAGTCTTTTAAATATCACATCAAGCGAGTTATTTATGACACTCTCACTTTCGAGGAACACCAGGGCATTTCCTCATAGGTGAACCATTAATCGCAATTCCAGAACCAGCTTTGGATGACATCCCAATTAATAAACTCTCGAAATGGCAAAATATACAACGACGAGTTCAAGGTTTTTTTCAATGCTGGTCCCGCAACTATCTGTCAACACTTCAGCATCGCTATAAATGGAAAACAAACTCCGAACAATTAACTATCGACGACGTCGTGTTGATTAAACATTCATCCTGGTCATGATGGAATCGTACGGGTCGTTACTTTAAAAACTGCACACACTAAAGTTAAACGTCCAGTCAATAAATTAGTCAAGTTACTAGCTAAATGTAATTAAGTTCCAGTATAATATCAACAAAATTGAGAATTTATCCGATTCAACGATTCACAACATCTGTTAAATTTGTATAATACTTATTAATACAGTTAAGAAAGTCTTAACGCGCTGGAGTATGTTGGAAGATCCCACTAATAAAAACACAAAACCAAAATCTCCTTGTGAAAAACACTTTATTGATAACACTTATCAACAGCGCCAGTGTTCAGATCATCCAAATGCAGCATATGTGCAATCTACAATAATTACATTATGTTATGCGTTAATTTTTACCATTTTAATAATTGTTTTACCAATTATTAGGTCAAAAAATACTATATTTACAATTAAATTATGCAAATATATCAATTTGTATTGACAAGTAATAACCATCTGTCAAATTAATTAGATTATACCAATTATAATTATATACCACAAAGGGTGCGTTTTGGTACTTAAGTGTTATAATTACTTGTTTTTTTTGTAATAATAATAATTTAAATTATGCGCAATTTTTACCTAGTTTTTTGCTATAATTTTGTTATAAAATGTACTTAAACTAATTTTAATTTATAGTATAAGATTTGTCAAAACTTGTAAAACCAACTTAAAATTCCTTTTTCAATAAACTCTTATAAAGAATGGATCTATATAAAATTCAACTAGCACGATAAGTTAGTACCGTATTTTACTGGGAGTTTCTACGAACAAACCACATGGCTGAAGCGTATAATTGAACCTTGTTTGGGTGTGGCTATAAAATTTTATTTATTTATTTATTTTAAATTTTACCAAACAAGGTATATACATATTGTAAAAATATTCTTATGAAGTAATTTTGCATAGTTAAATATATAAATTCTTATTTTCTAACAAATTTGTAATACATTTTCGATATAAAATATTTCGTTAACTTATTCTTTCAAATTTTTATTTTTTTTTTTTTTATTATGATCCTAAAAAATTAAATATTAAATGTTCTTGCTAAGTTTATTCTTACGGGTTCATACAAACCTACGATTGGTGTGACTCGGAGTACTTAGTGTCCTCACCAATAGTAGTTAGGTAGCAACCCCAACATAGAGTCCGTTATATAAACTAAAACTTTATTTAAATTGCGATCTTTATGGCATTATTATTATTTAAATAAGTTTCACTACTATAATCAGTATTGTTGTCAAACCTATTTATGTTCACATTTCTAGAGTTAATCTCTGAAATGTACGTCGTGTCGATTAAAAAATTTTTTTGTTAAAAAAAAATTGGTTAAAATTATTCTTACTATTATTCAGGTGATTAATTCTCTCGGTTGTGGTGAAATCTCGGAATGCGGATAGGGATTTCTCCATATTTTCTTTTGAGATGTCGTATGCATGGTAAAAGTTAACCAGGATATCCTTCAACTTCTCCACACAGGTTGGAAATCCTTCCTTTCTGAGAATTAACTTAAGGTCTACGAACGTTGTGCCTCGGAAGCTTGTGCCGGCTTTTAAATCCTTGTACTGAGCAACGTATAGTTTTGCCGCTTCCAAGATTTTGTCTTCTCTGAGGCGCCCAACGAGGTATCTTCCATCGCCATTAGATGAGATAATACCCATCCTCACTGCTGGTGGAAAGACTGGATCAACGAAAGATGCTGATGGGGAGCCTGACGTTAAACCTCCGTTGGTGTTAGAACTGGGTGAACTTGTGATGTTGATGGTGGGCTGATCCTGGATGTTGTTGGAGTTGAATGAGTTTTTGACTTTGACATTGCTCACACCCTCAGGATGGATTGTTGGACCTTTTAAAAAATTTGGGTATTCTTGGGTGTTGTTCTTCCGATGGATGGTGTGTCTTGAGGGATCGTTACGTCTGAAAATTGAGGATGCCGGAGGAGGAATGTTGATACTTGAAGGCGGTGTACCGGCGAGTGATTGAATAGGTGTCAATGGAGCACTCTTGATGCTTGAAGCTTCAGTGGTAACGAGTTGTTGAACGGGTGTCTCGATCCCTGAAGTTATGGTGAGCTGGCGAGTGGTTGAACAGTTGTCGATGGAGGTATGATGTCAGATCTGCGGAATTGTTTTGTCCTTGTCATTTTTGAGTGATATGGTGAGCGGGCGTGTCGCTCAAAAGATGAATTGATCTTCAAGTCATGATTTGTCCAGTCCGATTTATAAATTTTTTTCCCGTACATAAAACGCCAACAACCAGTATCTTCCTTGTTTTTACCTAGTTTGTCGACTGTCACATGATTTTTGTTATGATCCAGTTTGTTCGCGCATTTTTTGTCATTATCGTTTTCGTTATTCCTATTGTTGGCGGACTCATTTTTCTTCTTGAAGAATTTTTCACAAATCAGAGTCATGTCCTTTTTCAGGTGTTCTCGGAGAGTATTAATCGTTGCTGCATCATCAATTTCTTGAGCTAGGGATGAAAATCGATTCAACGTAGGAATAGAGTAGTTGACTACACTATCATCATTGTTATCATTAGGAGGCATAGTTCCGGAAATTGTTGCATTTAGAACTGCTTGTTCGATGGTCTCGTCAATCGATGATAATCTTTCCTTCAAGATGCTTGTGATGTTTGAGTGCAGCCTCTCGATTCGCTTTTCTAAAGACGTTAAGCTCTGGACGAAGATCTGATGCTCGTCTGTTAGCATTTTAAACTGATCCGTGTTTAATCTTGTTGTGTGCGAATATTTTTTTGAGAGGTCTGTCATGCTGTCGGATATGAATTTGGTCTTCTCGTCAAGTTTTTCAAATATTTCACTGGTTGTATTGTATGAGCTAATGCATGCACCACAGACATAATGTGATGTGATTTGCGATCGCAACGTGCTTGATAGTGTTTTCCAAGTTCTCGGAAAACCCGCACATATTGCGTGAAAGTGTTTTTTGCATAGTCCGTTACATTCAATTAACTCATCACTAGCACTAACATTGTTGTTATTAAAACAATTTAACCATTCGCAACCCATGATGATTAAATATGAATTTTTTGTCAACGTTTGAAAATATCACTGACAAGCACAATACAAACGATAAATTTACAGTTTATTTTTACAATTTTGGGACAACAAACGACCTACTTATCCAACCATCTTCTGTAATACCAATATATTGCCTGCTTCATCACGTTGGATTTGAAATCCCAATCTACAGTTAAGTTCAAACAAAAGGAAATTTATAGAAAGAATTTCGCACTCTATCTGCACATATCAGTTGAGATCGTATATGTATATAGTTGAGGTGTAAAATCACCAATTTAAACTTTTATTTGATTCATCTTCTGATAAAGCCAATAAAATACGTTGTATTAATGTGTAGATCAATGAGCTTTATAAAGGTTTCGAAAAAGAAAATCTCTTAAGGAATCACCAACGTCATGACTTTAGTCTCATTTGCCCTGATCGTGTCATATTTGGTTCATTGATTTGCATATTCGGGTTATTTTTATACAGTTTCATTTTGTTTGGAAAATAAATTAAGTGTAGTGTAAATAAATCAAACACCATGAGTGATGAATCGGAAAGCCCCCATCCACTTCAGCAGTCAATACAGCCATGCTGTCGTCATCAGATATCGAGCATGTTATCCAAGAACATGTCCGTCGTTTACTGCAAAACACATCAAATACTTCGACACCGGAATCTTTACCTAGTTCGTCACAGACGCAAAGCGGAAACATAGCATCCCTCACATTCAGATTAACCCCTTTGGTGGCTCAAGACCCAAAGGTGTGGTTCCACATCATCGAATCTCAGTTAGCTCTTGGGAAAACCACTTCGGAAGCAACTCGTTACAATCATCTTCTCGGTGCGCTGAATGATCGAGTCATTGCTGACGTAAGAGACATCATAATTGCATCATAATTGGACCCAAAAGTGCTACACCATACACAGATTTGAAAAACGCCATTCTGGAGAGACTAGGGGATTTCAAGCAGACACAAATTTATCGTCTATTACAAGGATTGGAGCTTGGAGATCTTAAACCATCGCAACTTCTTCGGAGGATGAAGACCAATGGTGAATCCAACGTCGATGACGAATTCGTTAAGATGATTTGGTTGAAGAGGTTACCTCCTAGAGCACAGGAGATTTTAACACCGACAGCAGAAGCGTTAAATACGACAAAACTCGCCGAGTTAGCTGATCGATTGATGGAAACTATGTCTCAAAATCATGTCATGCTTTTATGCACAATCGATCAAACAACTAATATCGAGTCGTCGATTTTAACTCAAATTGGTGAAATCACGCGTCGGTTGGATCAAATGGAACATCATAGACCACGGAGTGTTGTTCGTAGTTCTTTTCGTCAAAAATCGCGTTCACCTCGAAGATTTGACAACCGTCAACATGTCATATAACACCAAAAGATGACAATTCTACCGAGGGTTATTTTCATAGACGTTTTAATGACGATGCCAAAAATTGTAAGCCGAGTTGCTCACGTTGGAGCGAATTCAAGGCAAAAAACTAAATTCAACCCCACAAATGGCGACGTGTGAGGAAAAATTAATCAATTGTCGTCTTATAAAATTATTGATCCTCCATCAAAAATCACATTTTTAATCGATACTGGGGCTGATGTTTCCGTCATTCCCGCAAATAATAACGAAAAGAAGAACATAAATCCAAATCTTGAATTGTTTGCGGAAAATGGATCATCAGTGAAAACATTCGGTTCCCGCCGTTTAGAGTTAAACCTCGGTCTTCGAAGACATTTCGTTTGGACCTATATTTTGGCTGATGTTACGATGCCAATCATAGGTGCCGATTTTCTGAAATACTCAGGTTTGTTGGTCGACGTCCAGAAGAGTCGTCTGGTCGATCCATTAACTTCTCTGCAAGTACGAGCGATAGCTATCACATCTGATTCTCCTATACTAAGAGTTATTGACACTAATACGATTGATGTTAGAGTGTTACCTCTTCTGGAGCAATTCATTGAGATCACGCAAGACATCCAGGGAAACTCACCCTCTAAACATAAAGTGACACATCACATTTCTACCGATTGCCTGCAAGACCCGTCGATTAAGTACCGAAAAATTGGCAGTTGCAAAAAAAGAGCTCGAATATATGGTTAATCAAGGTATTTGTGGGCCGTCCAAGAGTCCTTGGTCTAGTCCACTACATTTGGTTACCAAAAAGAACGGTGAATAGAAACCATGCGGTGACTATCGTGCACTTAACAACGTCACAATACCCGACAGATACCCGATCCCATATCTACAGCATTTCACACATCAATTGCACGGATGTAACATTTTTTCAACAATTGATTTAGTTCGTGCATATCACCAAATACCAATCGAGGAAGCATATATTTCTAAAACGGGTATTTCCACTCCTTTCGGTCTGTTCGAATTTACGCGAATGACTTTCGGATTACGGAATGCTGGGAACACATTTCAAAGGTTCATCCATTCGATAACCAACAGTCTAAGTTTCTGTTTTGCGTATTTGGATGACTTGTTAATCGCTTCACGATCGTTCGAATAACATTTATGTCATTTGGAAATAATCTTTTCGAAATTAAAAGAAGCAGGTGTAGTGATAAATGTGACAAAATTCAATTTTGCAAAAAAACAAATTTTATTTTTAGGACACGAAATTTCTTCCGCAGGAATTCTTCTATCAACTGCACGTAAAAACGGATTTACTTAATTTTAACAAACCAGAGATAATTAAGCAATTAAGACCATACCTGGGTATGTTAAATTTTTACAGAACGTTTATTCCTAATGCTGGTGGTAATCAAGCCATCCTCTGTGAGTACTTAAAAGGAAGCAAAAAGAACGATTCACGGATATTTGACTGGACAGACGAAGCTACAGATGCATTTGAGCTCAGCAAAAGACAACTCGGCGAAGTTGCTATGTTGGCTCATCCATTACCGAATGCTAGACTTGCAATGATAGTAGATGCATCGGACAAAGCCATTGGAGCAGTAATCCAACAGCAGATCGAGGACGTTTGGCAACCACTGCAATTTTATTCACAAAAGCTAAACGACACTCAGCAACGCTATAGTGCATACGATAGGGAACTATTAGCCGCTTATTCTGCCACAAAACGATTTCGGCATCTAATTGAAGGCCGAAAAGTTACGTTATTCACGGACCACAAACCCTTGATATATGCTTTTCAACAGAATTCCGAAAAAGCTTCACCACGACAATTCCGTTATTTAGACTTCATTAGTCAATTCACTACGGATTTACAACATGTTTTCGGGATTGAAAATGTAGTAGCGGATGCTCTTTCCAGAATCAAAGCGATGAATTAAATCAATTAATCGAGAATAATAAATCGCTTAAATTCGAAAAAATTCCGTTAACATTCAATTCCACAGTTAATTTATATTGTGAGACGTCAACAGGGAGAAATCATCCATACATCCCAACAGATTTCCGTAAACGGGCATTTGAATCAGTACACAATCTGGCTCATCCAGGGGTCCAAGCTACGGTCAAAGCCATGTCAGAAAAATTCATTTGGTTCAATATTAAAAATGATGTTAAAAAAATGGCTCAATGTTGTTTAGCATGTCAAAAAGCCAAAGTGAACCGTCATAACAAAGCTCCGTTGGGAAGTTACACTCCAGTAGTCAAAAGATTTGCCAAAGTACATCTTGATATCATTGGTTCACTTCCTGAATCCGAAGGACAACGTTATTGTGTCACGTTAATAGACCAATTTACTCGCTGGTCAGAAGCAGCACCAGTTCCAGACATCAAAGCCAAGACAATAGCTTCAGCCATTTTTAACACTTGGATCTCTCGTTTTGGCATTTCAGTTTCCATCGTAACTGATCAAGGTTCACAATTCGAATCGGAACTATTCACAGAATTTTCTAAATTATTGGGTTTCGAGCGTAAAAGGACAACTGGATATCACCCGCAATGCAATGGCTTTATAGAAAGATGGCATCGAACACTGAAAGCCGCTATCATGTGTCACAAAAACAAACAATGGACACGTGTCCTTCCTTCAGTATTGTTGGGTCTCCGAACAGCATATCGAGAAGATTTTAAAACTTCGTCTGCTGAACTCGTCTTTGGCGAACCTATAAGGATTCCCATCGATATGATAAAAGATAGTAAATCCAAACAAGATTATCCAGAATTTGTTCGTCAACTGAGATTACATTTTTCGTACATGCGACCACCGCCTCCATCAAGACATCAGCAAGATAAAATTTTTATTTCTAAAGATTTAAATAAGTGTTCGCATGTTTTAGTTCGTACAGATGCAGTTAAAAGGTCGCTGCAATCTCCTTACGAAGGACCGTTTATGATGATCAAACGTTTCGAGAAGTATTTTAGTTTGGATATCCGATGTAAACATTGTAATATATCAATCGATAGACTTAAAGCATGTTTCATGGAAGAAAACATGGCAGATGTTTTACCAAATGAACCAACAGAAGTTATTAATAAGTCACTACCCAAATCCGCTAGAACCTACCAAAGAGTCAGTTTTAACTTGGAACATAATCAAGATAACCCGATTGCTCCGGTCAGTAAACCAAATAAGACTAGAGTTGGTAGAATTATTAAAATTCCTGGTCGTTATGCATAATCGCTTACTTATAAGTTTACTAGGAAAGGGGTAATGTGGCTGTCAATATCAATTCCAAAATTCAAATTTATTACAAATAGTTAGTTTCAAATTTAGAAATCAATTTTATAACAATTGTCATATTCCGGACACTAGATTTGAATTTTGAGTTAGTGACATCTACTTTTCTAAATTTCAAGTATTTTTGTGGAACTAGTTTTTCTTTTGAAAAATCAGTTCACATATAAAAAACAATCCATTTGGTATATAAAGGGCAAATTGTTTTTTCCCATCAGAGGAAAATTAATAAGTTTCCGAGTTCGTCGCAAAAAGCGCAAGCGACGATAAGTGCAATAATAATATTAATATTGGTTTCTTGCAACCATTTGTAGTGTTCTAATTATTGTGTTGATATTAATTGTTAATGATAAATTGTAAATAAAAAAATAATTTTATTTAAAATACTTGTATGCCAAATATTTATTTAAATAATAAAGGTAGTCTACCTAAAGACTATCATGGATATAAATATCATACAAAATATCTATATACTAAATGCAACATTGTTAGTATAAAGTAAGTACAAAGAATAATATTTTCTCTAAAACGAGCCATGTTAAAAGCATCAATTGATATACAAAATGTGATTGTTATCAGCTCGCATTAAAACACAGGTTTCGAATCTGGTATCTAATTTAGAGTGAGGGACGTTCAGTAGTGTATTGAAAATGAAATACTGTTTCGGATACCTGCAATGCCAAAAAAAAAATCTCACGAGAAACTACCTATTATTAACCGGTGTGAAGTTTTTAACGTTAAGTGTAGCTACACAAATTAACGAAAAGTGTAATTTCGAAAAAGTGTAGTAATTAAAAATGTAAATAGCACTCCTTTAGTAAAAAAGATAGGCAAAAATGTATATTTCACGCTAATATCGGGATCAAATTTTATCATAATAATTCTAGTGTAAAAGTTGTCTACACTTTTTCGAAGGTACAATTTTCGTTTATTTGTGTAGCTACACTTTTCGTTAAACACTTGACATTGGTATATTATTAAACAATTTATCAGTCCAAATAACAAGTGAAGGTATGTAGAAGCTCTTTCTAAGAACTCTCCGATTCTGTAAGCTTCGTGTCAGTGAATAAGAAGTTATAGTAGCTATCTATACAATAAACATATCGTCCATTCTCTCAAGAGTTTAAAGATAAGTTGGTATTGGACTAATATACCGAAAACGCTGAATAGTTTTATTCTGACGTTGTTGGATTCGAAGAAACAACACCCAGGTGAAGTTATTAAAGGGTTGGGTACGCTATCCCATAATCAAATTTCCAAATACAAAATCCCAAAACCAAAATCCCAATTTACAAAATCCCATTTTACAAAATCCCCAATTTTCAGAATAATTTTTATTAAAACATGTGCGGCGCCGCACATAATAAAAATAAAAATTATTCTGAAAATTGGGGATTTTACATTTCTTAAATAATGCACCTTGTGATAAAAATGAAAATTTTGTTATTGTACTACAATATTACGCATGATATCATACTATATGCTTTGGAAAATGATACAATTTGTTTCACTATAGACAAAACGTATATAAACTTTGAAAATTCTATATATGAAACTTATAATTGTTTGTGTTTTTGCATTAAATACTTTATAAGTTAGTTCTATTATAAAAAATGAATGTTTTAACAAGCAATAAGGGTGGGAATAAGTTATTCTATAACGGGTATTCCTATTATCTAGATAGTGCAAAATCTAATTTGTTCATGTGGAGATGTGCTGAGAGAAAAAAGTTTTTCTGCAAAAGCAAACTTGTAACAACGATGGAAGATAATATACATAAAGAGGTTCAAAAATCATTCGAACATTGCCATGATCCTCGTGCTGTTGATTTAAATATTACAGACGCGAATATAGATGTAAAATGCAAAGCTGCCTCTACCACACAACTTGCATCTCAAATAATTCGCGAGGTAACCGTGGAATGTGAACCATTATCTCGTATTTACTTACCAAATAAACAAGCGCAATATCGAAAAATCAAAAGAATTCGCTCAAGTGTTCTTAAAGAGCCAACAAATTTAACCGAAATCGATATTCCTCTGATGGATGTCTTTTTCATTTTGGGAGAATCTTATGGCGTCAGGTTCAAAAATCGAAAGGAGCAGTTAAATATGGAAGACACGAAGCTTTTAGTTTAGAGATAAGGATGATTAAAAGCCTTGCTTTTGTCCCTCCTACAGAAATAAACACTTATTATAAAGAGTTATATAAGCATTTAGAAAATAACGATTCCAAAAAAATCGCAGAGTGGTTAAAAATCAATTACATTGCAGGAAACAACACTGCTCCAAAATACGATCCAAAATTTTGGTCGATTGAAGATGCGTGGAAGCAAAATTTTCCGAGCACCCAGAATAGCGAAGAGGCATGGCATCGACGACTGAAAGTTGTTGTGGGGAAACGACACAGTGTGCTATATACAATTATAGATGATTTAAAAAAAGAATTAATCCTAGCTAAGACAAATTATCAAAAAATTAACAGCGGCGAACATTTTCCACAAAACAAAAAAAATGTAAAAAAATATAAACAAATTAAAAATGTAATCAAAAAACGGTTGACTATACCTAAAATTGATTATTTAAAAAATATAGCCTACAATATTCATTGCATGAACTAAACGACCTTTTCTAGAATTTATTATAAATTTATTAATTTAAAAATAATAATTATTCTATTTTTTCTTCATTGTGTTACCAATTTTTGTGATTAATAATTACCATGTTTAGCAGTATTGAAATAAATTAGTACCTTTTTTATTTATAACATGATATTTTTTGGGGATTTTTATTTTAATTTGGGATTTTACTAAAATGAATTTTGTGTTTGGGATTTTTTATTTTGAGATTTTACTAAAATAAATTTTGGGTTTGAGCAAAAAAATCGTTTTGGGATTTTGTCTACTTGGAATTATTTTTTTTTGGGATTCAGTACCGCTCCCGTTATTAAAATATGGAATATTTGAAGTGACAAATCTCTTCTATAAATACCAGACCATTTCTTTTATGGTAAGGCGGGTATCAGTATGCTGTGAGACCTACGCAAACCATGCCAAACACGAAAAATAGAGAATAGAGCCAAAATGCACAACTTAAAGTAAAATTTTAATGTTCAATGAACAAAATTCATCGATTAAGCACGCCAAAAACAAAGAGAAATTAATAAATGAAGTCTTGGGTTATTGCTAGCCAGATAGTATTTTTAATACCTTGATGTAGAAATTAATAACTGCGGTGTCACTAACTGCAATGAGGGATGTGTTATTTAAATTTGTAGACAATGTTCAATCAATAGAATTTCGATTTCAAATTGAGTTAGAAAACTCTCTTATTGCGGATCCAAAAATCGAAACATTAACACAGATACAGTTAAATGAGGTGATGAGAGTTATGTTTATGAATGAAAAAGACCTACTGATAAACTGTGTCATCTATTTTTGACTGTAGATGCCAATAATGCAGCGACAGCTGTGTCACGGGTTGCTATTGTTTGTGCTATACAAGGGGGCGAAACGGCTATATAAAATGAAGAATACAACAAAGAAGTAATTGGTAAATTTCACCTTAAACCTTTGTGAGGTTGCATATAAGAGGGGTGTACTTGGGTAACATCCCATCAGGAATAGACGCCATATGGATCTGAAACAGACGGATCGTACGAGAGGACTAATATCCGTGGTGTATAGGAATCGCAGAGCCTTAGGATTTTTCGTACCAATAAATTAATTGCGAAACCTTGTTATGATTGCTGGTAACTTATTCCTGGAAATATGATTGGGGAAAAAGGCGTTGAACTGCTCAATAACGATGATACATGAATTTCATGCAGAGATTGTGCATGCTCTGCGGTAGTTTGATATTCGATAACATCTGTTGTGATTGTTGATCTACACATCGGGACCACATGATTTTCTGTCTGAAATAAATAATGGCCACGATCAGTAACGTCTGCAGTTCAGCTATAGTGAACAGACTATACTGGATTATCATTCTGCTAGCAAAACTGCGCTGAATATGCCCTTATAATAGAAGAAAAGCAGATCAGGATAGAAACCAACATGTCTAGGGTAGAGAAAAGCACACTTTAGCTGAAATTACTTGAAAACTCGGAAACAATTTAAGTATACATCCATATCGATTAAGTAATGTTTTAAAGAGCATTACAATGAAGTGGTTCATAATCAACAGGCAAGATTTTACAAAATCTGACATAAATATTCGTAGTGACATCAAACAGAACAACGACAGCCTTATTCCCACACAAAATAATTTAATACTTACAAATGGTTGGTGATACTACAGCACGCCTGAAAGTAGTTCAATCCGTATTAAATGATTTAAGTGTCTAAATGCACTTCGACCTGACAATAATCTAAATATTCTAATGAAGGCTGTCATAAGAGTGTGTCCGAAAATATGGGGATACTATCGGAATGATGAAAAGTACAGCATCTTGTAAGGAAATCAAGACCCTCCACATAAGACCACACCGAGCTATACAGTATGTTTCTCGAAACGCTCAATCGACAGTTTACACTACTCAGAAAGTTGTTGAAATCGCCAAGAGAGCTACAGCCGATTGAAGATGGAGGCGATACAAATACTACACCATAATCACACTATACATGAAGAAGCCCTTTAACTATAGCTAACCAAATAAATCAGTGTTCGTAAGGAAGATTATTACTAACAATTTTTGCAATTGAGTGCTGATATATATACACAGGGGGGGGGGGGGCGAGTGGCAGAGATAGATAAGACGACAACAACTTCACCATGGAATGGAACGAAACCTCCCCCCCTGCATGCCAGTATGCCTTACCCAGCAGCCCCGGGATCTGGCTAGGATGCAATGGACCAATCACCCATTAATCTGAAAAACAAATGATTACAGAAACGGAAACTAGAACAAATAATAACTCAAACCGGCAAACAACACAATCAACCCTTGGCTATCGTACACGGACACGAATCGGAACCTGGAATATAAGAACTCTGACTGAAACATCAAGGCTAGCGCAACTGGAGCAAGAAATGAAACGTTGCAAAATCGAAATTCTAGGTCTATGCGAAGTAAGATGGAAGAACAGTGGTGAAATGAATACGAGCAACGGAAACTTCTTAATATACTCTGGTCGAGATGATACACATGAGCAAGGTGTAGGCATAATAACAACACCAAAAGCGAAAAAGGCACTAATGGAATGGATACCAGTGAATAGCAGAATAATCATGGCAAGGTTTCAATCGAAAATAAGAAACATTACAATCATACAATGCTATGCACCAACAGAAGAGGCAGATGAGATTACGAAAGATGAATTCTACGAACAACTCCAATCTACCATGGCAAAAACACACCGTAATGATGTGAAAATAATTCAGGGAGATTTCAACGCAAAAATTGGTACGGATAATTCTGACTTGGCAACCATCATGGGAGCAAACGCGCTGAGCACTGTGAGAAATAATAATGGAGAAAGACTCATCGACTTCTGTATCGCAAACCAGCTATTCATAGGTGGTAGCAAATTTCCGCACAAAGATATCCACAAATACACATGGACCTCGCCAGATGGTAGAACAAGGAACCAAATAGACCATGTGATGATTAACAAGAAATTCCTCTCATCGTTGCAAGACGTAAGATCAATGAGGGGTGCGGACATCCATAGTGACCATCAATTGGTAATCTCACAATTCAAAATCGAACCAGTCGCTATAAAACACAACAACAAGTCTAACAGAAGGAAATTCAACATCGAAAGATTAAAAGATAGCGAAACAAAGCAGACCTTCAATGACATGCTCGAAGGCAAATTGTCAACCATTGATGATGCCACCAACATGGAAGAAAAATGGGAACGAATCGAGGAAACATATGCCGAAACAGCTGCCAACTCGCTCGGATACCAGGATCGCCACCGCAAACCATGGATAACAGACACCACATGGCTGAAAATTGACGAACGGCGAAATCTCAAATTGCAATTGAACCAGCAGAACATGCCAGAAATAAGAAGCAAATACGAAAGCATGGCAAAAGAAGTTAAGAAGTTGGCAAGGGCGGATCGTAGAAGATTTACGGAAAATATCCTCAAGGATGCAGAAGAAGCAGCAGCAATCAGAAACATGCGCGGACTACATCAATGCGTACGGAAGGTCACAGGAAAATATACCAACATACCACCCATAAGGGATCAAAATGGTCAAATACTAACAACAGATGAAGCGCAGTTAAAGAGATGGGCAGAATACTTCGGCGATGGAACATCAACTAGCTCGGAAAACTCCACATTACTCAATAACGCTGGCAACGAAACCATTAACACCCATCCACCAACGGAGCGGGAAGTTGGTAGTGTAATTGAGAAATTGAAGAACAACAAGGCACCCGGAACGGATAACATACCAGCCGAAATATTCAGACACGCTACATCCACAACGGTGAAAACCATAACGCCTCTCCTAACCGAAATATGGAACACGGGTAAAATACCGCGGAAATGGAAAGAAGGCCTGACCATAATGATTCCTAAGAAAGGTGACCTAAGGGAATGCAAAAATTGGCGAGGTATATCGCTGCTTAACACAATAATTAAGGTGTTATCAATGATCATCCTCGATAGAATATCGCCTACAATAAACATGAAACTTAGAAAAGAACAAGCCGGATTCAGACCAGGGAGAAGTTGCACTGACCATATAAATACAGTTCGCATCATCATAGAGCAATCAAATGAATGGAACTCATCACTATACCTGCTCTTCGTGGATTTCGAACGCGCCTTCGACACTATACACAGGAATGCAATTTGGAAGACACTCTGCGAAATGGGCATCCCGATCAAAATAATCCAACTCATACAAGAAATGTATCGGGATGCAGGCAACCGAGTACAACACAAAGGCAAGCAAAGTGAAACGTACTACAACAATCATGGAGTACGGCAAGGATGTGTACTCTCACCACTACTGTTCCTAGTAGTATTAGATAGTGTCATGAAAAAAATGGACGGGGAATCACCCAATGGCATTCAATGGGGGCTAACGAACAAACTCAACGACCTAGATTACGCGGACGATATATGCCTGTTAACTCACAAATATTCCGATATGCAGCAGAAAATACGGAAACTATCGGACTTAGCGAACGAAGTTGGTCTAAGAATCAACATCAATAAGACCAAGGCAATGAGGCTCAACAGTGCAATAACCACACCGATAAGCATCAACCAACTACAAATCGAAGATGTAAAAGAATTCGTATACCTCGGTTGTACTCTATCAATAACCGGTGGGACAGAAGAAGATATCACCAAGCGAATAAATAAAGCCAGGGCAACCTTAATCATGCTACACAAAGTCTGGAACACTTCTGTATTCTCTCGAAACACCAAAATACGGATGTTCAACTCGTGCGTGAAATCAGTGCTTCTATACGGCTGCGAAATGTGGAGACAAACTCGGCAGATCACAAACAAGATACAAGTATTCGTCAACAAGTGCCTCAGACGAATACTAAGGTGCTTCTGGCCTAACAAAATATCCAATACCGAGCTGCATAGGCAAACATATCAAGAGAGCATTGAGACTGATATACGAAGGCGTAAATGGAGATGGATCGGACACACATTAATGAAATCACAAGACGATATAACTCGAACGGCACTAGAGTGGAACCCACAAGGAAAGAGGAAAGTAGGAAGACCACCTGTAACGTGGAAGCGAACGGTAATTGCGGAAGCCAAAAACATTGGAAAATCATGGGCTGAAATAAAATCAGTAGCCCCAAATAGAGTCAGATGGAAAAGTCTAGTAGACGCCCTATGCTCCTAAAGTGGAGATACAGGAAAAAAAAAAAAAAAAATATATACACAGACAAACCAAATAGCTCAGTATTGGGATATTTAGTTTGGAATATCATTGTATGATGGTGTTCTGCGGCACAGGAGCGGAACACTTGTAATACTGGATGTAACGAATGCGATCAGTATAGGAAAAAGCCGGAAGAGACGACGACTTGGTATGCTCATGAATACACCTGCTACACTCAATAATAATGTATTAAACTACAGATTTCCGATCTGCGTAAATATCAGAACGCGTAGACTGAGATATTAGATCAACTTGGCGCATAACGGATAAATTAATCCGTTAAATGGGCAAAAGCCCATCAAAACTGGTTTAATTATGATTGTCGCGGAAGTGCAAGAACTTTAAAGGCAGTATGATCGACTTGAATAGTACGAGAAAAATATCCAGAAGGACCTCGAAAGTAATATTAAAGAATTTGACGCAGCCTTTGAGGAGTATTTCTCACAATTCAAATCAAAAGGTCGGGGTGAGATAAGGGGTGTTGTAGTCGCAAGCTCAAATTCCGGTCAAAAATATCCAACATTTGATAGTTATTACACTGGTAGAGCGATAGTTGAATGTGAAAATGGATGTACAGTTTCCGAGGTCAAGACCAGACGCAACCTGTCAGTCAAATATCGAAAAGTAAAGTTTTCTGTACCGACCAAATGGCACAGTGGTTAAAGCTTTGGCGTTTGGATCGGGAGGTACCGGGTTCGAATCCCGATAAGGGCAGGATGCAAAGTGAAATTTCATTAACAGATGTCGATCTGTGGTGAAATGTAACACATCTATGACCCCCTGTCGGTGTGCAAAACCCATGGGCCGACCCATCTTCCATGCCGGTATAGGCTGGCATGAAGCTTGCAATGTGCAGATTGTCTTAAATCGGTCCTATAGCCGTACGTCCTCGAGTTGGCCGGTAGGCGTAAAGTAAGGACGTAAAAAGCATAACCGCGGAAGAGCAGGGTGAGCCTTGAGCCCCAAAACAGATCGCATAGTTACCAATAAATAAAAAAAAAAAAAAAAAAGTTTTCTGTAAAAATAAATACCAATATAAATTAAAATTTTTATTATTTTCCACACAAAGAACATGTACATGGAATACTTTAACCATACGAGTATATTATTGTGGTTTAAGCTGATATGGTTTTTATTTTATTAAAAACTCACTCGTAAAACTTTATACGTGTTTAACCCTACAATTTATGCAAGAAACTTGATTTTTAATAAAAATATATATGAAGCGCTTTTTAAATTAACAAATCCTTTTATACATAATGTATGTATGATATGATAAGAGCATATCGTATGTTATTCGTGGAAAATATTTATGTTTGTCTAAGTCGTTGTCTTAAAAATACATAGAACTGTTCAAAATTATAATTAAAATGGAATTTGATGTGAATTTTTGTAGCTGAAAACTATATAAAGCAAAAGCAAATTAACTTAATATTCATTTATGTTTTTTAAATCTCATATTTATATGGGAAATGGGAAATGTGTTTTCATTTAAAACCGAAAAAAATTAATTAAAATTCTCTGAAAGATTTCAATTAAATATATTTTATTTTGACAGCGTTTTTAAGTTTATTGTATTAGTAGAAGCTCCGCTGTTCTACTTTGTGTATTTTGTATATAGAATATTATTCCGAGTTCTTAACGACTTTGCGGTAACGGAAATAAGTGAAACGCGTTTTGTTTATTAGATGAAATAGCTGGAGAGTAAAAAAACTGCACATTACTCAGATTTATAACCCAAAACCTAGCACATTTTGTATGTTCCTAACAACCTTATATGTTCAGCCGGAACCTGATAAAGCCAGCCAGAACCATGTAACAGCCAAACCAACTATGGCACTATATAATTTTTCAGCCGGGAACTTATACATCCAAAAATATACGATTTTTCGGAAAAGAACCTTATAAATTCAGCCGGAACCATATACTTTTTACAGCCAAACTATTAGCGATTTATGTTTTTGATGTACTATAAATCAAATTTCCAACGGTTAAAAAGAATACGAAAAAAATTTGATTTGTTTTTATCGTTGTGTCCGTAAACTAGAAAAGGATGCCAAACACAATAACAAACGAATTTTGTGTTGACACTTGAAAATATTTGACAATAAGTAGTTACGATTGACATGTTATATGTATATAAATATTTGTATGCGTTAGTTAAAATAGAAGAAAAAATCTACATTTTCATTTTTTTACGTACATCAATTTTTTTGCTATTTTTTTCGCTACAAGAATGCGAAAATGTGATCTACATCAAAAAATTTTGATGTACATCATTTTGATGAGCTTTTTTGCCAGTTTTTTGTAAAAACAAAAGGCCATAATTATAGCGCAAGTAGCACGATGAATTGAGTGCATAATGTTTCAGCCGGAACCTTATAAAAACAGCAATCTATGATTTTTCGCTGGAACCTTATAATTCCAGCCGAAAACGTTGGTATGGTTATATACAGCCAAACTAACTGTGGTACAAGTAGCACAATATATTGTATATCATTTTGCACTATATGCTTTTTCAGCCGGGACATTATAATTCCGACCAGAACCTGACAAAGCCAGTTGAACCAAATGTAAGCCAAACCAATTATATCACAAGTGGCATGATGCATTGTGCATTATTCTGCACTATATAATTTTTTACCTGGTACCTTATAAATTCATCAATATAATATTTTTCGGAACAGAACCTTACAAATTCAGCAGGAATCATACACTCTACAGCGAAACTAACTATGGTACAAGTAGCACGATGAATTGTGCATCAGAACCTTATAAATTTAGCATTATACGATTTTCGGAAGAAAAAAAATCTTGCAATTTCAGCCGGAACCTACAGCCAAACTAACTATGTCACAAGTAGCACGATGCATTGTGAATCATTGTGCATTATATAATTAAACCTAATAAATTAAGCACTATACGATTTTTCGGTAGAAACCTTAAATACAGCCAAACTAACTATGAAACAAGTAGCACAATGGATTGTGCAGCCAGAACCATACTACCGTCAAACCAACTATGGCATAAGAAGCACGATGTATTATGCGAGCAGTAATAGTTTCTTCAGCCGGAACCTTTTAAATCCATCCGGAATCTAATAAAGCCAGCCGGAACCATATCCTCTTCAGCCAAACTAACTATGGCACAAGTAGGACAATGGGTTGTGCATTATATGTTTTTGAAACCGAACTATAATGCCATCCAGAACCATAAAAATCCAGTCAAAACAAAATGTTTACATAAATAATTTTGGTTCTTAAACAATGGTTGCAGTGCAATTGAAGAGTATATGGTTCCGGCTGGCTGAAGAGGATATGGTCCCGACTGGCTTTAACAGTTCCAGATGGATTTATAAGGTTCCGGCTGAAAAAACAATTAGTGCTCAATGATGCACAATGAATTGTGCTTTTTATGCCATAGTTGGTTTGGCGGTAGTATGGTTCTGGCTGCACAATCCATTGAATTGTTTTTTTCATAGTTAGTTTGGCTGTATATAAGGTTTATACGGAAACTTCCAGCTGAAAAGTTATATAGTGCACAATGATGCACAATGCACGATTCTACTTGTACCATAGTTAGTTTTGCCGTAGAGGGTATGATTCCGTCTGCATTTGTAAAGTTCTTTTCCGAAAAATCGTATATTTCTGGATTTATAAACCAAATGAAGGTTCCGAATGAAAAATTATATAGTGTACAATGATGCACAAAGCATCGTGCTACTTGTGTTGGTTTGGCTGTTGTATGGTTCTAGGTGGCTTTATCAGGTTTCGGCTGAACATATAAGGTTCTGGCTAAAAAAGCATATAGTACACAATGATGCACAATGCGTCGTGCTACGTGTGGCATAGTTTTTTGGTTCCTGCTGATATAGTTCCGGCTGGCGTGACGGACACCTCCTTTACCAGTTTAAATTCCAAATAATTGTCCAAATAATTTTATGATATATCCTAAAAATGCAATATAGCTACTATAATTTTGAATGTTTTCATTTAAATCTTAACAAATGAATAGTATTTAAATTATAATTTTTTATTAATTTCCGTCTTTAGTACGTTTGCAGGTATGGTTTAAACATCATGGAGAAACAAATCTTTAGAATTTTAAGTACAGTGAGAATGAGACAACCAAAGAATAAAATTATATGTTGTCGTGAAATTATATATTATACTCGTATATGTTAGTGGAAGGTAATCGATGAACTCATCGATGAGTTCATCATGAATTTTTCAATAAAGTCTCGTATTTAACTTTCATCTATGTCTAAGACCAAATTCATTTATATATTAAATGAAGTTTTACGTGATTTAACGAATGATGTTCATAAGAAAATTTACCAAAAGAGACGTAAATAAAGCTGGCCCGAAAACCATCCCGAAAAAACATTTTAAAAAAATGTTTGCGTCTTCGCTTAATTTAAAAAAAGCCCTCAAGCCCGAAAAATAATACAAAATAACAGAAAATTAGAGTCTATCTCATTAATATGAAAGTGTATGGGTAGGTTGTAAGCCATAATCAAGTAATTCTAGAGATGTCTATTCAGATCTGTAGAACGAAAGAACAGAAGCAGACATTAAAATATTTTTTTCGGGATGGTTTTCGGGTCAGCTTCATATACGTTTAAGAGATCATCTAGTATCATTCTTTCAGGGAATATTAAAATAAGATAAATATTTCCGTGGTTACATGAGTTTTGATGTCAAATCCCACCGGAAGCATGATGATTGGCAAAAAAATATGAAAAAATGTGGAAACACAAAAAGTTTGCAAAAATTAGCTGATGATGAGATAATATACCATTTCACCAGAATCAAAATAAAAAAATATAATCAAATTTATATTATAATGGCCTTGAGTTTAGTTTGAAAAGCTGCATCTAAAACTAGGCCACAGTTGTATAAATTCAACTTATCTGTCACGCGTTGGCTCGATCGCCAATTTTTTAAAGTTCAGTGTTAGGTAATTCAGGTATTTCACATAAATATGTTATTTAACATATTTGTACCTCCTCTTTCTAAGCCGTTTGATGATATCTTAACTAGGAGCTGGGATATGATTTGTCACATCAAGTGTTGCACCAAAATCTAAAAATACTCTTGAATAATATATTTCCCATCAAAATGATCATTGTCTTAATCCCAATCGTTAAATTCACGCATGGTTATTTTCTATACAATTCTGAATAATTTAATAAATCGACTCAAGCCAATGAGCTCTTAAGCTGATGTTTATTTGACAAAATCTAAATGTCCTTTCCTGTATAAGGATATCTGCACAGGCTAACCAATACTCATGGAGCTATGATTGAAAAATTTAAACTTAATAAAACCGAAGCCATAGGCGCTCACCAAAAGCCGCAATGTGGCATTAGTTCGAGATTATACTAATCCAGGTTTAGTGTTACTGCGGTGAGCTAAGCAACCTAGAACTACAAGAGTCCGTAAAATGTGTCATGACAATTGTGGCAGTGGATCGAACCAGGATAAGAAAATCTGGTTAAACTGGACTGTGTTAAACTGGAGCGAGAGACCAAAATTTTACCGACCTCTATAAGAATAAGAGTGTTGTGACCAAGTGCGAGCTTGCGGCGGCATTAAGAATCAAATTCCAGTTAAATAAAGGGTTCATCACAGTTTTAAATTCAGCATGTCAAGTGATACTCGAATCTATTACAATAAAAATTAAAAAAAAAAATACACTTCTTAAATTTCCTATTGTTCCAAATCAGCAAATTTATTGGAATTTTTTTGTGTATTCACATTGTGGGAATTGACTTCAAAACTAACTTAGTTACGGGAGTAATTTTTTTTATTTATTTCCTCCGAAGGAAGAATATTATTATTATTTTTTTTTTTATTAGTAACTTCTCCAAAATTTTAAATTATAATGTAAATTTGTCTAGAGTACTTATTAAGAAAAATCTAAAACATTGGATGCTTGTGGGACAAAACGTTACAACTACCAATGGTGGAAAAGCAAAGTAGTGTGCGAGAAGGTAGTATCTAACCCGGTACATTTTCTAAATCTTCTTGAATGTTGAGCAATCGAAGTTCTGCCACCGTAATGTATCTATATATTGCCTGGTTCGAACATCAAATTTTCTACAATACTATTCGCGTTGTCTTTTATTTTAGTACTTGGAACCAAGGAACGAACACTAACTTAGGGCGCAAAGTTCCCGAAACATAAACTTTTAAAGTTAGCCGATATTTCACAGCCAAAAGTAAAAAAAAAATCGATAATGTAGATAGTGTCTTTGCTATATCAGCCGAAAATATAATATGGAATGTCAAATATTAATGTGCTTCAGCCAAAAGTTATCAGCTGACATTTTTCAGTCGACATATCTCAGCCGACATTTCTCAGCCGATAATTTTCAGTCGAAAGTATTTTTTTATACCAAAAAAATTTGTTTTCTAAAAAAAACAAATAACTGAAATGATAAAAAATAAAACACTAAACTATATTTTTAATAGCATTATAAATTGTTTAGAAAATTCATTTTCCAATAGGGAAACTTGTATATAAATATATCGCACACACAAAGTTTGAAAATTTCTAAATATTGACCATTTGTGTGTGCGATATATTCAATCGAATTTTTCCGATCTCCCCAAATGGAAATTGACCTTCATTTTTTTCCAGGTGTGAACATCATTAAGACCTTCAAATTGAATCTATTTCCAACCATGACACTTTAAACGGTCAATTGATAGAAATTTTCAAATTTTGTGTGTGCGATATATTCAATCAAGTTGCCCCGAGCTCACCACATGGAAATTGACCTGAAATTTTTTCCATGTGTGACTAAGACCTTTGATTTGAATCTTTTTCCAACCATGATACTTAAAAAGGTCAACTTTTAGATACTGTTAAAGTTATCCGAAAGTTTCCAGCCGAAAGATAATGCAGATATTGTCTTGAATACAGCAAAAATCAATCATGAACTGGAATTAAGGATCGGGTTATATCATTCGGGTGAAGCGGAAATTATTTCAGTTTATAGGAATTTAAAAATCGATAGGAGCGAGAGTAAAGAGTTTTACTTTTGGCTGAAATTGTCAAGACACTATCTGCATTATCTTTCGGCTGGCAACTTTCGGCTAAGTTTAACAATAATAATAATAATAATAATTCCCAACGACCAATCTCCCCTCCCTGACCGCACGCGGGGAGTCACCATCAATATTATTATTATTTTTTGAATATAATTCCAGGGAAATTATAAACAACGATATCATTCTACTAAATTAAAAATTAAAAAAAAGAAAGAAAACGAGAAAAATAAACTTATTAACAATTAATCGAAATAAAAAATGTGTTTAAAGAGCTATGGTTAGGAAAATGAAATGGATGAATCTATTTATACTGAATTTAAGAGAATGATACCCCGCCGCAAAAAAGGAGAGACCAACCGCTGGTTTGCTTAGAGCAAGCAAATTTAAACTAAGGAAAAAAGCGGAAAATAGAGAAAATAAAAAAATAAAAATAAAAAAATAAAAACAAAGTTAAGCAAAAATAAAATTAAAAGAGACCCAAATAAAAAAAAAGCAAATGTCAGAAATTATAAATACTCGATAGAGTATTTAAGTCAAATAGATAAAAGAAATAAAATTAATCTAAAAATAAAATAAAATAAAATAAAAATTGCCTCATCGATCGGTGGAAAACAGTAATCTCTTAATAGCGACTTTGCTAATGTGGTAGTCGAAAAGTTTGAAATATTTATTAGTCTCACGCAGCATTCTTGTCATAGGCTCGTTCTGGCCGTAGGTCGTTCTGTGAGGGGCAATTCTAAAAGCTGGTGTCGTTCTCAAACCGCGAGCATTTACATTAAGATTCATTTTATCGAGCAGAGCTGAAGAATCTACACCGCCAGATAAGAGTTAATGTATGAAAACGATGTCGGCAACAGATCGTCGCTTACTTAGTGGCTTCAAGCCAATAAGCTCCAGGCGGTCGAGATAAGGAGGCAAATTATAAACGTCCACCCAAGGTAGTCCACGCAGAGCAAAGCGCAAAAATCTACGTTGAACCGCTTCAATTCTGCGTATGTGTACTCCATGGTAAGGGGACCAAACCTGACTGGCATACTCGAGCAGTGGTCGAACAAATGTCATATATAGAGCCCTCGTAACATAAGGGTTCAAAAATTCTTTAGACCAACGTTTCACAAATCCAAGCGATGAGTTTGCTCTGTTGACAATAAAATCGATGTGATCCCTAAAGTTAAGTTCGTGGTCACAAACTACCCATAAGTCCCGTATGGTTAAAACGTTTACAACAACAGCGCTGTTGATGGTATACTCTCGACTAATGGAATTTGCGCGTTTTCTTGTATATGGTTATGAATTGGCATTTACTCACATTCAGATCAAGATTATTTTTAGTACACCAAGTTGAAAAGCTATTGAGATCGTTCTGCAATAAGTTAACATCGATGGAACTTGAAATTTGTCTGTAAATTTTCATATCGTCCGCATAAATGGAAATTGACGAGTTTTTGATAATGAAATCGACATCGTTAATTGATAAAATGAAAAAAATAGGCCCAAGATGACTGCCTTGCGGTACCCCGGAAGTAGCTTTAAAAGGAGCAGATATGGATGACCTAAAGATCACCTGGTAACTACGATTCCTCACATAAGAGTCTACCCACAGTAAGAATTGAGGTCCGAAACCGAGAGCCCTGAGTTTAAACAAAATCATCTTATGGGAAACCCTATCAAACGCCTTGCTGAAATCCGTGGTAATTACATCAACTTACTTTCCAACTTCCATGACGTTCAAAGTGTCGGAAGCAAAAACAGTTAGTTTGGTTGTGGAAGATCGTCCTCTAAGGAAGCCATGCTGATTCATTGAAAACAATATTTTACATTGGAAGTAAAGAGAATCGTACACAATACTCTCGAATAACTTGGGGATGCAGGACAGTTTCGCAATTGGCCTATAGTTAGAGACGTCTAATTTACATCCCTTTTTATGGGTTGGAACTATAAAGGAGTCTTTCCATATTGATGGGAATATTCCGTAGGAGATCGACTTTTAGAACAGTGTTGTAAGCGGCTGTGTTAAGCTACTAACACAGTTTTTTAAAACTATAGAAGGCAATCCATCAGGGCCCGCGGAGAAATCATCTTTTAGCTTGTTGATGCCCCTTACCACAGTTTGAAGATCGATTTGAATAGAGACCGGAGACGCTAGAGCGCAGTTATTTATGTAACTGAAGTAAGCCGCATCAGGCTCGATATCGTTATTGGAGTGGGCGCTATTAAAAAAATTTGCAAAAAAGCCAGCAATGGTTTTGGGGTCATCAGAGCTATGATCGCCGAATTTCATCGTGGAAGGAAATCCTTCTGATTTCTTCTTATAGTTCACGAATTGCCAAAAGCGCTTTGGATCAACAATTATTTCTGACTGCATACTACTGATGTAACCATTATAAAGTTCATTAGACATGATCGAAAATGCATTGTAAACGTTCACGTAATTTAAGTAATCCGAGTCCAATCTCGTCTTTAAAATTTTTTTCCAGTTTTTGTTTCTTTGATTACGCAGTGATCGCAATTCGCTGTTATACCAGGGTGGAACTATCCGTTTGTGTCTTCGTACAGTATAAGGAATGGACTGTTGAAAGCATTCAACTATCGCGGCATAAAAATTGAGAGTTTGGGTTTCCAGGTTGTGATTATTATCGAGAATGATGTTAAAATCGACACTAGCTAATAATTCATTGAGCTTCTTAAAATCGGCTTTACGGAAATTAAAACTGGGTGAAGTTACGCAGTTATCGTTAACTCTACATAGTTCACTGGAAAATGAAATTAAAAGAGGCGGATGATACAAGTCAATTGTACAGAGAACCAGATTTGTTTCCAAGACTCTGCAATTATTTAAGCCGGAAGAGAATACTAAGTCAAGTTGCCTGTTGAGATTATTCTTGATGGTACTTATCTGCGTCAAACCGGAATTAGAAAAATTATCAGTAATCAAAATCTCAATTGCAGATCGTGCATTCTCAGCAACGTAATGGGTATTGTCCTCGGATTGTGTCCAAATAAGGTCCGGGAGGTTAAAATCACCGACGACGAAATGGTCATCTAAAATAGCAGTATTATCAAAAAGGAAATCAACAGCATCTACGAGAAGCTGGTAGGTGTCCGCATGACTATTAGGGCGTATATAGCAACACAGAATATAAATGTGTTTATTCGTATAACCCGTGTTGATTTTAACGCAAACCAGCTCGATATTGTCGGTATTTGGGATTATCACAACTGAGCTATCAAACTTAACATGCACCGCAATAAGAACACCTCTACCATGCAGTACACCATCGAAAACCGAAACATCTTTGCGGAAAACGTTGTAATCTGAAGTAAAGTATTCATTACTGTTAAAGTCATTAGTTAAATTTGTTTCAGTGAGCGCAACAATGTCGTAAGAAAGGGCTTGAGTTTGCAGAAATACTGCGCGGGATTTTGTTCGAAGTCCCCTTACATTATGGTAATAAAGGGACCAATAATTCAGTTTTTTTGGTTTGTTTTGGTACGAGTATAATTATTATTAGCACGGAGATCGACAAATTCTTGCAGGAACGTTGATTCAGGCCATGATGCTGGGGACATTAGTGGGTCGAACAGAGCTTCTGGGACCGTCACTTTGAAGGAGGAGACACGACCATTATAGCGAGATATATTTTTACATTGTACTTGGTTCGAGCCAACTCTAAAGTCAGGCAGATTCAAAGTGGAATTAATGTGTGCAAGAATATCTGCGTTTGTTGTCGAGATATTGAGCCTGGACACAAATATATTCTAATGCTTAGGAGCTGCACTGAGTTGACGGGGGGGGGGGGGGGGGTCTAGAGTTACTGATGTTTTCAGGGCTATTGGAGAAGTGAGCGGATATAGGGGCTATTAGTGTTGGAGGTGTAGAATTGTTGATTGAAGTAGTGTGAGAAACGGGAGCTGCTGATGTTGTAGGTGAAATACGGCTGTTGTTTGACTGAGAATTTGTTGATAGAAGTTCATGTTGAAGGGAGATGGCATTTGGAGGAGCTACTGTTGCTGTAGGTTGGTTTGTTATCACGCAGTTCATCAGTTCGCTACAAATGTCCTTCGTAGTTTTAAGTTCATTCTCAAAGCAGGAGATAGATGAATGTATGTGTTCTGAGATGTTGATAGTGTTTTTCTTAAAACCATCACTGAGAGCGAAGCTGAGATCATCGAATTTACGAGAAAGACCTGCTATATCCTTCGAGTGTGATAATAAGTGTTCATTAGTGAGCTGGCTGTGATTCCTAAATTCACTTGTAAGTTGATTGTTGTGTTGTTTAATTAGTGACATATTCAAATTCACGTCCGAAAAAATTAGATCAAGTTTGTTGCAAAACATCTCATTCACCAGAGCGTCGAAATTATCGATAAATTTTACAACTTTTACAGAGTGTTTATCATTAAGTGCGATCGATTTGGCGTTGCTTGCAATACCGTCGTCAATGCGGTCAAGCGAACTCGACATGTCATCAACACTAGCGCACAACAAATCCAGTTTTTTTCCATATTAAAAAGACGGTTACAATTTGCGTCAAAGTCTAATCTACAGTCCTCTAAGCGACTTGCAATTGTAGCAATGGATTCGGTTATAAACGGAATTTTGGCATACACATTGCTTCTATTTTTGCATTCAATGCAGATGAAGGAAAACTTCTTTAAGAAAGGGAATCAGCGCGCAAGTGAGGTACTCTCTCAGAGGAGTGATCAATCACGGAGCTGCAGAAGCAGCATACAATTATTGTATTCATAATTAAAAAAAATAAAATAAAAAACAACTGTCTATTTGCACGAGAATACGAAACAAAATTTAACCAAAATTTAACAAGGTAACTTTAATAGAGTCCGAAACATTCAAATTATTATAGCAATTAAGTTTGATTCAAATAATAGGTAGGGGAAAATTCCTGGTCTTTTTCTCGGTAAATGGCTTTACATTCATATATCTTAGTAACCATTGATCGTATCAGGCAATTCTAATGTGTGTTTGAAAGGTGACATTTTAACTCTGACGTACAAAATATTAAATTCGGTGAAGTGAACAAAAAGTTACAATATTTTAAACATGGAGATAAATAATGAAAGACTTCGATTTCTTTTACAATTTTATTACGACAAAGATAAAAATGTTAAAAACACATTTCAGGCTTTCGAAAAAAATGTCCTATTTATAGAGAAAATGCTTTGTCAAAATCAGCGGCAAAGAAATGGTTCGCGCGCTTTCGTTCTGGAAATATGAATGTCAAAGATGCATCTCGCTCTGGTCGACCAACCAAGTCTATGAAATCACAAGAAAATTGAAGAAGACCGGCATATAACCAGCCAACTAATTGTTAAAAATATTGATCACAAAACAGTTTTAAACCAATTGAAAATGGCTGGATACAAAAAAAACTTGACGTTTGGGTACCCCACGAATTAACAGTTAAAAATTTAATGGACTGGATTTCTATCTGCGAACCGCTGCTGAAATGGAACGAAATCGAGCTTTTGAAAGCGAATGATTACTGGTGGATAATATACGAAAACGTCTGGCCAAACGGCACCAAACCCAGGAAGGACGCCAGGAAAGGTAATGTTCTGTGTTTGGTGGGATTGGAAAAAAATCGTGCATTACGAGGTGGTGCCAACTGGCCAAACGATTGATTCTAATGGTTCTAATGATTCTAAGGGCGTTGTGTTCCATCATGATAACGCTAGACCACACACATCATTGATGACCCGGCAGAAACTGAGAGAGCTTGGCTGGGAAGTTTTGTAGCACCTACCATGTAGTCCCAACCTTGCACCATCAGAATACTATTTGTTCCGGCCCATGCAGAACCATCTTAATGGTTTAACATTAAATTCAAAAGAGGCCTGCGAAAATGAGTTGTCTCGATTTTTCACCTCTAAATCACAGAAGTTCTATACAGTGATGGGATTATGACTCTACCAGAAAAATGGCAAAAGGTCATTGATCAAAATGGCACATATTTGGTTTAATAAAGTTCATTTGAAATAAGAAAATTCCTTTGTTTAAATGTTACGAATTTTTCCCTAACCCTTTATTATAAATACAGGGTGTTTTCCATGTTCCAGGTCGATATGTTTTAAAAACTTTTAAATTGTCCTTAAACATCGAGGTAGTGGTTGGTTTTTTGGTATACACGTTTTCCTTCAAGTTCTATCATAGAAAAAAATCGGGAGTGATCAAATTAGGGGATCGTAGGGACTAGTCGATATCACCATTTTTTGTTATTATTCGGCCGGGAAAAAACTTTAACAAAATTTGCATCATAGGACGAGCTGTATGGGGCACCGTCTTGTTCGAACCACATGTTTTGTAGGCCCAATTGATCCAATTCGGAGAAAAAAAAGTTTTCCAACATGTCGCCGGTCCAAATGGTACCACCATACAGTTACTCCACAAGAGTGTAGTGTACTTTGGTGTTTCAATTGAGGGTTTCAGTACTACAAGAGTAGTACTGGAAACATAAAATGCACCCTGTATATAAAACAAGAACCTTTTTATACTATGAAAATTATTATGCTAAACAACTGTGTACTCATTTGCCACATCAGCGCTGGGAAAACCTGTGGTCACAAGTCAAAAGTGCTAAAGTCGACTTAAGTACAGACGCATATTATATATTTTCCTGAACTTATCACGAAAAATTCATTTAAAAGTCTGTTAAATTTGAAATTAGCATACTGTCATAATTCCAAATTTTACAGACTTTCATTTATTCTTCGTGATAAGTTTAAGTCGACTTTAGCACTTTTAACTTGTGACCACATAATTGTATTGTAGTAAGTATTCAAAATAATATTGATTTTGTTGGCGACATGTTACTGTTAAATATTCCTTCTACCTTTTATAAATTTCTATTTTATTTTTATTTTATCCACAGGGTTCCTCACTTAATGTCACGACGGGCTTTTGGTGTAAGTGGTAATTAGTGTTACGTGTTTAATTTATTTATTTTATTTTATTGTCAACTTTCATATTATGTTGACATTATCAAGAAGGTTGACTTCATCTAACATTATTATTTTGCACAACGCAGCATGTTTTTTTTGTAATACAAGTGTGTGTTTGTGGGTTTTAGTGAGAAAAAATATTTTTTGGAGAGGCGGACATCGTGGTGCATTCATGAAATTATTACCGTCACAATACACTCAATTATCGTAACGTGTTTACTTACAATAATTATTCGTTTTCATAACAAAGTTATTGGATTCGGAAGTAGTTCGTCCATACCTGAAAATATAAATAAAAAATAAAAATTAATAAAATTCGGTTTTTTATATACATAAAACACTTCTTCTTCATCTGAGGAAGGCTGCAAAGTGACTCCAAAAAATATTTATTAATTCAGTTAATACTTGTATTATTTGACCGTGACATTAGATTTAGAATATTACAAAAATATTATTTACCCAAGATTGCCATATTTGACAAACACTTACGCTTACCTGGGGGCCTACTATGAAAATCGACCGCCGTCGATTTTTGTTCGTTGTTTATATTCAGCAATAGTTATTACTATTGCTGAATATAAACAACGAACCAAAATCGACGACGGTCGATTTCCATAGTAGGCCCCCTGATGTCTCGAGAAACTGCCCTTCAGTTTTGGGAATACTCTCAAGATTTATAGTCAAGAAATATTCTACCTCCGTTAATGGCGAACGACAAATTAATTTTTTTCCCTATACTGTTAAAGAGTGGAAATCGGTGGATCTTTGTGTCAACGAGTATTTTTCCCCTTCCGTCAAGCCGGGTATGTTCGTGTTGATTTTAAGTTGTAACTGGAATTCTAAAGGAAGAATTGGAATTCTAAATGTTCCAATATTCATAAATTTGTGTTTTGTATTTTATACTATTATATCCCGTTTCTGGAGGACTAATGAAAAGTTCATTTTATTAGGACTTTTCTGTCAGGGTCAATTATGCATTTGAAATCTAAAATGCATACACGAGTATGTCGTGTTAACCAAGGTTAAGATAACACTTACTATGTTTAGTTGAATTGAGAATTTCATCAAATTGGTAGTCAATGCACTACAAAACTTGCCTGTGGTGGAAAGAACTGATTTTCTCAAAAAGCTGAACATCGGTAACTGATGTTTTAACGTTATCTAAAACTCTAAATTAAATTTTCGACAATACTGGTCCAAAAAGAGATTTCAACACAAAATCGGTCCCTTTATACCTCATAAATTGGGAGATTCCAGTGATTTTAGACCGAAAGTGGTCCACCGGAAGTGGCAGGTTCTATTGGAGCTCTTTCGTTTTTTGAAAATATTTTGAAAAGTATATAGCTTTTACAAACAATTTTTGTAAATTAAATTTTAATCAAAATTAGTTTAAATCATTTTTTAAATTGTACCGAAAATGGCGACTATTGACAAAAAAAAACATTTCATCAAAATTCGGCGTCTGTACAGTCCAGGCGGATCCGGTCGGAAAAAACTTTATATAAACTATTTCTTATAATTAATTGGGGGAACTTGGTGAGACTTGGTGTAAATCTGCGTGCCGATGTGGCCGCTTCAATGAAACCTTTAAAAGTGGAGATGACAAAGCTGCTAGGCTATGATGAACCATCCAATAAATGTTCCAGTTTTTTCCTTGCTGGAAGTAATAAATTCTGCAATTATTGCAGTAAACAACTAATTTGGGCAGAAAACCATAACTAATGAGTGTGTATTTATCTCAGACTGAGAATGCTGAATAAAGAATCCGTATCTGTGCCGGCGTCATCAAATTGTTTCAATGAATGAATGGAAATCTTTTAAGTGTTTGTAAATACTTGAATGCGCGATTTAATAATCTTGAATGATTTGCCAGACAGACTAGCGAATGTGAATGGTAAGAAGTGAACAGTAAAAGTTAAATAGTGAATAGTACAAAATAGTGAACAATTTGAACCTTTGAACGCTGAGTGTTTTTGAAAAATTCATTACGAATCTCTATTATCCGCCAGAAATTAATAAAAGTGTGATAAATAGCTTATTTTAATTATATTATAACCGTGTACCGTCGATTCGTTTGAAGGTTGTAGCCAGTTGTCTGCTGCGATTTTCATCTTACTTTAATTTTCTTAATTCATGTACGGTTTCAAATTTTTCCAATTTAAAATGCTGACTTTCCATTATTTGTGTCTAATAATATTATTATCCCCTTTTCAATTAGTATATTTAAAAACACATCAAATTCTCTACGGTCGATACATTTTTATTGCAAACATATAAATAAAGTTAAATTTCCTAGAGCGTTGAAAGTCACATCTAAATTTGTAACAAATCGACGTAAGCACTATTAATTATAGAGTTCAGAAATAGTTTGAACCACCATTTTCAAGTGTGCTAACGGAAACTAAAATTTTCGAATCATAAAAAAGTTCAAAAAAATTTAAACTCAACATCAACTAATTCCTTTTAAAACTACTAGCGACAAAAAAAAAATTGTTGACGACGCTTTAACAGAAACAAGCATTTGATTTTCATTGTTTATTCATATCCTGTATTCTTTAAATCTTTTTTAATATGATACTTTGCAACAAACTTTGAAAAATAAAACTTTAAAATTACTAAAAGCTTAACATTGTCTATATATGTAGCTATACATTATTTATTGCAGCAAGTAGAAATAAATACTTTCATTCATAATGGATCAATAATCCATCCAGACAGTTTAGCATGCTTCCAAAACTATTTAAGTATTTTTTTTTAAACAAAACTGGTAAACTGTAAAATAAAACTTTTGGTAAATAACATTTTATAGTTTGCTATAGTTGGCATGCTTTAATGACGGTTATTTAAATAATTTTATCACTATCGTTATTGTCAGTGCTATTAAACATTTTCGTTTGAAGTTTCAAATAAAAATGCCAACATTGAATTTTCTTTCTTTATATTTGATTTGGCGGAACCAATTCATTGATTTTCCATTTTTCTTTTAATATTTAACTTCTTCATTATAGCAAAACAAACAACCAACCAACAACAAGAGTATAAACTATATAAGCTTAAAAACTATCATGACAAGACAAACAAGAAGTAAGAAAAGTTTATTTTTATAACCATTTTCATTTTGTTTTTCGAAAGAAGACGAAATTCTGTAGGCGCACAAAAGCAATTTATATATTTTTCATGACGCGTTGTTGTTGTATTCATTTTTCTTTTGTATAAATTATAATATTGATATTCATAATATTTTGAAGAATAAAAAAGTTTTCTTGAGAAGCAATGACAATTTCCAATTGATGTATTATAATTCAGAACGATTACAGAGTACGCACAACAAAAGAAGAAAGGAAGACATAAATAAGATGGAATAATAATTTTTCATAATGATGAGATGTTTGAACTTTTCTTTCACCCAATTGTTATACTTACGAATACATTCTTTATATAAATTATTATTTTTATTGCTATTATGTGTATCATTATTATACATATTATTGTATTTTTTCTCGTATTCCTGTTGGCGCTTTTGTATTATGTGTCGGAAACGAGAAATCGAAGCAAAATAATAACAAAACGAACAATAATTTTCATGGAAAGAAAATTACAATCAATTTAATAAAAATTATCAAAAGAAAAATATTTTTTCATTTTTGTACTTGTTGCTGGGACACTTTTGATCGATATTCTAATTTATAACAGTATAATATGATGAGAAATAAGGATAAGTATCATTGTCGGTACTCAGATATTATTGGATATTTTTTGTTAATTTGTTTGTCTAATTTAAAGAAAACGATTTCCTTTCCTCATTTCATTAGTATCGTTTTGAATATTGGAGTATCGTTTAAAAAGCTTGTTAATAGTCGAGGTAATGAGGCACACGGCCAAAAGTTCGAAATTTTTGAGAGCAAAACGGATCGGAATGCGGTTTTTGCATTCGCTTCCAAAAATTATTTGTAAAAATCGCGCCTATTTTTTTTTTTTTTTTGAACAAAATGAAAATTCCATTGCTGCAGCCCAAAATGCATTTTTTGAGAGGGCTTTTGGAAGATTAGAGAACTTTGTAAATAAGAGTCAGAACTAGCCCCACTCATGTTCCCAGGGATTTTTGAGGTCGCTGATCACGATTATGATGTTCAAATTGACCCACAGCCGACCTGGAGCTCAGGAACGCCGATGAACGTCATCTTCGTGGGACTCTCCCAAAAATCACGTGGAGAAGGAGAGAAACTTGGCACCCGGTGGTTTTTTGGGCTACAGTGTAGATGACGTATACATCGCGAAAGTCGGGTAAGATGAAAACTTTTTAAAAAAAATTCTTTGTAGGATTGTGCATCTATCGTTTTCAGGAGGTGCAAGCCAAAAATTCCGGAAAAATTATCACATTTTCCGGGAAAATTTTGACATTTTCATTTTTTTTTGGTGACGAGAAAAAAAAATAAATAATGATGTTTTTTAGTAGATTTTAATGTTGAAATTGTGATTTTCAAAAGTCGGGATTTTTTTAAAAAATATTAAATATTAAATTTTGTTTTTCTATATATAAAAAAACAAAATTTAATATTTAATATTTTTTATATCTACCTACTACGTGCGGCACGCAGTGCGACATGTTTGAATACCCCGGCTCCTACGCCCCCCGAAATTCAAATCTAAAGCCCCTCGGAGGGCTAAGCGGGGGGGAGCGCAGCAACCTTTCGCGTGCCCGTGAGAGTTATGGAAGCCGTTAGCCCCTACAATTATTGCATTTCAAAATGCCGACCCGACATTTTTAATTTTTGAATGAAAAAAAATAGAAAATATTATTGGAAAAATCGAAAATTTTCCTGGAAAGTGTGGTGATTTTTTCAAAATTTTTGGCTTGCACCTCCTAAAGACACCAATTTCCAGTACGTCTTGCATACGCAATGACAATAAACAGCACAAAGACAAACATTTCAAAAAATTGGCATTTATTTTGTGCAACTTATTTTTACCCATGACCAGCTTTACACAGCACTATCAAGAGCAACACAATCTACTGCTCTAACAATTAAACTTATTGAAGGACCAAAACAAGGATGTACTGCTGATGGAGTCACAGTAACCGACGTTGTGGTCGGTATCAGGAGAGTTTCTCTTAACTATGTAAGTATATATTCTAAATAATTCACCATTTCCAGATTTCGATAAATCAGAATTTTACGACAATAAAACTTCTATATTAAGGTGTTCAAAAAAGGGCCTACAACTATTTGTCTTCAAAGACGCGAAAGAGTCAAATTTGGAGTGAAAATTTGCTTCCTTTTTAATAATAAATAAAAAACATAATTTAATTTCTGAAATTTTTAAACAGTTTTATTTAAAAAAAAATATTTTTTTTTTCTGCTGCTGTTGGCTGCCTGTAAACATCCAAATTTGGATAAAAAAGGAGGAGTGCCGCGAGGTCCAGAAATTTAGAAATAATGAAATAAATTAATAAGAAAATTATGCATTTGCACAGGTGACCCTTAGTCAAACTAAAGTATACTTCAATGTTTAAACGGACCTATGGGATTTCTGGTGTAATAATCATGCTCAAAATTTACCGTTACATGCACAAAATTGTTCAATCACGAAGAACTCGACAATATAATAAAAAAATCGCGGGATTTTCAAAATGGGATTTCGGGCATGATTGGACCTTTTTTAAGTAATATTTTCAACAAATTTTCCGACTTAACAAAGGTGTTTTACAAAAACAAATTTAATTTTAAAATGACATAAGAAACGCATACTTTATGTCATTTTTCAAATATATTTTTTAATTCAGCGGCTCTAGAGTCTAGATCACGTGGATCACTAGAAAGTGATGAAAGAGGACGAGAATTAAGAATTACTTCTATCTCAATAGCCAACGTTGTTAACTGTTCTAAGGTCAATACTTGAACTCCAACTACTTTTTTCATGTGAGATTTAAACAACCGAATTGGTGCTTCCCAGAGGCCTCCGAAGTGTGGGGATCTAGGAGGAATGTATTTCCACATAATGCCTTCGTTAGAATAAAATGCTTGTAGCTCTATGTTTGATCCATGAACTAAATTTTCCATCTCTTTGATTGTTCTGTTGGCGACTACGAAATTTCCGGCGTTATCACTATAATTGATTGCACTTCGTCCTTGTCTTGAAAAAAAACATTTCTAACATTCGATGAAAGATTTGCTCGGTGCGTCCTCGACCAATTCTAAATGGACGGCTTTACTGACGAAGCAAACAAATATGCAAATATAAACTATGTTCTGCGTATCCTTCCGCTGCCCCTTATATTTGACCAGAAACGGGCCACAAAAGACAACCCCAACTATATTAAATGGTCTCGCAGTATTCTAACGATTTGGAGGCAACGACGCCATGATTTGTTCTTCTAACTTTAGTCTAAACTTGAAACAGGAGATACAGATTTTAATAACTCGCCTAACTGCATCCTTGCCATTGACTATCCAGTACTTCTGGCGCACAGCTGCTAACGTACACTGAACTCCAGCATGCATATATTTTGTGTGCTCATGACGAATAATCAACCTTGTCACACCATGATCTTTTGTTAAAATCAACTGATGCTTTTGATCGTAATCTAAATTACTGTTCTCCAGTCTTCCTCCTACTCTAAGCATCCCTTCTCTATCAACAAATGCCGAAAGACTAATTAATTTACTATTTTCCGGCAACGTCTTATTGTTTAACAACATTCTAATCTCACGTCTAAAATTACCCATCTAAACCGTCCGAATGACTGACAATAACGCGGCCTCCAACTCACAAACCTCCAAAGCACCAATCCAAATAGTCTTCTTTCTAATATATCTGTCTATGAAACGAAAACAGTAAGCTAAACGCGCTTGAGTCTCACTACCGAACTAAAATATCAATGTTGATAAATATCTATAGCTCTTACGGAAACAATAGATGACTGTTCCTTTTTCAGCTCAGGCAACTTCTGAATGTTTGCAATAGTTATTTTACTAACTGGCCACTTTGGCTCATCATCCTCTAAAAACAAGAGACCGTGCCACCAAACATCCAAAAGACCAATCTCATGAGGTGAAACCCCTCTAGACACCACGCCTGCAGGATTTGATTTCCCAGCAATGTGTCAAAACTTCATATGTTTACTACCATCTAAAGTTTCGCTCACCCTATTGGCCACATATGTTTTCAAATTGTGGGGTGGAATCCTTAACCAGGACAAGGCAATAGTCGAATCAGACCACAAAACAATCTTTCCAACATTTATCTTTAGAGACGCCACCACATTTTGAACTAAATTAACAAGAAGCATTATTGCAGTCAATTCTAACCTCGGCAAAGAGAATACTTTTAAGGGAGCTACTCTAAATTTGCTACATACACTACCATTATTGCTTTTGCAGCGAATATATAAACATACGCGCCATACGCTTTTTGTGACGCGTCACTAAAATCGTGTATTTCTATATCACTAACATTTTCTGGAATGACACATCCCTTTAATCTCAAATTATTCAAACATTCCAAAAGATCTCTAAAATTAATCCAATCTACTTTTAAATTCTCGCATATGTTAGCATCCCAATCTAGTTTTTCCACCAATAATCTTTGAATAAAATTTTTTGCATTTAAAACTACTGGCCCCAATAGTCCTAATGGATCAAACAATTTACTAATATCAGACAATATTGATCCTTTTGTAATTCTATTCCTGTCATCCAATGGCTGAACCAAAAATGTGAATTCGTGGAAAAATGGTGACCAACGTAAACCCAAAGTTTTAATTGTATCGTTGACATCCAATTCACTTGGATCTCCTCGATTCTTCATTGGAATATGATTTCTTAATTCCTTAGAATTTGAATACCACTTTTTTAATCTCATCCCTGCTGATCAAAACATTTTAGCTAATTCATCATACATTGCAATACCTTCCTCTAATGTTTGACAACCCGAAAATAAATCGTCTACATAAAAATCAGTCTTTGAAATATTTAACGCTAATGGGTAATTAACTGATTCATCTACAGCTAACTGTTGGATAACACGTGTTGATAAGTACGGCGCAGATGCTGTTCCAGAAGTTACGGTCTGCAACTCGTAAATCTTTAGCTCATCACTGGGATTTTCTCGCCAATAAATCCTATGGAAACTGTAACGGTATGAGATTGCTCTAACTTAACCATCCTGTACATTTTTTCGATATCACTTGAGAAAGCAATGACATGCTTCCTGAGTCCCAACACAATTGAAAATAAATCCTCCTGAACTACGGGACGTACCATTATTAGATCGTTAAACGAATATTGAGACGAATACTTTGCTGAAGCATCAAAAACAACTTGACACTTAGTTATGGAACTATACCAGGACGCAATACCGCCAAATGAGGTATGAAATATCCCGGACCATTCTCTACCTCAGTACAAAGCCTCATATGTCCCATTGACTCATACTCTTTCATGAACTCGATATACTGCCTTTTCAATTCCAAATTTTTATTTAATTTTCTTTCCAAAACATTGAATTTATGAAAGGCCATATTAGGAGAATTACCCAACAAGCTACTATCCATTTTATAAGGTAGTTATACAATAAATGTACCGTCTTTATCTTTTTTGTGAGTGTCACCATTGATTAAATTATGACTTCAGATAATACTACTGCGAATTACAACAACAATTTTTATTTTTTGTTGCTTCATACACATTGTAAAAGAAGAACACAACTCACTTCATGTAGGTTTAAGAAGAACAAAGATAGACTTAATTAATTCGAAGCAGGTAGAAAGAAGCAAAACATATTTTTAATTTATTTTTACCCACACCACTAAATATTATAACAAAATTAAAAAAAAATTGAATCAAATGTATTTTCCTCTCTCTCAACTGAATATATGAAATATATATGACAAAAATAAATAGACAAAAACAATGAAATTGTATTTATGTCTTCATTCTGTTTTCATTTTTTCAGTCGTATTCCAACCATGTGAGTGGAGGTTGTTCATGACGTTTTTACAGATTTTACAGATATAGCGATGGGAATTTTTTTTATTTGCACTGCGACACAATTTGTTTGTTATTATTTTTTTTGTTGTTGATATTTTTCGAAACAAATTAAAACTAAGGTTACTCCGTTCAACCATATATTTATTTTGTTACTGATGGTACAATTGTATGTAAGAGTAAGTGAAATAGCAGTCGTAACATTTCAGAATGATATTTTTTTATGTAATAAGAAGTTGATACACAATACATACAAATGCAATTTTTATATGGGAGAAAACAACAGCAATTAAATTGTTCGGTTTTTATGTTGCTAGAAAGAAAAAACCACTCTCGCTCAACAATGCCTCTATCTATATGTGACTAGTAGAGACATTAACCAAACGTAGCGGCAAAAATCCGAGTAGTAATATCTTAATGTATTCAATCAACGGTGTCACTAAAATGCTGCTCACATGCTACTTCCTCAGCTGTACGAATCTTATTTTTATTATTACAGCAGGACTCCATAACCCAAAACTTTTCCAATAAACTATCCAATCCAGTATCCACTGTTTTCGTTTCTGATGACAAAAAGAAACTCTGGTTGTCTGATCTACCCTCCAACTTTCCACCAATTACCCAACCAAAGTTCGTATTGCGAAATACTGGGAGCTCCTTTGACAATTCTAAATGACCATCTTTCAAAATATCCCAAAATACTTCACTTCGTACTAATATAATTACAGGTCTATGGATATTGAAATTTGGGTCGGCATATACTAAATTAGATGGAACGGACCATCTGGAAATATTGATTTACTGATAGGGTAATCCACTGCTAATCTCAGATGCTATCAGGAATTTCAAATGTTTACAATAATTATCAACGCGAGAATGAATTGATCTTTCTACTCTATTACAAATATCAGTTTTCGTACCATTAATACCGCATACAGTGTTATTATCTTTTCCGACTTTAATTCCTAATTTTTTGACTAAGTCCATTAATATAAAATTGTTATGAGAGGCTGAATCCAGCGTTCTACATGAATATACTTCTGATTAGAATCTTTTATCAAAATCATGACAGTGGTTAAAATGACTTGTTTGTGCACAATTTCTTTGGACAAATATGTAGAACTATTTTGGGCAAAATCAACCTTTGTATACTATCGACATTTTTATTATTATCCGTACTTTTACTATTGTCGCTTTTATTTATTCCATCCTTGTGACTTCTTCTATTTATACTCACATATCAAGTAAGGTGTGATGTTTAAAATGATTGTCTCTTAAACAATTCAAACATCTACCTATAGATATTATTTTTCCATACCTTTCCCCAGGACGTAAATTCATAAACTGAATACAATTTTCTAAATAATGACTACCACTACACATTGAACAAACCATTTTTGTATTTACTTCATTAGGCTTTGAAACCGCCACGAAGGTTATAGAAGATTTGGATATTTGTTCTTGATCCGCCATATTTTGTTTAGGTGTATTGGAACGACGATTATTTTCCACTACATTCAAAGCCGTAAAACGGGATTGCCAAAATTCAGAAAGGTCCTTTCAAGTAGGAAGTTTTTCTTTATCAAGTTGGGATTCCCAGGTCGTTCGAATATCATCATCTAACCTATAAGTAACAATATGAACTATCATCTTATCCCACTGATCAAAATTCTGCTTTAGTTTTTTTAATGCACGCAAATTGAGCTCAGTGCGATCAATAAGATTTTGTATATCTGTATCAGATGACTTATTGACGTACTGTAATTTAAATAATTCACTAATGTGTTTTTCTACCAAAGCTTGTATGTGTATCATCGAACCTGTCCACCAACGCCTTCCAGGCGATGACAAATCCATCATCAGAAAAATCGATTTTATCAATAATTTCTTTGGCCTTTCCAACAACAAACATATCCAAATACCACATTTTTAGAATCTTTGAATTTATTTGAGGATAATTTTTAATGATTTTTTCAAAAGAATCACGAAACCTTAACCAATCATCTAATTTTCCATCAAATTCGGGTATTCTAGAAAAATGCTCACCAGCACTGTCACCATTCCTTGAAGACACATCATCACCTAAACCTAATGTATCACCTATGTCCCTCACTAATTTATTAATATTCAAAATGACTTCAAATTTACCTTTTACATCATAAAAATCTCTTTCGAACGATTCGAAATCCGTATTAACTTCCTCCTCATTTTTTCGAAATCGGGATCGTCAACCGATGAACAAACCTCAGAAAAAATTTCAGAATATTCATTTAACAAAAGCTTTAAATTTTCATATCTAGCACCAACTTTGCTTAAATTTCTTATTTCATCAGGATTTTTATAAACTTTAATTGCAACGTGAGTTTCCTCTTAACGGTTGCTCTTTTGACTTTCCATGATTCAATTGATGTCATTTTTTTTCAAATTATATTTTACACCCAAAAACTCAATATCTAATATATCTTAAAAACTAAATACCTTTATATAAGGTTTTTTATTAGTATATGGCACAGATATAAAATTAAAATAATTAATTGCTGAGCTTTCGATGTCAATTCGATATCATTATCAAAGCTAATGAAATTTTATTAAACAAAAAAAAACCTATTGTAACCTATTTCCTCACCTATTGAAAAACGTATTTTGTCATACGTAAAAAAAAACACCTATCCAAACTACAATAAATTCTTTAGTAAAAAATTGGCACAATGCAGGTAATATTGATGTTTTGACAAAGAAAAAATTAACAAGTTACACACCAATTGTACCCAAATTATATGGTTTGCCCAAGATCCATAAGCCTGACATACCATATAGACCTATCGTGAGCTCTATAGATGATCCCACGTACAGATTATCGGCATTTTTAGGTAATATTATTAAATTTAGTGTAGGTAAAACTTCTTCTTTTGTTCTAAATTCCGAAGATTTCAAACTTAAAATTCTAAACGTTATTATACCTCCAAATTTTATTTTAATTTCTTTAGACGTAATTTCATTATTCACAAATGTAGATAGTCTTTTAGTTTTGGATTTTATCAGTAAAAATTGGAGAAACATTAAAAAGAACGCAAAATCCAAATTAACGAAAGTCCAATTTCTTGAAGGTTTAGGCATTGTTTAAATAATTCAGAATTTTCTTTTAATAATATAAATTACAAACAAATTTTTTGTTCTCCAATGGGTTCTCCCATAAGTCCGATATTAGCTAATTTGTTAATGGACAATTTAGAGAGTTTAGCACTAGATTATTTAGATTTTCAACCTTTATTTTATTATCGTTATGTGGATGATATCATTACTGCTATACCAGAAAACAAAATTGATATATTTTTAGATAGTTTTAATAAAATATATTTTATTTATTTTTATTTATTTATTTATTTATTTTTTTCAACCAAAAATCATACATCAACAGTTAACAATAAAAAAGTAACAAAACAGACAGGCTAAGAAATTAGGTTAAGCTATGTCAAAGACAGTAGCGATTATAACCTATTACAGTCATCAAAACAAATTAATTGTAATGTGGGGATATAAAATAATTCAATCATATCATTATAACTATTAAGTAAAAAATTAACAAAAATTAAAAAAGTACAAATTTAATTTAATATAAAAGCATTAAAATTTAAAATCATTCATATGCATTAAAAACTTATCTAGCAAACATAAATTCAACATCTCTATTATTCAGCAACCAAACCTTCACATGACTATTAAACTTATTGGTAGATATCATCAATCGTAAGTACAACGGCAAACGATTAAAAAATGTAGGCGCAGATACTAGATAAAACTTACGAAGTAATTCTGTAGCAAATCTAGGGATAGTAAATAAGCTTCGGTAGTTGCTGCGCACATTATAACAAGCTATTAATCTCAACAACCGTTGTCCACTTCTTGAATAAAATAATTTTAAAACTCTAAAAATGTAAAGGTGTTTAACTGGTAATATCTTGCATTCCAAAAAAATAGGCCAAGTATGATCTCGTCGACTCTTAAAAACATGACACGTAAAATATACTTTTGTAAAATGAAAAGAGGTCCCAAGGTACTCATATAACTCCCTCCCCAACATGGTAAACCATAGCTCAAGCGGGATTCAAAGCAGGCATAATAAAAAATTTTCAATATTTGAGATGAACAAAATTTGCGTAATAAATAAATAGCTCTCAGAGCACAATTAAGTTGTTCCTTAATCTTCTGACAATGAATTTTCCAATTTAAATTAGTGTCAAGATTTAATCCTAAGTATTTATATGAATTAACTGTTTCAATTTTATTGCACGTGACACCACAATTACTTAAATCACAATTATCTATATGATAGAAAATCAATGGAATAAAACTCCGATATGGATCACCAAGCAATTTAAAAAACATAACCTTACTTTTTTCACTTAGTAGCATGGAGTGGGCATCAAACCACAAGCGTAAGACTTTCATGTCAGAATTAATCTTGCTTGTAACTGCATCTGAACTCAAATCACTATAACTTAGAGCTACATCATCAGCAAATGCAGTTATTTTACCATTTAAGTTTAACAAGAACAGGGAATTAATATAAATTAAAAATAACAGAGGTCACAAAATAGAGCCCTGGGGTACTCCATATTCAATTCTGTGAGGAACACTGTAACAGTTACCCACTTTAACCATAAAGTTCCTGTTGCTTAAGTAAGAGCTGAACCATCTCAGCAAAACACCTCGAACACCAAACGACTGAAGTTTAAGCAATAGAAGTTTATGATCAACCATATCAAAAGCTCTTTTAATATCAATAAATACTGCAGCCACACATTTCTTATTATTTAGATTAATGTGAATGTCACTTAAAAAATGTGTTAACAATGATTCAGTGTTTTTCCCAGCTGTAAACCCGTGTTGATTATCATTTAATACTTTATGTTTTTTTAAAAATGACTCGGGATTTCATTGCTTTCTCCATAATTTTTAAAATTGTAGACTGAAGAGCAATTGGACGGTAATTATCCATGATGTGTTTTTTTCCTTTCTTAAACACTGGAACAACAATTGCTGTTTTTAAAGAATCAGGAATAACACCAAAACTAAAACATTGATTAATAAAATTCACTAAAATGGGTGTAACGCAGTTAGCAGTAAGTATAATCATATTAGAATTGAACCCTAAAACATCATGACTACTACTACATTTTAAATTATTAATAATTGAAACAACTTCAAAATCCACCACAGGATGAATAAAAAAACTTTCCTTGACATAATCAAAAACACAACAGTTAAAAGAAGAATATGACTTAAGAGATGCTCTTAAATTATGAATAATGCGTGAGAAATATTTACCAAACCCATCAGCAATAGTTTTCGAGCCAGACAGAGTTACCGAATCAATAGATATTACTTCAACCATCCTGTGACCAGATCTATTCCCTAAAATGGCATTAACCAGAGACCAAGTCCTTTTACTATCACCATTACAGCTATTAAATTTAAAGCTATAGTAACTGTGCTTATTAGAAACTACATTGTCATTAACTTTTCTGCAAAGTTTAACATAATATTTATGGAGTTTAACGTTTTCTGGATGCTTCTTACATTTTCTTTCAATTTTTTTCTTTTTACCCATTAAACATAATAAATTATCAGAAATCCATGCCTTAAGCTTAACCTTAGAACTGTGTTTAGTAACATTAATACAACAGGATTCAGCTATACGACTAAAAATTGAACTAAAATTAGTTAGAATTAATTCAGGATCGTTAATAAAAAGCCACGGTGAAAAGTCATATTCAGAGATATTAGCTATAAACTTTATTTTATAAAATTTTTTCCAAATTAAAGATTTATTTGAAGGCAATTTAGAACAAAGAGCAATGTCAATTTTAAATAAATGGTGATCCGAAATATGAAAGTTATGCAGAGAAGCATTGCAATTGGTTAAGTTACTAACTCGAGCAAAACAGTGATCAATACAAGTTGCAGTGCTACTAGTAATTCTAGTAGGTGAATTAATTAATGATTGAAATCCAAATGTAGACAGCATAAATAAATATTCATCACTCTGTGGAGGTAAATCCAAAATATCAATATTCATATCACCTACAATAATAATATTTTGATTATTAAACCTAGATAAAAATTCCGTAAAATCAGAAACGAAATTTGTAACTGAAATGAATTGCAACCTATAAACACAAACAAAAATATATGTCATGTTATTTAATGTCACCGATAATTTAATTATATCAGCCGAATTCAAAGATATCGATTCATACACACAATTCAAATGACAATCATAAAACGCACATACACCACCAGCTCTATAATTGTTATTACAACAACCAACGGTATAGTAATCAGGAATTTTATAGAAGTCTAACTCATGATCATAAATCCAAATTTCAGTTAAAAAAATTATAGAAGGTAATTCATTAAAAGAAGCTGTGTTAACAACAAGTTTATCGAAATTTTCACGCAAACTGCGAATATTTTGATGTAAAACTGAAAAATTAGAGATGTTGAAATTAGAAAAATTACAAATATTAGTATTAATGGATGAATTGGAATTATCTGTTTGAGAATTATATAAGCGACATTGAAAGGAACCAAATGAATCATTCATAATTACAAGTTAATATAAATTTGAAAATCTACTTATTATATAACTCAAGGTCACTTATTGTATCAACAGTATATATACTTCGCAGTTCATCCATTTTCAAACAAATTCGACCATTATTATACCAGACGCGGTGGCACTTCTTTGATTTCATCATTTTCCAGGCCTCAGTGAACATTTTTCGTTTAGCGGCACATAGACTATGGTTGACGTAAATAAGGTTACCAGGCGACAATCCAAGCTGGGCAGTAGAAAACTCTTTTTGTCCTTTTTTTGCTCGCATTATATTTATATAGTCGTATAAAATTTACTTTAGAAAAGGAAGTTAATAACAAAATTGCATTTTTAGATTTACTTTTGGTTCACGAACCTGATGGCAAAATTTCTTTCGATTGGTATGATAAAGATAGTTGGTCTGGCAGATATCTAAATTTTCATTCTTGGCTTCCTACTTCATTTAAAATTAATACAGTAAATATTTTGGCCCAAAAAATCTTAAAACTTTCAGACAAAAAAATTCCATAATAAAAATTTTAAAATTTTGAAAGAAACACTTTTACTTAACCATTATCCGGCAAAATTAATTAATAAAAGTTTTTGGAAACAAAAACATTTTGTTAGTAATTCTATTATTCGGCTTAATAATGATGTTCAAAATTATTTATCTATTCCATATATTAAAAATTTGTATGAAAAAATAAAACTTCTGTTTAAAAATTATAATTTCAAAATTGTTGGTAACTCATCATTTAGTTTAAAAGATTCCATTTTTTCAAAACTTAAAGATCCAATACCGTTAAAAAAACAGGCCAATTTAGTTTATCAAATTAAATGTGATTGTAATGTTGTTTATATTGGTCAAACCAAACAATTTTTAGAAAAACGTGTGTATCAACATAAAAATGGTGCAAAGAACGATAACGAACAAAGCACGAGTGCTCTTACAACACATCTGAAAAATACAAATCATACAATTAATTTAGATAATGTCAAGATACTTGATAAAGAACGGAATTTTAGAAAGAGGTCAATTTTGGAAATGTTGTATATTAAATCTAGTACAAATTCTATAAATATTAATAATGATTATGCTTATATCGGAAATGTTTATGATTATTTTGTCTAATTTGTTTTTTGTCTACCTTATTGTTGTTTAAATTTAAAAATTCTAAATTTATTTTAAATGTTTGCATTTTTATTTTATAAATTCAAATCTTATTTTATATAATTTTAAATATACCTTCTATTCAATTTGTATTTATATAAAATTTACTGTATAGGCTCTGTATATTTTGTAACGGAAAACTTTTGATTAATAAAATTTCATTAGCTTTGATAATGATGTCGAACTGGCATCGAAAGCTCAGCAATTAATTATTTTAATTTTATATCTGAGCCATATACTAATAAAAAACCTTATATATAGTATTATTGGCTCATAAAATATATTTTTAAATACCTTTACTTACTTTTGTTGCTATAAAATATTGAAATCGATGAATCAAACGACAAAATGCCCACGTAACCAAAAATGCCTATTTCTAATTATAACTATTTTCACTACGATGACCAAATATGGATATCTTCTTTTTTAGATGAACCTTTTTTTCAAACCAAATCAACCAAAATATCTGGCTCGAGCTGGACCATGAATTGTCTTCGACTTTGACAATTTTTGTTGATACAAGGACTGTATTTCCACTAAATTTCAAATATTTGTTTTAATTAGTTTTAAGTCAAATACAAAATGCTTCTTTTCAGTGTGAATACTTCTTTAGTTCTTTTCTTCTTTATTCACGATACATAAAAAATATATTCTTTGTGCGCATCCCGATTATATATAACAAAGAGAGGGAAAAAGCGCATTCATGTATACTGTTTATGTTGGAGGTTGAACCTAGGTTCAACCTGGGTTGAACCTTCAACATAAACAGCAAAGGTTAACTTGGAGTTAACTCGACTCAATCCAAAAAATTTCTTAGGTCGAGTTAACTCTGGTTAATATAAACGCCCAGAGTCGAGTCGAAAAACAACAACAAAAAATAATCAGTAAAGTAAAAAAATAAAAATGGCGATTTTTCATATTTTTCTTGTACGAGCACGTCTGTATCTAAATTCGGCAGCATATTCTTGTGATTTTTGCGATTTTTTATTTTTTGAAAGTTCGAAAGAAAATGTTAGAATGATTTTTTGCAAGAAAAAAATTTGAATGATTTTGTCAGTTATAACCTGGTTTCGACTCAACCTCAAGATAACTCTCCAATATAAACACTAGAAGTTAACTTCAAGGTTAACCTAAAGATAACTACAAGTTGACTCGACCTGGGTTCAACCTCCAACATAAACAGTATAATGCATACTAATACTAACTTAAATTATACCAATCAAGATTTCTACAGGGAGGATCAAAATAAACTGACTGATTTGCCAACAAATTTTTAGAACAAAATATTTTATTTACAAGCGACACCACCCAACACAATTAACCGGAATACCCAGTTAACCGGAATTTTCATTTTTAGGATTTTTGTTTGCTTTTTCTCTTTCTTTTCTCTTTCATATGCATTTTTCAACTCATTTTGACATTTCCAATTGTTTTTTGCACTTTTTCATTAATGAAAGCATGAAAATTAAAGCCATTCAAAATTTTCAACAATAATGCTTTCATAATGAAAATATGCAAAAAACAATTGCAAATTTTAAAATGAATTAAAAAATACATATGAAAGAGAAAAATTAATATTAAAATTCCGGTTAGCTGACTGTTGCGTAAATGCGTATGAGAAAGAGAAAGCAAAAAATTTCCTAAAAAATTAAATTTCCGATTAACTAAGTGTTCCGGATAATTGGTTGCCGCATAGTCAATGTTTTACTGTAATATGAAAATTAAAGCCATTCAAAATTTTCAACTAATGCTTTCATTAATGAAAATGTGCAAAAACAATTGCAAATTTCAAATGAATTAAAAAATTCGTATGAAAGATAAAAAAAAGTGAAAAATCATAAGAAATTCCTAAAAATTAAATTTCCGCTTAACTGAGTGTTCTGGTTAATTGTATGCCGGATAATCGGGCTTTTACTGTAATTTGAAATATAAAGCCATTCAAAATTTTAAACTAGTACTTTCATTAGTGAAAATGTGCAAAAAACTATTTCAAATTTCAAAATGAATTAAAAATGCATATAAAACAGGAAAAACCTAAAAAACCCTAAAAATAAAATTCCGGTTAACTGAGTGTTTCGGTTAATTGGATGCCAGATACACGAATTTTTCATTTTTTTTTCATTTTCAAAATGACTTAAAAAGACACATTTTATGTCATTTATAAACACACTTCTTAAATCATTTTCAAAATGACTTATGATATGCATTAATAAAGTCAACTTTTTTTATTTCATTTTCATTACAGAGATTAAGTCAATTTTAAAATGAAATAAAAACGCCGGTCCGAAAATCGTCCGAACAAACACCATTTTTAAGTCGGCCTTTTATAATTTGGGGAGTCGGCCTTATTCCAAATTCTATTTTCATATGCGGTTTAACACACAATGATATAAAACGCGGAACAAGACTAAAGCGACCTGATTTTAACTAATCCGCATGAATGCCATAATACCTTTTTAAACGCTTAATTTTCTCCTGGCCTCTAGATCAAAAAGAATTTAGTATTTCCATGTAAATTTACCTAGAGATATATATTTCGCAGAAACCACTTATGTATATCTTTCGCATTACTGGCTTTAACAGTTTATTCTATATACTCGAATATTCTACATGTTAACCTTTTTGTATTTAGCTTTCCCTCCAAAAAACGTGAAATATTTTTTGTACCAAACAGCTGAAACAAAACAAAACAAAACAAAAAAACAATTCCTCCGCACACACATAACACATTTCGAAGGTGACAAAATGAAAATAAATTTTCATTTTTCAACTTACATATTAGTATTTTTATTTTATTCCTCTCCCCACACTCTCCTTTTTATATAGTATTTGTGTTTTTTATTGTTTTGTGTGCTTATTTTATGTGCTTTTGAAATGTTTATTTGATGCGCGACCTGAATTCGAGAAAAGTAAAAACCATTCCGCTTTTGTGAATACAATCCGAATATACGAGTATTGTGTCTATCGGGTACACAAGAGCAAACATTTTTTTTTCTGTTCGCCATAAATTTTCTAATTTATTTCGAACAAGTTTTGGTTCGTCGGAAAGAATGGAATTTCATAAATGTCTAATGCTGATGAGGTTTTTATTCGGAAAAAAGAGCTTTACAAGCTGAATATAAGATTGGGTGTATATAGTGTTTGCTATTTATATCGCATATGTATGTATATTCTACTTTTTGATTGTAAAATATTATTGTTTACCGTTTTTTTTTTTAGTTTTGTGAGTATTCGTATGTGGTATACGTTTTTGAATTTTGCGGAAGTGTACGAGTTTGTATTACGAGCGATTATATATAGAAAAAGTTCATCTGAAATTCAAAGATAAAAGAAAAACGTTAAATGGTAAAATTTATATTGGTAATAATAATTTTTTAGCATGTGTGTGTGGGTACGTATATGGGGGTTTGGTAACAATATACAAAGGCGTCGGTTTATTTTTCCATTTTATGATTTTCTTGCTAAGTAGACGGACATTATTTTTATTGGACATATTATAATATCCTTGTTATCGTCGCATATAGAACCTAAACTTATTTCATGATTGCTATGCACAGTGCGATTCATAAATTTTATTGGCCACGTTATTTTGTTGCTCGTTCGTTAGTCCAGAGTAATAAAGTGTTTCCATTAATTTAATTGAATTAGTAATCATGATATTATGATTGAAGAGTTTTATTTTATTGGAATCTCTATATAATTAATATCTTAATATGATTAGTATATACATATATGGGGAATAATGAGAATCGATATTGATTAATAGTTACGCTTACGAGTATGTAGTTAAAAATACTGTGTTATTCCGTCAACTGGAAAGCACTAGAAAATTTACATTTTAGATCAGCTTATACTAAGTTGGTTGAAAATATTCAACCCAGCCAATTGACCTACATATTCTGAAAAGCTTTATATACGTTCATAATATTTAAATACATAAAAATCAAATAAATTCACATGAGGGATACATATATAAAAAAAAAATTTCAACAAACAGATACAAAATAAGAACCTGTACGGTAATTTCCCAGTAATATTTTTGTTATTCAAAAGTAATAAATTTTATTAAGGCGCTGCTGCTGTACAATTTTTCCTGATCCTCTGGATATTGTGATAAGAGAAGGATGTATCGTTTGCGCAAAAAATAAGAGATTTGTGAATTTTATTATTGAGATAAATTGTTATATTTTATATGTAAAATTGTATGTGAGAAATGGATTTTGTACTTCAACGTATATATAAAACCCAACATAACAAACATTTTTTTTTTGATTATCTGATTGGGATTCAAATCGTTTGGTTTTCGAATTAACAAAGGAATACTTTTATTACAAAAAATATAAATTAGGCGGTGGTAATTTTTCTAATTTATTGATCAATATTTATTGATAGTAATTTATGGTAGTTTATTTCTGAGTTTAGGGTCTTTTAGATCGAACAAACTAAAATTTTATCTATATGAGAATCAAAGTTGTGTCAATCAAACTTAAGCAAACGAGCACAACACATTTTAGTTGCATAATCCACAAAAATACGTCGTTGTTTCATTGTAAATCCTATTTAATCATTTGGTAATACTCCTAGGTAGTGTTTGTAGTGGTTGGTAAATTTGGTTTGGTTAGCTTTTATGCAATAAGAATTTATAGCATAAAATTAATTATGTCAGTGAAACTAATAAAATTGTGTGGCAATTATTTATCCCAAATAAATACGCAGGGTACAATATAATTGCAACCAAAAAAGTTATGAATATACACGAGCTTCCTCAATAAATGGCAACATTGGATCATTAATAATTGGCTGCGTGACCGATAAAGAAATGCGAATAAACCAAAAGATCTTCTCTTTACTCGCCTTACAGAGTTTTCTTGTCTTAACTACGAACTTCAAGTTTTTCTTAACTTGTCCTAAACCCAACAACAACGTTTCAAATTAATAACAAAATTTAACAGTGTAAAATATATTACTTCGGGAAATATTATAATTTTGAACAGATGATATTCCGACAAATTGAAATATTGAAAATAAAATAAAATCAATGATAAAATCTGAAATGACAGCCTTAATTAAAAAACACAAAATGTATTACAAAAGTCTCAAAATTTGTAGAGCTAAAAATCGAAGTAAAAACCCTTTGTTCTAAGATACTTGTAAGGCTGCGTACCAATAGTCGGCTAAAAGTCAATCTGCACTATAATCGATGTTTACCTTAGTAAACGATTTACCGGACTATTGGTGCGCAGTCTAAGAGGTTACAACTATGAAAAAGTTACATGAGGAAGATTAATCAAAAATGATCATAACGCTAAATCAAGCTACCGAATGGAGCGTAGAGAAAAGTGAAGTACTAGAAAAGTTCTTGGAGTTTAATTTTCTTCCGATCTAGGTTGGTTCGAAAATGGTACAGCCATCAGGAGATGAGTTTCTATTCTGACTATAATAGTTAGGTCGGTAGAGATGCCGAATTTGGGTGAAATAAAGTTTTATATCAAAACTCAACACTTCCGGTAAAATTTAAAATATGATCTGAATTTCGTCTGAAATTTAATTTACAATCTTTTTATTTTAATCCATATAAAATTTTTTATGGAAGCTGCAACTTCCGAAGTACCAATATCAACTAATTCTCACAGGGATCTCGCAATTTATATAAAAAGCTTAGTATGAAGTTTCATCCCGATGAATTAATCCGTATAGGGACCAAGTAAGTTCTTACTGAAAACCCGTTTTTGCAAAATTTGTAATTTCCGCATAAATTAAAAAAACTGGTGGACCGTTATTCTTGTAAAATTTATTTAGAATCTGTTCATCTTTACCATTTTTCTTGTAAATGTTATTTGCCTCTACAAAATATAGTATATGCAAAAACTAAAATGCTCATATTGAAGCTTTCACTTTCGGTGAAAAAACGAAGAAGCACTTGTGGAAGCTTTCACGTCCGACGAAACAATTTCGGACAAAATTCACTGGGCTCTTCCATTTTGGAAAAAAAGTTTTCATCTGGGCTATACAGGAGCCAAATTTTTACTAAAAAACTGCTTTTTTTGTTAAAAATCGTCGTTTCTGCTTAAATTTTGTAAACTGAGATAAAACGGCATTGTTGCAAATTTTAGTTAAATTCTTTTCATTCTTAACCGTTTTCCACGCACATATAACTATATGTTTATTTTTAAATACAGTACAAACTCGACCATTCATCTTCTCAGATTGTGCAGTGCAATCTATAACATCAAATTATTTAAATTGTGCTAAAAATAAAAAATAAAAATAAAAAAATGATACTGCTAATAGTTAAAAAATAATAAACATAGATTTGTAATCTCAAATATTGTGTAGTGTTTATTAGCCCATTAAGTGATATTTGATAAGAACGCGATCTGTGATATAATATATATATATATATATATATATATATATATATATATATATATATATATATATATATATATATATATATATATATATATATATATATATATATATATATTATATTATATAATAGATGTAGTTTTAAGGTAAAAACAGCGAAAGCCGGAATCTCAAGGCACCGATCTAATTTTCTACCATTGACAAGTCAGTGTTCCGTGTCTCAGAGTTATTTTTGAATTTTGGATATTTTGAAAATCAATTTGGGTGAAGTAGCGAACAAAAATCAAACACTTTTTTACTATTAAATTAACATTTTATGTAAATTCATTAAAATCATAAAAAAAAATCACAGATTCATTATAAATAACTATAATAATTTAGATATTCAATAACTAAATGAAATAAAATTATGTAGTATGTACATATAATTTGTGGTTAGCAAGACTTTTAGTAGATATTTCAGTTATCTTCAGTGAGACGTCTTTTTATCCTAATCCATTAGTATTTACGCTTCATCTACTACTGGTGTAAAGTATGATTGAAGTGTCGATTGAGTTAAATTTGGTTCTACCTTCATTAGTTCAAGGTAATGAAGTTTCAATTCACAAATTTTCGCGAACATCATCGAGTCATCTTTGTGTTTTGCAAATGTCTCCAAGTTTTTTGAGCTCTTCATCATTTCTGATTTATTTGGCACATTTTCAATGTCATCATCATCATCGTCAGCATTATCACCATCATCGCTGTTTAAATTATTTTCAACATCTTCCGAAGTATGTTGTTGTACCAGTTCAACTATGACGATACTACTGGATTCAGTGATGGTTCCATCCTTCCATATTGTCAAAATTTATTAAAAATGGCACCTATTAGGTTGTGAATTTTCACAATTCCTAGTTCTGATTCTTCATTGGCTTCTTTATTTAGATTAGCAGGGAAGCCACAATTTTCAAAACATTTTTAATTGCAGCGTCCAAAAAAATTATCGCATCCAGAATAGATATTTTTTTTTGTTACCTGTGGGCATTTCTGTTCTTTTAGGTGCAATGTCCTATTAGGCAAAGCTTTATACTTCAGAGCTGTTTCATCAGCATTGGCGATATCTTTATTATTATAGTTTTCGATAATTCGCCCTAATTTTCCTTTCCTAGATAACCATCCATTCGACGCCTTAAACTCGTCAATTTTCAATTCTAGTCCAATGTTTAAGGCTGCTTCTTGTAAAATTGGTCCAGAAATTGGTATATTTTTTGCGCGCGCTTTGCAGAACCACTCGAATGTTAACTTGTTTAATGTTTCGTACGTACAAGATCTTGATTTTTTCTGTCTTTTTCACTTTCCATTGAATATAAATATTTTTTCTTTAACTCCTCTTTATTTTGCATGATGTTAAAAATTGCGTTTTACCGCATTTAAATTTCTCGGTAACAAATTTTAAACTTTTTTTCGGAATCTATGAGTCTAATTACATCGTATTTTTCTTTTAACGATAGGCGGTCGTTTTCTCATTTTTCAAAAAAAAATTCATTTTAAAATTACATATGTACCTGTCTTTCGTTTTACACAACTTATAATTTGAAAATCTTCTGTACACTAAATTCATTATCTCAAACTTTGACAATCTAAAAATCCAACAAACAAGTTTTTTAAAATCTAACCCTCTATACCATAATGTTCATTTTTCGTGACATTTTCTGCGTTTAAAAATGTAACAAGAAAAAAAATGTTACATTCCGTCTTTGACAAATTAATGTTCATTAAATTTACCCGTACATTAAAAATTACGAAAAAAAGTTTCCGTCCACATCTCACTGTTTTCCGCGTAATGCTCTAAACAGAGGGGCTGAATTTCTGCTAGCAGCGCTGCCAGCACAATTTCAGGTGAAACACATGAACAGATTTTTTTGACAAGCAGAATTTTTTTTTTTTCTATTTTGATTTGTCAAAGTGTTTAGTTGTGTTTTGTAAGAGATTTTTTTTTTAAATGAATTCATTAATTAAATTTGATTATTTTAATAAAATGCTAATGATTTATTTGTGCTACTGTGCATACTTAAACGTTGTAAAGTTGTGTGAGAAGCATAAAAATAAAAATAGGCGAATGTGGACCCGGTTTATTTTTACGGATAATGAAAGGGAGCTACACGGCTTTTTTTCTAAAATTTTTCTTGTGGTTAAAGAAAAAGATGATGAGCAGTTTCGAAAAGCGACGCGTATGGGCATACCACAATTTGAAATTTTAAATAATTTGTTAAACCTTACTTAAAAAAAGAAAATGTGGTTCGAAATTCGATTGATCCAGAATGCCGATTGGTGATAACATTAGTGTAAGTATATATTTTTAAAATAAACATTTAGTGATGTAAAACATTGTGTAGTCAATTATAAATATGTGTATTTAATTTCAGATATTTGGCACACGGTGTATTCTGGCAGATGTTGGCGTGTTCGTTTAGAATAGGTGTATCAACCATCCGTGAAATTATACTTGAAGTGTGTGAAGTAATTTGGGAGCAATTGCGCGACATTTACTTGTCACCTCCTACAGAGCAGGAGTGGCAAAAAACAGCAGAAGATTTTTATAAAAGCACAAAAATGCCAAATATAGTTGGAACAATCGACGGCAAACATATTGCTATCAAATGCCCACCACACGGTGGATCGTTGTATTACAACTATAAAAAATACAACACTATCGTGCTAATGGCTGTTTGCGACAGCAATTATTTGTTTTCGGCTGTGGATATCGGAGCATATGGCAGCCAAAGTGATGGTGGAATTCTGCAAAAAAGTGCATTTGGCAAACAGATTTTAAATGGCAATATTAATATTCCAAAAACTATGATATTGCCAAATACCAATGAGGAATTCCCGTGCTATTTCATCGGGAATGCAGCTTTCCCGTTACGTAAAAATTTGATGCATCCATATCCTGGGCGGGTTCTTACAAAGGACAAGGAAGTTTTCAATAAAAAATTATCCTCAGCTAGAGTTAGAATAGAAAACACGTTTGGCATTTTGACTGCAAAATTTTGCGTTCTTACAAATTCGCTAAACGTGTTTCCAGAGAACGTCGAGAAAATTGTTCGAGCAACAGTAGTGCTACATAATTTCATCAAGTTGCACGATTCCTCGAACTATATTCCTAGTAACTTTGTCGACCATTTCAATAATGAAGGGGATCTAGTAGACGGCAGCTGGCGACAAGAAGTCAACCCGTTGCCACAATATAGATTTGCAACGCGATTTAACTCAACAAGGGATGCATTTTCAATGAGAGATCATTTAAAAGATTATCTTAATAATGTGCCTAATTCACAAAATATGTAAATAAAACATTTTGGTTTTAATAAAAACAGTTTAATTATATTTTATTTAATCATTTCGGTATAAATTTTGTGTCACTACACTAAGCACCTCCATCTGTAACTGTGCAAATATCATTGGAGATATATTTGCCATGTCCACTTGGGCAGCAATCCCTTTAAAAAAATTTGAGCTGGCGATTCCAGCGGCTGTGGAACTGTAAATGTGGTCTTAGCTAATGATATCATTTCGACCATTTCCTTTGTGGCCGACTCTAATGCAGAGTCTACTTTACTACATTTTTTTGAACTCGGCGTACTAGACGTGGGCGTTCTAGACGTGGGTGTGCTAGACGTGGACGTTCCTACTGAAGATTCACTAGTTTGGGTGTCCCCGTAACTTAAGAATTCAAAGTCTTTGAAAAAATCTTCCTCTCCATCGTCTGTCTTGGGATAATTACCCACGGTTCTATAAATATAGAATGAGGGATAAAAGGTTAAATCAAATATTTTGGAATATTTTTTTTTTAGGTTTTACCTTTTATTTACACTGTCCACATCCTTATGGAACATCAAATGTTGCAGCCACTTCCACTCCTTTTTGGGGCTGGTTGCTTCACTTCCTGATGCTCCAGTTGCCTTTTTAATTTCTCGATGAAATATGTCCCTCAAAGTTTTCCAACGCTGTTTCACCTTTTCAACTAAAAATAAAAAATAAAAATGTTATTTATATGTAATACATATTAAAAGGATTTATCGTTTAGGATTTAAATTCGATTTATCAGAAAATAGCAATAAAATTAAAATCAAAAAATGACATGGTATTGTTGTTGTTTTTTACCGCTCTTTGGCAAATCGAAATAAAACTAAAAATACTCAAACTACTTACGTGGAATTTTTAGTTGTACAGCCAGTTCGTTAAATAATTTATCACGACAATACACATTTTTATATTTGGCATCTTTTTTGTCGTATAAACATTTATGTTTCCGCACAAACTCTATCACTTTTTCCTCCATTTTTAGAAATGTCATAAATTTTTGACATTTCAACAAAAAAAAAAGCAAAAATAAAGAAAATAATAGCATGAACATAGTTGCGATTCGTATTTTTTTTTGTTGTCAGCCGGTTCTGAGGCAGAAAAATTAGAAATAGAGACACAAAGCAGAATTTTGCTCGCAAAGCAGAATCCATGTATTTCATTCCATATAAACGTGTGTATTCTAATTATTCTGCTAGCAGAATTCTGCTCATCTGTTTCGAGCATAAGCAATTATTTAAATGATTGATTTTATCATACTATTATATTCTTGATCATTCTTCTTCTATTATTCATCATAACAATGATGATCACTTGTGAAAAAATAACAATAATTTCAGTTAATTAATTTATTATTAAGAACTAAGTAGAAAATAATTTTATATTCTGAACTCTCGCATATTTATTGTTGGTGTTTAAATTAAATAATTAATTAAAAATATGTGTATATAAATAAATAATAATAATACTAATAATAATTTGTGTGTTTTAAGTAAAGTGAAGAGTGATAATAATAAATAATAATTGACTAGTTGTAATAATTTGTGTGCGATGCGCTTGCAATGGCACAGAATATATATATAACAATTTCGATTATATGTATTTTGATACCATTTTTTGAATGCATCATTCGCATTTTATGTATAATATTCTAAAGTGTATAGAAATTTTTTGATGCCAAAGGATGCTCAAGATAAGTGTTTTTTCATTTTTTTCATTGTTTTAAATTTTTAATAAATATTTTGTTATTACATATTTAACCGTTGGCTTAGTTATAATTTTTGTGTAATTAATATTTACTGTTTTGTGTCATTTTTGTTTGATCATGCAAAAGTTGGTGTATTTTTCACGATCGCGTGTGCTTTTGCTATATGAAAATAATTAGGGTTGAGGTTAAATTTTGGAACGCATTAACATGTTCGTATTGAAATAGTTTGATGTCCGATGATTTTCGTTTTTTTCTGGGTATCGTATAATTTTGTAACCTACGTTGTCTTTTATTTACATATTTACTTGCAAATTTAATGTAAAAATGTGTTTCAATGTGTATGTGGGTGTGTAATGAACGTGCATGAATGAAGAGTATACAACAAATCAAATAACTGTTTCATCAGTGTCTATGCATGTGTATGTGGCCGTCTCGAAATGTAGGGATTTTATTTGTACGTATGTAGAACGTAAACACGGAGAGAAGCTTTCGTGCAAATGCTCTGGATTTTTTTGGAGAGTTTTTTGGCTTTATTGGTTTGTATCTTGTATCAGGTGCGGCGGATAAATGAATTTTCGATCTACTGGGCATTGACTTTGTTTCTATATATCATATATTTGGTGAATTGGTTTTTGTTTTTAGGGTGGTTTTCGTTTGGAGACTTGCCATTTTCTGTGGTGGTGTCTTTTTTAGTCTGGTTGGAGTGTATCGTATCAAGAGTGATAATCTCGTTTGTTTTTCTTCTCTATTGTACGATAGTCATCGGATTAGGGAAGTCGTAGCGGAGAATGGTGAAATTCTGAGTGAAGATTTGCTTGAGGGTAAGGGGTACTTTATCAGAATGCAGGACGGATGGACGGAGTTTGTGTTCGGGTGACTGGGGGGTTTGTTTCTCCGTCACATGTGCGAGATGTGAATGAGTGGGGTCTGCATTCGTGCAATTTGGGCCTGCATACGTACAAGCCGTGTATTTTGTCCGGCTTCTACTTGGTCGTATTTTGACTTCCTACTAATAATAATACATTTTAAAGTGTTAAAATTTCTAAATATTTTAAGATTCTTAAGCCGTCTGAGATAATGAACATTAATACTATATTTTATTTATTTATAGTTTCCAGATCGGACAGCTATCAATACTGAGTTTTATTATTAGAAATTAATAAATTATAATTTGTTGAGTTGGTTTAGATATATATTCTGTAATTAAGAATTTCTTTATTTATAAGCTCTTTCAATAGGTTTTACTGGGTATAATGCTTCCAAATTGATCGTATTTGTTAACCGCCATTTATGGTTTCAGATCAAAGTTAGTTTGCTTCAAGAACTGCATTGAAGTGACAATTGCCGTAGCTAGGAATATAATAGATTTCCACTATTAACCAGATAACAAATTTTTAATTATAGGTCGAATTGTAGTTACAATTTAATTGTAATTTTTCTTAATTTAATTTAATTTAATTATATATTTAAGATTTAATTTGTCCCACGACAATTGGGTTACAAATATTATTTTAATAGATTAAATGACTATGGTTATATGTAACATTGAAGTGTCGGTGGAGGGAAACTTTATGGCTTGATTTATTTTTTGGCTTGGAGGTTACACAATAAAATTTACAATCAGACAAATATTGATACATAGATGTTTTTTTTTTTTTTTTTTTTTTGTATTTTTGGGATCATGGCACTTCTTTAATTAGATTATTTGCTAATAGCTACTTATTACTAATTCTGTCATCTTACAGATTCCTGATTAGCTTAATAGTTTTATTTAATTCTGATTGGGAATAAATTATAATGTGTTAATTTGTTTAGGTATTGGAGATTCTTAACCTGTGACACATTCATTATTTATATATTACCTTATAGATTCCAGATTAGCTATTTTTGAAAACAGATGTCTTTGTTTCATTTTTAGTTTTATTAATAAACATATTGGTTTATTAGGGATGGTAAGGTTATCGGTTGAAGAGGGGATCCTTCCGTTTGATACTACAATATTTGGGTTCGATTTGTTTTATTTTATTTGTTTTACGATAATAAATTATAATTAATTTAGTTATAATAATCATTACATTACATTTATTCTATTCAAGAATAATTTAATTGTATCGTACAAAATAAGGAATCTCTAACGCATAATAATGACATTTTATTTCAGGAAATTGACCATTAAGATGCCAACATTATTAATTATCAATTTTTTAAGATGGTATAATAAAGATGTGTGGCGGGCCCGACGTCGCGACATTGACTGCTTCATTATTTTTTTTTTATTTTTTTTTTGGGAGGGGATGGCGGAGGAAATGGTATTAAATAAAATTTAATCCCTCATAATAATGAATTTTTATTTCAGGAAATTTACTAATTAATCAATATCTTTTTAGGATGTTGATTGCTGATTATTTATATCCCGAAAAACAAAAATAATTGTGCCGTCTTGTGCTTTACTAACTATTGACTACTTAGGTGTCTGTAACCGGGTCAAGTCTATCATACCTAACAACCTTTCCTATCCCTCCATCTTGTTATATGTAAAAGGGGTGTACGGTAGGCCCGGCGTATCCGGGATCCTTGCTTAGTCTTGGCCGTACATTCTAATCAATCAATCAATCAACTCTCGCATATTTATTGTTAAGCTTCGTTGCCTAATAATTTATAAAATGGATAATAAAATTGAATTTTAATTTTAATTTGAGTATAATAGAGCGACAGACGAAAGAACAGAAAGTTTAATTCAATATTGACTTTACTATATACACTTTCACCTATGTCTGTTAATTTGGCCCGAAAAAACCAACCCGAAAAGACTTTTTTTATGTGGTGTGTTTCCATGATAAATTCATGTCAGCCCGAAAAAAATAAAAAATTATCAAAATGTGAGTTTCATCCCGAAATTTTTTTCTAGTTAGAAAAATAATTATCAACAAAAAAAATATGTTTTAAACATAAACCATTACTTCATCCCGAGAAAGTAATATATTTTTAAATATGTACAATGTACATATATTCAATAATATGAAATATTATGTTCCGTATTATGAATTATTATGAACTTTGGTAAATTTGGAATTTTCCAGCTCCAATCTCAGAAATGTCTGGACCAAATGGATAGTGCTTTCAGGCTTCTGAATCGTTAGACAACACGACCACAAAATCTCATAACGATATCATGGGGAATACTGGTAGAAATCATTAATTGAAACATTCTACCACTTGCGTATTATGAATTATTATGAACTTTAGTTAATTTGAAATTTTCTGGTTCCAATCTCAGTAATGTCGGAATACGTTCGGAAATGTCCAGTGGTGAACGTTGTTTTATTTGAATTGATCAAAAACCGATAAATTAAAATATGCTAAAAAATTCACTCGACTGGCGGTGAGAAATTACCTGATACTTGTAACTTATCAAAAATGGATAAATTAGAAATGATCAGAAAATTTTGCTTGATCGGGAATAAAACTACCAACAACTTAGCTTATCAAAAACCAATAAACTAATTGTTGTCTAGTAGTTAAATGCGATCTTTCCAGGATTGGAGCTAGAAATTTCCAAATTTACTAAAGTTCATAATAATTCATAATACGCAAGTGGTAGAATGTTTCAAAAAATTTATTTCTACCAGTATTCCCCATGATATCGTAATGAGATTTTGTGGTCGTGTTGTCTAATGATTCAGAAGCCTGAAACCACTATCCATTTAGCTTATTGTATTTTGAGATCGGCGCCACTGAATATCAAATTAACAGAAGTTTGGCTTAATTTGCATTTGATAGAATAAGGAAATATATGGGCCCCTTGTTGTTTGATTGGTAGTTGAACGGTTTTTTGTCCTAAATAATTACATAGTATATTTATTCTAGAACTATTTCGCACAGATATTTATGGGATTCGCACAAGAAATGTTTAAAATGTATGATTGTGACATTAAAACAATTCCTAATTGTATAGAAGATTTTATTTATAAATGTGTGAAATATGAATATCAATAATATCTACGAGGATTTTATAAATACGATTTTACAATTTAATATTTATTCTTATGTATTTAATGAAATGTTGTTTATGTTGTAATTTCTTTCGATTTGTTTTTTTTAGCTAAGACACAAATATAAAAAGCCTTTTCGGGCTGAAAAGACTTCTTGCTAAGTTATCATACGTCTTTCACCTAACGTAGTATTTTCTGAACATGAAGTTAACGAATGGATAACCGAAAATTCGTTGCCCGTAGAGATTAATGGGGTTAACAATAGTTGGACAGTTAAAAGTCCGAGGAAGAAACCAAAATTTTGAAAATGTTCAAGTAATATGTTTATTTATTGTATTACAAGGCGCTAACTGTTTTAATACTTGTTTAGATCGTGCATAACGATTTTCCTGCAGAAAATGCTTTCTGAATGTCTCTGAATTAAATTTAATTTTATAAAATTTCAATTGTTTAATTTTAACTCGATACTTGTAATTTTTCGATTTTTGCAACGCCCGTGGAATTTAATTGGTTGCAATTGTTGAGTTTGTACTTTGAAAAAAAAAAAAGCTCCTATGGAAGCTATCACTTCCAGTGAACCAATTTCGGCCAACATTCCCCACTGGTTTTTCCAACTTGTGAAAAAGATTAAGTATAAAGTTTCATCCAAATTAATTATCCCGTTTGGGCTATACAGGGCCAACATTTTTGTTGAAAAACAGAATTGTGGCAAAAATCGTCATTTCCGCTTGAATTTTGGAAAACTGATATGGATCGTTATTGTTCCAAATTTAATTTAGATTCTTTTACTTTATGATGCTAAAAATCTTTAATATCTCTTAATTTGTGGCCTAACATTGAAGTTTCACCTTCGATCAGTAAAGTTTTTTCTCAAAAATTGTAATTTCTGCTTATACACTTAGGGAAATTTATCTGGACCGATATTGTTACAAATTTAATTTAGAATATTTTAATTCATAGTTGATTTTCACATAATTGATATACTTTTCAAAATATTTGCAAAAAACGAAAAAGCTCCTACGGAAACTTTCACTTTCGGTAGACCTATTTCAGCTAAAATTCACTGCGACAATTTATGGAAAAGCTTCAGTATGAAGTTTCATCCTTATTAACAGAGCCTCCTTAATATAAGAGCCGTAACATTCCGCCATTTTTTCCATGAGCTTTCCATAGAGGGGAAGCTTTTTGTTTTTTTTCATACCAATCAGTGTATTGTAATATTTTTTTAGAAGCTTTTTTGTATATAAAAACATTAATGCTTCGTTTCAATTTTTAATTTGAATGGCTAGTTCAATATTCAGGAAAAGCATATTTTAAAATTGAGTCATATTATGTCGAATTAACGCAAAAATATTCAAATAAGTCTACCACAAAAATTTTTTTTTATTGTAGAAATAAGAATTTGTTTATATGTGTATGTAAGAAATTAATATAGAGTGTTCCATCAAAAATTTCAGCATTTCTTTCCCAAAACAAACGTTCGTTAAAAAATGCTTTTTGAGTAGCTATGTAATATGGGGGTTATTGTGTTCTGGATTGTATTACAACATTGTTGATGACCAAACTTGGAAAACTGTTTTTTCGTTATTTGTTAAAAATTTCATCGCAGGCTATACTGTTTCATCCTGTAGTATAAACAAACCGGAGCTTCATAAAATAAAAACATTATATTATAGAGCTTTTCGCAATTAATAAACCAATCAATAGATGTCGCTAAGTATAAATTAAAGCTAAATATTAAAACCTAAACGTTTGTTAACTAAAATTTAACAATTTATTATGTCTGGTTCAATAGATTATTGAAATCTCCTGGAACTGAAAATAACCGAATACGAGCGAATTGAAATAATAAAAGAAAAAATTTGGAAAAAATGTGACATTTTTCTATTATTGTTTTTCAGCGCGCAGCAACTACGATGATAAATATTTTGCGATGAAAAGCTTTATTTATGCCAACCGTTTTATAAATAAAAATTATAATTGCTTTGAGTTTTATTAATTATGTTAAATTATTATATTAAAGATTTTGCGCTTAACTTACAATAATAATGGTTTATTTTCGTAAATAGTTATTTAATTATTTTGCACTTTTCTGTAATTTCAAGTAAATTTATTACAGAGACATCTGTAAACGGATTTTCAAATTACAGAAAGCTCGATTTTGCAATCGAATAAAATTGAAGGTTTTTACGTTTTGTTCTGTTTTGTAATAATATTTAATTAAGAAAACCATGACAACGTTGATTTTTTGTATACAAAAATAATAATAGATTTTGATGTAAAAATTTTATAATATGAATAATATTATTGTTTCTACATGGTGATTCATAAAATTTAGTTTCAGCTCACGTTTTCTCTTTAATTTTGTTATAAATGGAAAATATTTAGATTGCTATTAAGTGCATCGTTCATCTCAACAATTCTGAGGTGCATGTGACCAGAATTTACCAAATAAGTTACATTTTTATAAAACTAAATTTTAAATTGGATGTAAGAGGAATCCGCGGCACCACCCTTTATTCTCTTACTTTATAAACCTACACAACTAAACGAAAAGCTCATTTTATAGAAGATTAATAAAATTATGCTCCGCTTTAGTTTAAATTTACCAAATATATACTACATTATGAATGCTGATTTTCAAATATGTGTTCTTTGAATAGTTTATTAAAAATATAAAATTAAAATTTAGATGATTTGTTTAATTTTTTATTCATAAATTCATGTTCAAAAATTTTCCAATTACCACGGTTTCTTATAGTAATTCAATAAAAGCTTCCCCTCTACTTAAAGCTCTCTTTTTAATATTACGGCTCTTCAAAATCATAGATGGCTCTGTTATTAATCAATCCGTCTGGGCTATATACAGGCAAATTTATATTGAAAAACAGTATTTTTCAAAAATCGTCATTTCCGGATAAATTTTTGAAAAATTATTTAGGTAAATGTTTTTACAAATGTAATTTACAATTTTTGAAGTGAAACTTCTTTAGTACCGGGGTGATTTTTAAAATTGATGAAACAAAACTCAAAATTACAAGCAAAAGTGAAGAAGCGATATGAAACGAAAATGCGACAGTTTTGTTGTTGTTATTTTGAAGTTATACTTCTTTGCGCCCGTTGGAGACTTTTGGGATGGGGTGCTGGTCGAGAAACCGCGTCACGCTAAAAAGTAAGACAATTCGATGATTGTACGTTTTTGTATAGGCAGTAGGCTTGTTCGTTAATGTGCGTCATTGTGTTTTTCATTTTCATTGTTTGATTTACCCTAGTGGAAAAAATCAAATATTTATACCAAAAAATTATACTGAGGAATACCAAAATCAATTTATTTTTGTATAAATGATTAATTTAAATACAAAATATACTTTAAATTGGTTAAAGTTTAATACATTTCTAAACCAAAATACTACTTAAATTATACATCTCAAAAATTATAACAATTTAAGTATGAATTTTGTATATACAAATATTTAAATTAAGTCAAAATTAAACTTAAATATACATAAAATATGATTTTAAATATTATACACATATAAGTGTTAATTTTAACCTAAAATTAACACTTAAATTCATATTTTAAACTAAATTAAGTATATTTGGGATAAATACTTAATACGGTAGTTTTTTAGTTTAATAATGGATAAATAATTTATACAAATTTAAGTATGATTTTTGTATATACAAATATTTAAATTTAGTCAAAATTAAACATAAATATACATAAAATATTTTAACCTAAAATTAGCTCTTAAATTCAAATTTTAAACTAAATTAAGTATATTTGAGATAAATACTTAATACGGCAGTTTAAAAGTTTAATTATGGTTAAATATTTTATACAAATTTTAATTTTAACATCATTTTTAACAAATATTTAAATTTAGTCAAAATTAAACATAAATTTAAAAAATTCTTTTAAGCGAATTATTGGAATCGAAAATTGTATTTTACACATTTTAAAAAAATAATTTTAATCATCACTTTTCATCCCATACGAGAGATGAAATTCCCGCAAAAAGGAAAATTTCCCACGAACTGGCAACACTAATGCGCATCAATACTATCGTGCTGAAAAAATATATTTAGTAGTAATCGTATTTCACGATCTTTTGTATGTTGGTGTGCTGGTGTAGTTTGCACCAAATGAAATAAACCAAATTAAGTATATTTTAAGTTTAATTGTGTATTTAAATATATTGATTTATATTGTTAAGAATTAAACTCTTCATAGTTATTGCTTTGGTGGTGCAGTGGTTAAGGTGTACACCGCTAAGTGTTTATTTATTAACTATTAACGCAAAAGTAGCCGGTTCGAGTCCAGTCGGAGTCAAAAATTTATTCTAATTAGGCAACAATGTTATCGGATCAAGTATTCACTACACTGATTGAAAATTGACTGAAAATACTAGAATTAACAATGGCGTGAAATAATCAATGGAGAGGAACTGATGACGTGGCATGTCCGCGAATACAAACAACCACATGGAAAAATGATTTAAAATTATAATACGCATACATCGGCAGTCACAATGAATGGAATATTTTCATTATATTATAATTCTATCTCAAGTATAATTTTTGTTTAAATTTAAAAATTATACTAAAATTATATTGCAATATCCTACTAAAACTATACTTAAAATACACTGATATTGGTATTAATTTTATAACACAATATACAAAAATTATACTTTTAACTAGATAATTTGCGAAAGTATAATTTCTGTTTAATTTTTAAAATTATACTAAAATTATACTGCCATAACCTACTAAAATTATACAAAAATTATTATTAAATTTCTATGAAATCGTAAGTTTATTTTTAGTATAAAAAATTTCAATTTTTCCACTAGGGTTACTTTAAAATAAAATATAACAACAACAAGAAGAAAAGAAACAAAATCGTGCTGTCGTTGACCTCATTTATTATTTATTGATCGTCTTTGAATGATTTGTTTTCTATATTGATTTGATAATCGTATTTTCATCAACGAATCTGTGCTACAATCAGGGGATTCTTGCTCCGCACGTGGTGTAACGTAAACAAAAAAAACAATTCCATCCACAGTGTTCATCAAGCAAAACAGTGAGTACTCCTTCTCTTATAAAATGAAAGTGAAAATAGAAATTAATCAACAATCAGAAATGTATAATTGTGCGGTTATAATATTCTAGTTTTTGAACAATATTTGAACGTTCAATCACAGATTTTAAATTTTACTCAGGGCACTAGACTTTCTGATTGAGATTTGAGACTTCGGTAAAGTTCTGAACAATATTTTCTTCGATCACAGATTTCAGTTTCAAATTTTGCTCACCGTACTGAACTTTCTGATAGAGAAATGAGATTTCGCTAAGGTTTTGGGTGATATTTTGATGTTCGATCACAGATTTGACTTTCACATTTTGCTCAGCGTACTGAACTTTCTGATTGAGAAATGAGACTACGCTAAGGTTTTGGGCAATATTTGGATGTTCGATCACAGATTTGACTTTCAAATTTTACTCAGCGTACTGAACTTTCTGATTGAGAAATGAGATTTCGCTAAGGTTTTGGGTGATATTTTGATGTTCGATCACAGATTTGACTTTCACATTTTGCTCAGCGTACTGAACTTTCTGATTGAGAAATGAGACTACGCTAAGGTTTTGGGCAATATTTGGATGTTCGATCACAGATTTGACTTTCAAATTTTACTCAGCGTACTGAACTTTCTGATTGAGAAATGAGATTTCGCTAAGGTTTTGGGTGATATTTTGATGTTCGATCACAGATTTGACTTTCACATTTTGCTCAGCGTACTGAACTTTCTGATCGAGAAATGAGACTTCTCTAAGGTTTTGGGCAATATTTGGATGTTCGATCACAGATTTGACTTTCATATTTTGCTCAGCGTACTGAACTTTCTGATTGAGAATTGAGACCGCGGTGACTAACAGTTGACATTGAAATCTCCGATCAAAGATTAAAATGCCCTTAAAATCTTTAGCACACTGTCATTTCTTGATGGAACTGGTCGAAAACGAAGACACCGGCCGATAACAAGGCCGTTTACCATTCTTTTTATATCCAGGGGTACTTATTGTTTTTTTTTCTTTTTCATTCTTTTTTAGAAATCTCCAATAATGGATGAAAATACAGATAATGGTACAGATTCCGAGTTCGAGAACAATGACCGTAATGAAGAAACTCTACAAATGGCCATTGATGACAAAACTCTGGAGAGGAAAAGGAAGAAAGCAGAGACCAACAGAAGTCATAAGAGAAAATTAGCCGCCATCCGCGCGAAAAACTACCGGGATAGAAGGACTGTACAGAAAATTGATCAAATTGCAGACAACGATTCGCAATCAACTGAATTTACAAGTCAAGATGTACCACGACCCAAAAAAAAATATTCATTGCTCGCAAATACCAGGGCCCTCACATAGACAGGTGCCATTTGTCCGAAAAAATCCAATCCATGATTCGCAGATAGCGGGTCCGTCTACAAAACAAGTTCCAAGAATTATTACTGGAGAGTGTCACGGGAATAATAGAAATGAACCATCGGCCGTACCAATTTCTAATGCTGAAATTGAAAGGGTAGAAAATAAAAGGACAGATATGACTTCTAGAGAAAACGATTATGAAGACCATGGTCAGGAAATTGATTGTGATAACCTTGACAATAGTGATAGTGAAGACGGAGAAAACGCCATAAACAATGTTCAGATCGAAGAGTATCAACAATCAATGCAGGGTAATGTTTATACATCGTACAATGGCCATATTTATGCACATAAAGAGTTTTTAAATAAATTTATCAATAACCCATTGGGCTATCCTTGTCACGTGTGTGATCGCCTCTGGTTTAAGAAGGATTTGAAAACAGTGCTTAATCAAAATGATACACAAAATATTGCACTCATTAGGAGAATTATTACGGTTCATAATGAAAAATTCGAAATATGTTCTACCTGATTCAGAAGCATTCAAAAAAATCTTATTCCACAATTATCCGTTTATAATGGCTTCAAATATCCAGAATACCCGGATGATTTACGTAATCACCCATTGGATTTGGTAACTAAACGATTAATATCTCCTCGTATTCCGTTTATGCAAATAAGACGCCTTCGACATATCAATGGCCAGTATGGAATTTATGGACAAGTTATAAACGTCCCAGTAGAGGTTGATAATATGGTTAAGAAGTTACCCCGTGATGTGGATGATGATTATTGTATTAATGTGCATGTCAAAAGAAAAAAAATTCATAAATCGAGTTTCGTACAGGGATTAGTCAATAAGAGGGTGATAAAAATATGGCTGAGATATTTACTACAGACGCCGTTATATACCACGTACCAAATTACAATTGATGATAGTTTTTAAACTGTGACGAAGATAATGACTGTTACAACGAACAATTTCTTCACTTTCACGATGATAATGAATTGGCGGAAAATATCCCTATAGAGGAGAGTTTGGTTGCACAACAACAATCATTGATTTGGAACGAGGATTTCTACTTTAGAATCGCGCCAGGAGAACATAACGTGCCAATAAGACTATTGCTCGATGAGCATGCTGAAGAACTTTCTTTCCCTGGCATATACCTAGGGCACTTCAGACAATTTAGAGAAGGAGTTAATGTCACGCCTTTTATGATGGCAACGGGCGAATTAAGAAGATCAGACAGACGTTGTGTAACTCCATATCACTTATTATATATGGCCATGAAAATAATGAGAATCAGAGTCAAAGACTCTCTCAGTATAGCCTTTAAACATGTTGGGAAGAATACCAACATCACTAAGGAACAGATACAATCGGAAGATTACATTCAAGGATGTATCGAAAGTAACCTAGAAAAGTACTCTAATTAATGAAGACGCTGTTACATGTGCACTGTACTTCAACAAATTAGTAAATGTTATTATGAATATATTACAATCAAAAAGATCCAGCCCATTCAAGAAATACAGAATTCCTCATTACTTTAAGAGAATTGAGTTTCAACATCGAGGAAGCCCACATGATCACATAACAGCTTGGTGTGATAATGCTCCCAATGATCCACTGGGCAAAGACTATCAACAGGCTATTGATTTGATTGATGCACTCATTTCCGTATCAGCATCAGAAGCTTCAGGTAATATTAAATTGAATACTCACAAGTACACTTTCACCTGCTACAAGAAAATCACATCCAATCGTGCGCAAGAATGCAGATTTGAAGCTCCGTTTATGCCATGCAAGAAAACCGCGATATTAATTCCAATGAAAGATACCGAAGATAATTTTCCAATTTTGAAAAAAAAAGTATAAGGAAACAAGAAAAAATTTAGAACAAGATGACTACACTAATTTTGATGAATTTTATACACAAAATAATATTGCTTCGGATGAGAAATATTTAAAAATATTACGAGCGGGAATAAAGCGTCCACGAGTGTTTGTGAAACGCCAACCTTCAGCAAAGTGGCATAACCCCTTCAATCCCTTTATATTTAATGTGGTGAAGTCAAATACCGACATTCAATTTATTACGGAAGAGTATTCTTGTGCAGCATATGTTGTTGAGTATGTTAATAAAACAAATCGCGGCGTGAGTAATTTGCAGAGGAAAATTATTGAAACTATGAATGAGAATCCCGAATTTGATATAATAGATATCACGAGGAGTTTAAGTGTTAATCTATTAAACAATACGGAAATGACTAGCCAAGAAGCTGCTTGGTACCTCATGAGAGAGCCGATGTCCAAAGCTTCTACTCAAATAGTTCATATACCAACAGTTTCGCCCGTTGAACGTCAAAGGATCAAAAAAACAATGAAAGAGCTCTCTGCATTAGACGGTGAATCAACAGATATATGGAAGGAGAACTGGTTCGACAAGTACGAACACAGACCGAATGAATTAGAAGACATTTCGTTAGCTCAGTTCGTTTCCCAATATTACAAAAATAATAAAGGCATATATGTTAAGAGAGATGAAAAGAAGATAATAAGATATCGGAATTATGACAGTGGGTCGGATTTCAATGAATATAGAAGGGAAATGGTGACATTACATGTACCATTTAGAAATGAAGATCAATATATATTAGCGGATATGAGATTTTTAACGATCTATGAAGAAAATGAACAAATAATATTACAAAAGAGAAAAAAATTTGAACACAATATAGATATTGAAAAAACTATCCAGATATGCAGGGAACTTTGTAGAGAAGAAACACCTTGTAATGACGATGAAGTTCGAGACGTCAGAGGCAGATTTCCGGAAGCCAATCCATTTGAAAATTTATATGACAATCCGAATGTTGTCGGAAATGCTGATTTCCGACTAGCTACTTTGAACAAATTAGGTGCCATAGCTAAAAGAAGGGAAAATGTTTTACCACATGCAGAGTTTTGTAAATCCATGCGTATGGCTAATGAAAAACAGCTAAACCTTCTTTTACAAGTAATTCACCATTTATTGTCTAGTGAAGATAATCCTTTGCAGATATTTTTTACTGGTCCAGCTGGATGTGGTAAAACATTTGTAATAAAATTGATAATGGAAATATATAATAGATTTTCCGATAGCGATGGCTACTGTAATGGCTACATAACTTGTGCTTCCACTGGCAAAGCTGCTGTTGCTATCGATGGAACAACCGTTCATACGGCCTTGAAAATATCTCTGTCAAAATTCTTAACATTGAGTATAGAAGTAGCTCATCAGTATCGGGCCTTGTTAAAATACGTTAGAGTTATTATAATTGACGAAGTGAGTATGATATCGGCGGAATTATTGGAACAAATTGATCAAAGATTGAAACAAATTACGGGAAAATTTAAGGACAATTTTGGAGGGCTCGATATGATATTGATAGGAGATTTGGGTCAATTACCCCCAGTAAGAGCCACGCGCATATATAAACAAATTAAAAAAAAGATTACTGGGAAGTCCTTGTGGCATTGTCTTCAATATTATGAATTAACAGAGGTTATGATGCAAGCTAATGTTCAGTCTCATCAGCGTTGACAAAAATTGGGAATGGGGAAAAATTGGCCGAAGAAGAACTCCAACTTATTGAATCGCGTTTTTTTACAAAAGAGGAAGCAAATAGATTATGTCCACACGGAGTACGATTATTCCACTCAAATGATTCTGTTAATAAATATAATAATTCTATTTTGAAAAATGCCGAGGATAAAGTCGTTTCGCTCGCTGTTGATATTTACACTGGCTGTCAGACTAAAGAACAGGAGGCTTTTGTTAGACAGAAATTGCATAAAATGTCGACAATAGATACTGGTGGGCTACCGTACGAACTCACATTTGTTAAAGGAACATATTATATTATAACCACGAACGTCGATGTTTCGGATGGTCTGGAAAATGGCACAGTAGGAAAATTATGCCATATAGAATTGAACGATGATGGAGAAGTTTCAAAAGTGTGGCTTGTTTTCCCAAATAAAATTGGGCAGAAGTTGCGCAAAAAATGTGCAGGATACATTGCACAACACCATATTGACCGCAATGCTGTACCTATCTTGCAAAGGTCTTCCGCAATACCAATGAATAATAATAAAACAATTAACGTTCGAAGAAACCATTTCCCATTGGTCTCATCGTGTTCAATTACGATACATAAATCGCGATACATAAACAATCATAAATTATTGAGTCTTTGGGAAGTTTCATTTCTAATAGTAGAGGAATAAGTTTCTATTCAATAAATAGCCAAAGTCTCACTGCACATGCACTCGATCTGAATGACAGCGTATTCAAAAAATGTACAATAATTATACTATCGGAAACACATGTAAGAGATGGGCAAAACATCGACATTCCAAATTTTCATTGCAAAGCTATTTATCACAATGCAAGTGACCATAATAATACAGTCACTTGCACTTCTCACATGAATGTTCATTCGGGGCATCAGAATCTCTTGTTGCAGCACAGTCTTCTATTGGTGAAATTTGTATCAGTAAATGCGTTCCAGAAACTGGTCGAGAATTTGTAGTTGTGGCAATATACATCTCCCCTGGTAAAACTGTTAACCAGATCATGAAGTTTATACACCAAAACTTATTAATGTATACTAGAGAAGTTTCCGCACTGCTCGAGGAAAATTTTCATGAAATCCCAATGATAATGAGCGGCGATTTCAACATAAATTTTTCCTATGCAAACACGGAGCCATTGATACATTTCCTAAAAGAAAAGCTAGACTTGGTAATGTCGAATGATAAGAATCCAAGTACGACCAAATACGGAACGACCATTGTTGCTGTATTTAGTAGATATCTTGAGAAGTTTGAATCTAGAATATTTGTTAGTTACTTTAGTTATCATAAACCGATTGTGTCTTTCTTGGAATATAATACGATTTCTAATGAGCAACCAGAAAATAACCAAGATGAAAGAATGATTATAGAAAAAATTACTGATAATGATAATGTATAGGTGTATAGTATAATATTGAAGTCATTTATAATAATATATTGAAGAAAAATATATTGAATAACAGAGGAAAATGTCTTATATTTCATTTACATATCCTCTCTGTCTGTGTGTGTGAGTGGTCGTGTGCAAATGGCCAAAGAAGTATAACTTCCAACGTCTGGTCCGACGCAGACCCAGTTTTTATTTTCAGTTTTATTCTGTTCTGTTTTATTTTGTTTCTGTATATATGGCTGGAATTCCCTGGCTTTCCCAAAACTTTTGAAAAAATCCGATGGAAGGTAGCGGTATCAATACAAAGGCACAATCTTAGTTGACTGGCAGCACCAATCGATCGGAGAACATCCTCTATACCATTAGTGCATAATAAAACAGTGATCATAAAACGTAATCATTTTCCACTAGTCTTTGCGTGTGCAATAACAATTTATAAGTCCCAGGGAGGTACATTTGATGAAATTGTGTATGAATATGATAAAAAACACATGCTCAACGGCTGCTGTACGTCGCACTATCACGAGTAACATCGATTCAAGGGTTACATATTGTTCCGAAAAAAATGATAACAGATTTTATCATGGTCGAAGAGCAAAAGTATCCACACTAGAATTGCAACCTGAATTTCAAAGGCTGAACCTGAATAAACTTGAGACTATTGAGAAATTATTATTTGATTTCATAAATACGAGGAAAGGATTGTCACTATTTACCTTCAACTGCCAAAGTTTACGTGCTTATGTAGATGATCTTCAATTAGACAAAATATCATCGTCGTCGAATTTTCTGATTTTTTCGGAGACGTGGGTGTATAATGACAAAATTGTAGAGATTCCAAATTTCGATATTGTCGTTCAACATAAAAGGCCAAATATAAGGGCAGGTGGCGTTGAAATCTACCATAATGTAAATGATAGAACCCCACAAATTGACTTCAATGCACTTCAACTGGAATCCTTGTCGGTTCAGGTTTCTAAAGTGGGAGAAATATGTGCTTGCGAAAGCAGATTAGACCATGACATATTTGTAATTATTGTGGCAATTTACATTTCTCCCAGCCAATCGATGGAAAATATTATTCAATTTATCCACGAGAATTTGATAAAGTATACGCCAAAAGTATCGCGGATTCTGAAAAAAAATTATGATAAAATTCCAATGATTTTGAATGGGGATTTCAATGTGAATTTTGCATTAGATACGGCGCTCCCTTTGATTCAACTCCTCAATAAAGAATTAAATTTAAAAAGGTACAGCAGTCGTACTGAATCGACAACGCGATGAAAAACTGTTAAACTAGAGCATTCGTGTCCTATTTTAGTTACCAGAAACCACTCGTGTCATTCGTCGAAATAGAAAACATGGAGTCGGAATAATAAAATGTTAAAAAAAAAACTTCGAAATTTTGTTTGTTGTTTTGTATTATGATGAATAAAGCTTCTAATTATCCCACTCCTATTACTGCATTCGTCTCATTCTCTCGCTGCCCAGATTCCGGAAAGTTTTACTTCTACTGCGTTTGAACTGCACACAATATTTTTTTAGATCATAACTGTTTTTCTCGTAAATGGTATACCTTTCAAAATATTTACAAAAAGCGAAAAAGCTCCTATGGAACGAATTTCCGCCAAAAATCAGTGCGATCTCCACATTAATGATGAAAGCCTTAAGCATGAAGTTTCATCCCGATCGGACAAACCGACTGGAGTGTAGGAGAGGATTCAGACATTTAGTTTCCACGGAACCACACATACATGCACACATACATGCACACATAAATCGTTTTAATTATCACTTTTTTTACGTACCACTGGTTTTCAATAACTCTAGGTCTACATCAACCACGTTACACAAATATATTTTTATAATTTATTTAAAATTTTAGCCCCCGGTATCGAATTATTTTGTACAACTAATTTACATTTTATTTCTACTCACTAAACAAAACATTACTAGATTAATTTTTTAAATGCTTTCCAAGAACATAATACATAATGTACAAAACAACCTAATACAAATTTAATTAACATATGTACTTATATTAGGTATTAGGATATACGTACACAAGCCTTATCGAAAACACACCCACAAGCACTCATTTGATATATCAAGATTTATTAAATAATAATTCAAACGAAATAATTCTAATCAGAGCTTTTCGTTAAATAATATAAAATAATATAAAAAGCTTTCCGTTTCGTTTTCCTTTTTATGCCACAGACACATACACATATACGAACAAAAGCACACAAAGGGAAATTAGTCTGACATAAAGAGAACAACATTTCATTTGGTTGATGGAAATTTGGTTTAATACGTTATACAAGTAAAAAGGAATAAGCTGAAGTCAACGTAAACAAATCATTGATACGAGTACTCGTTCTCGTACTAAGGCAAAATTTTCTTATCACTTTGATCACATTCAATTTAGTTTTTTTTCTCTGTCGGATTCTTGTGAAACACACATACGTATCAGGATCAATTTCAATCAAAATCTCTGGTAATTCTATTCCAATGAATTTCAATTAAACTTTATCCTTTTATCTTTTTTCCCTGTGCTTCTCGTGCTTTTTATTCTTAAAATTTCTTTGAAATACGTGTGTATGAAAGAAAAGTTTGTTTTTTTTTCTGCGGAATAAAAAATAAAAATGTTTTTGTTGAAAATAAAAACTGACAATAAATCACAAAGTTTGGATATGGTGTGTTGAGTATAACGAGAGTACTCTATATATTCAGCATGTATGACTGCCAGATATATATGTTTTTGAAACAAACATAATATTATGCTAACAATGTGTATATAAGGCCATAGAGTTTTCATTTTTTTTTTTGTGCCGAGGAATCATCGCAGGAAATTTTCAGAATTCGTTTTTTTCGTTAAACCTGGGAAAATAAATCAATTCGCTATTTTTTGTGGTTGTATTACGGTTCGTTCTTGTTATTTTTGTAAATGACATTTCGATTTAAATTTATGATTCATATAACAAACGTGATAAAGGTTTAGATAATATAGAAATAAATTATCGCTGATTTAAAGATTTCTCGAGAGCATAATTTATATAAGAAGTATTTTTTTTTATTATTTGCCGCCATAAAGTGTTTTTATGTGGTTCAAATTTTCCCAAATACATGCCATATAAATTTGCTCTTCCTCAAAATATTTTGGTCACCTAGATACTATAAAAAATAACATTGTAAGGTGAAACATATTTTGTTTTAAAGTTGTACGTTCTTTTTCCATTAGAAAAGGACCAAAGCTTAAAAGAATTTCATCTTAAAAATATTTTACTCTCAAACACAAAATATATAACATATTTGTCAATAAAGAAAAGTTCTCCTCCATTGAACAGTACAAATCTTATCATCCCAATCGAGAGGTACACCCCAGCAAAAAAATTTAAAATATTTTCCTATTATCCGACTCCTATTAATTTTTTGATTTATACTAACAACCTTGTCGTCGAGATGAAAATTCAATTTTTTCATTTTCTTAGCACAGCAAAAATTTGAATATATATACATCGATATCCGAACATATGTGGCAACAATTTTAAAATATATGTATTTACATCGATACGCATAAGGCGCGTACAGCATAAATTTTCGAAATACATAAAACACATCTCACCTAGTTCAGTGTAAAAAGGTACCTACATACCTTCAACATTAAAGGAAGAAAACATATTTTTCACCTGCTGATGATGATGGCTGTATACAAAATAAAAAAAATTAAATGGGGAACGCAAAAGTATTGTGAATTCAATGCGATCGAATTTGTAATGAATTATTACGAAATTACGTGAGTGAAAATTGAATAATTTTTATTGATAAATCAAAATAGATTTGAATGGATTTTTCTATTTATACCTCTCATTTCCTATACAGGTACCTATCGCAATTTAAACCCCCCACCTTTGTAACTTTTCTTTAAAGTTTAAAGCCGATGATTCGATCAACTCGCATATATATATTTAATGTTATGCCAGACGCGATGAGTATTACACAGTTGAAAATTAATGACTTCTAAGAAATTATAAAGTACAAGCGTTATTAATACCCTAGAGGGTAACAAGAAACTTGAAAGCATTAAATTTTTACAAAATTTATGTACATTTTTATATTATTACAAACATGATACTTAATAAATTTATATACGAATACAATTTTTGACTTGCCGAGCGTATCGAATTATTTTTCAAAAATTTATATTTTACGCAGATTATGGAAATGGGTGTTATGTTGAACCGAGTCGCGCTGGTAAACAAGGCCTTGTTGTCATATAGTTTATTGATGGTAACGGATTAGCCTAATTTTTAATTTATCTCTCACTTATATCTACTTGAAATACAAATTGTCTCACCTCTAGAAATTTGGAAGTCAAATTATTTAAATACTGTGGGCGGTAGAATCCACTAATCTCTTACCATCGATTTAATCAAGAATTTGGAAAAGCAGATCACGCAAGCTAAATAACCTTTTTTTTTATTAAAAGCATAGTTCGTCATTGTACTTGTCTCTTCCGCCAGAAATCTTAGCAATTTTTAATTTCACATTTTGGTGCGCTTAAGGGTAAAATTTGTAAATGTCATATTTTGCAAAATAACGTAAAGGCGTTCTGTGGTGATACCACACACAGTAGAATTACATCAGCAGTGCCGACCAAGTAACACCTTTAGTTTTGTTGCATCAGGACAACGTGCCTAGCGAGACACGCGAAGACCTAATATGCTCATTCTACACACATATATTTTCTATGTATTTTTTCTTCTTCTTAAGTATAATATAATAATATTTAAAAATTAAGATAATTTTAATTTTTATGCAAACAATTTATTTTACTTTATGTTAAGTTATTTCAAGTTCGGATTTTGAGGAGTGAGTAGCTGCAGCAGGGAAACTTTTGAATTTCAAAATGAAACTTTGCATATCGATTAAGCCGAATTTGTGCTAATTAGTGTTGACGGGGAAAAATTATTGCTTGTCCAGGAGCCGAAAAAAATAAAAATAAAATTTCAAATTTCACGTGAAAGGCGAAACAAATAAAACGTCTAGAAAAAACCAGAAATAATTTAAGCCTAATTTTAAATCGTACCCAAGGGTCCCACTGACGAAATTTGTGCTTATCATAGAAAATATAATTTTCTTAAATTGTCATTCATAAATTGAGGAAAACAAACTAGCCCCAAAAAGATAATATTTTTCGGATGGCAATGAACATACCTGATAAGAATATTCAATCAGAAGGGCCAACTTTATTCGTTTCTAGAACATTTTCTGTGAGAAAATCGCTAATTCAACGGTCTTTGTTGTTCAATGGAATTAGAAGATATTCCAACAGGTTGATTAATAAAATAGCACAACTGATTAACGAGGGTGTTAATTCTAATAGTTTTCCTGATCGCCTAAAACATGTTAAAGTTTGCCCAATCCATAAAAGTGGCTCCAGGCCGATTTCCATTCCTAAGTCATTAACAAAAATTTGTGAAAATGTTGTTAACAGAAAGTTGGAGACATTTCTTGAGTTGAACAATGTCATATCATCCAACCAATTTGGTTTCACCAAGAACTCCAGCACGACTTTGGCTTGCTTTCATCTTGTTAATAGTTTCAGCTTAGCTATGGATAAAAACAAATTTATCTCTTTTATGTTTCTGGATCTATTCAATCTATTTATCTCTATCTATCTATCTATTCAACGTATCTATTCAAACAGTATACCTTTGTAATTGTTTGTTTTATATATAGTATCTTTTAGGGGCTAGCATGTTTTTCCTAAATTTATGAATGAAAATTTACGAAAAATATATTTCTATCATAAGCACAAACTTTATCAGTGTAGTTGCCTTTGAAAAGTTTCAAAATTAGGCTTAAATTATTTCTGGTTTTTCTAAAAATTCGGTTTTATTTGTTTCGTCTTTCAGGCGAAATTTAGAAATTTCTTTTCCTATTTTTTCGGATCTCGAAGTAGTACTAATTTTTTCCCGTGAGCACTAATTAGCACAAATTGGGCTCAATCGGTATGCAAAGTTTCATTTTGAAATTCGAAAGTTTCCCTGCTGCAGTTACCCACACGATTTTGAGCAAGCACTCACTAAAAAAATTAAGAGGAATTGAAGGTAATTATTTGCTTGCCTGATTCTATTAAGGCACTACAGATATTTGATGGAAATCCCAACCAATACCTCTCATGGGTGCACAACCTCGAAAATATACTGCATGACTACGGCATGCTGCGAAATAAACTGATATACCGGACTATACTTCAGAATATCCGCCAACAAATTCGAGACAATGCCGGCTAAGCGTCGATTTCCTATAACATTTTCAACGAATAATAGGTGACAATTAAAAATGTCTGTCATTACATTACGTCGATAAAAGAGATCTCCGCATATTGGAACACCAACTTAGAACACTATCGCAAAAACACAAGATGCTGTGGACGATTTTTATGCACAATTCCACTTGATACATCAATTCTACTTGATAGACAATAAAATGGTGGTTGAAACATATTCTAATTAAGCACTGGACTGGACGGGGTGGTCCATGGGTCAAATGGAGACCTGTCCTAAATGCTCATACAACAAAAACGATTATGCCAAAAAATGCATTATGCCTAAAAATGAATTTCAGAAACATATCATATCAACAATGTTGTAACGGGTCCGATAAACCAAATTTAATCCAAATTTCATATACACATTCAGTTCCTTCACCACTAAATATGACGCGTTATCACCACAACGGAGAATGATGGCATTCAACATTCACCATCAGAACTACAACATCCCTTATATGATAATCAAAGCAACGTCCTGCCACCAAAAGGTACCAAACTATCCTAAACCGCTAGTATCAATGGATCTGTCAGTTCAAATGCAACATGTCAATTATACCAACCGCCCCACTGAAAACGAGATATTCAATGATGAACAGGATATAGAAAAAGTTTGGAGGTAAATTTTATTATGGAAGGCTCTCTACCGTATCATATCTAGAGTATCGTCTTAAAACGGAAATATACTAAATTTTATAAAATCCAAGTAGGCCGTTAATGACAAGCCGCAACTGACAATATCAGACTTTTATTCCAATTCGGTTATCTCAAATACACTAGCAATCTCATTTGCTCACGAAGAGATCATTTTTCACCATGAATGTAAAATATGTATGAATTTCTAAGGCTCCCGATCGGATTAAAAAACGCATCCGCTATCTTATAACTGCTGATAGACAATGTTTTGAAGGAATTCATCGGCAAACTCTGTTATATTTATTGAGACGAAAATATTGTCTTTTGAGGGAAACCTGAAGAAGGCCATCTAGCCAACGTCAAGAAAATATTTTGAAAGATAGAAATGAGTTAGAAACGTTTCGCAATATCAAAGAGCTCCGGCCTTCAACAAAGATATTGACTTTTCAAAATTTGAACAAACCTTTTCCGTTATAACTACTGTTGCTTTCTCGTTTGCCATTGGCACTGTATTATCTCAAGGTGATATCTAGACCGGCTAATTACCTACATCTCCAAGTCACTGAATAAGTCCGAAAAAATGTATCCAACAAATGAAGAGAAGGTGCTGGCCACAATATGCTGGATAAATTTCGCAAACTCATATGGGGCCCGCAAAATCAAAATTGTGACAGACCACCAACTACTAACGTCTACACTATGTAATAAGAACCACAATACAAAGCACTGGAAAGCTCGATTGCAGGAATATATAATTACGAGCGTATATACAAACCTGCCTGCACTAATAAAGTAGTTAACGCTCTTTCAAGACTGGAACTATTTACAGTGCGAAAGAGAATTCTACAAACTTAATTCGATACTGTGATGTATCCATCAATGTCTTCAGGCACCAACTAATTTTTCAGAAAGATCAGGACATTTATGCCCATAAACGGCCCCATCCCTGACCCCAAATCCCGGCCCCAGACACAGTATTAGTTCGCAGGAGAGAAACAAAGGGATTTTATGCAAGGTCCTAAAAGAGCAATTGTGGTTGGATTCAAAATCGCGGTAGGGAAGTAGTGAAGTAGTTCTTCAAAATACGCCTAACGCAAAGATTTCTTGAAGACATTCAGAATGAAGAAAATAACTTCTCCATCATAAAAGAAAAACATACCGGGCACACAGAAATTACACGGTAACTGAACGGAAATTTTAGCATTTCTATTGCCCAAGGATGGCCCTGATCTCTGTGAAAATTCTTCTTTTGGACATAATGGAAATCAAAAACGAAAAATGTATATCCTGTGTGGATAAATTTTCAAAGTTCGTAAAGTTCTTGCGCATTAAGAATAAATCACTTTTGGATGTACGGGATAAAATCACAAAGGAGTTACAATATTTCACTGTACATTATTTACTTGTAGAAAAAAATAATAATATTTTTTTAATATCACGAAACTTCAAAATGCCAAAAATTATTATTATAGACTCTGTAACGTTCGTGTCGTTACACAGGCATCCACTGTATTGTCCCTTGCATAAAACTGTGCGAAAGTACAGCTATTGTCCAATAGGTGCCGGTGCAATCGCTCACGGTTCAAATTAGTTTCGGTATCGGACATAATATTGTTACGATTTTGCCTTGTCAATCAAGGTTCGAATCACTGGATTGTGAATAAATACAACTGCTTCAAATTTGAACTCACACAATTTATTTACACAACACAATTTATATTGCAACACAAAATTCACAATTAATTATTATAATTATAACACACTTTTTAATTATCACTTTAATAGTCGGTTTAATAATCACTTTAATAATCTTTCTATTTAACTTCACTGTATCACGTTTAAAATAATACTCAGCATTCCACGTCAACGCGCGCCTTTATATACCAAAATATTAGTTTCTAGAATAATCCTTTCGCATCAAAAATGTTAGTATATAAATGACGCCCAAATGTTGAGTATAAATCATAAATGCAATTGAACACTTAATGAAATTAACTTATTCTATTCTAATTTAGGTGTCACCGTAACACTACCCCCACCTAAGCCTGTTCGTCCCGAACAGGATCCAGATCACCTCCTCTGTAGAGCGCCAAACGCTCTAAATGCACCACCTTTGGTTTACCTTTCCGTCCTTTCTGTATGCGATAAACCACGTCGTTCAACCTTTTAATGACAGTGTAAGGTCCTTACCATGTGGGTTGCAACTTCGGTGATAATCCCTTCTGCCGTTGCGGGTTGTGAAGCCATACCAATTGCCCTTCCTCGAAGCCTTGATTATTTGCTCGTATGTCATATCGAGCTTTCATTCGATCACGTGATATTCGAATTTTCTCCCGTACAAATTGATGTATTTCATTGAGTTCCTCTTTCCTCCGGTCGACGTAATCTTGTCCGCATAGGGCTGCTGATGGAACAGCTCCAAACTTTAAATCTCCCGGTAATCGCAGGTTGTTCCCAAATATGGTTTTAGCTGGTGTCACTCCTGTTGTGTCATGTACCGCTGATCGGTAGGCCATCAGGAACATTGGTATATGTCGATCCCAGTTGCGTTGGTTCCTTTCCACAACCTTTGCTAGATATTCCTCCAATGTGGCATTGAATCTTTCCACCATACCGTCCGACTGTGGGTATAAAGGCGTCGTTCTTGTTTTATTGATTCCAAGCATCTGACATATCTCCTGAAATACCACCGATTCGAAATTCCTTCCTTGATCCGTGTGAATTTCCATAGGTACACCAAATCTGCTAATCCAATTGTTAACCACGGCATCAGCTATTGTTGTTGTCTCCTGATTGGGTATGGGGTACACCTCCGGCCATTTGCTAAAATAATCCATTATTACTAGCACATATTTATTTCCGCTCTCGGTGGTCGGAAATGGCCCCGCCACATCCATTGCAATTCTCTCAAATGGTGCTCCGACATTATATTGTTTCATGGTTCCACGGCTTTTTCGTGCTGGTCCCTTTACTGCCGCACATTGGTCACATCTTCGACACCATTCTACTACTGACTGTCTACATCCGGACCAGTAGAAACGTTGTCGAATTTTGGCCAATGTTTTATTAATCCCTAGGTGACCTCCACTTGCTCCTCCATGATACTCCTTGAGGATTTCCGCTATCCGATCTTTTGGCACCACTACCAACAATTGTTTTACTTTACCATCCATGCTTTCCCACTTTCGTTTTAAACATCCATTTTCTATGTGGAGGCTATCCCATTGAGCCCAATATGCTTTTACAATGGGAGTTTTGTCAGCTATCTCACTCCATGTGAGCCGGTGTTCCTTTTCCTTATGTTTTATGATGAATGATAGGTCAGCATCCCGTAATTGCTCCTTCTTGATCATTTCATCAGTCCATTCCTCATCAGGTAGCACTTGCATAAGTCGAATATCGATGATGTTTTCCTTACCCTCCACACGCCCACAATGCTTGCATTCCACGGGACATGGCGTTCTTGATAATGCGTCGGCATTTCCATGTGCGGTTCCCTTCCGATGTTCAATTTGGAAATCGTAGCTTTGCAAACGTTCGATCCAACGTGCTACTTGTCCCTCTGGATTTTTGAATTGTAACAACCAGCGCAAAGCTCCATGATCCGTCCGTAGAAGAAATTTTTGGCCATAGAGGTACTTATGGAAGTGCTTAACACATTCCACTATAGCCAACAACTCTTTCCGTGTTACACAATAATTCCGTTCCGGTTTTGATAACATCTTGGAGTAATATGCAATAACTCGCTCCTCACCATTTGTTGCCTGTGATAATACTCCTCCTATACCATCATTACTTGCATCGGTGTCCAAAATGAATTTAACGTTGGGTATAGGGTATGCGAGGATTGGTGCTTCGCATAATCGTCGTCTTAGTTCCACAAATGCCCCTTCTTGATCATCCTTCCATTCGAATGCCTTGTTCTTCCTGGTTAACTCGTGTAAACTCTTTGCAATATTGGCGAGTTCTGGGCACGAATCGTCTATAATAGGTGCACAATCCAAGGAAGCTCCGTAATTCATGTAAGTTTTTAGGTCGTGGCCATTCCTTCACTGCTGCGATCTTGTCTTCATCGGTATGGATTCCATTGGTTGTTACCTTATGACCCAAATATTTTACTTCCGTTCTAAATAGTTTGCATTTCTTTGGGCTTAGCTTCAATCCGGCGGCTTGTATCCGATCCAGAACCTCTGCCAAATTCATTAAATGCTCACCGAAATCCTTGCCCATAACGATGATGTCGTCCAAATATACGAGGCACGTCCTCCAATGTAATCCCTTTAGCACGCGCTCCATTAGCCGTTCAAAAGTCGCAGGGGCGTTACTTAATCCGAATGGCATAACGTTAAATTGCCATAATCCGTTACCCACACTGAATGCCGTTTTCTCGCGATCTTCCTCCTGGACTTCCACTTGCCAATAGCCGCTTTGCAGATCTAATGTCGAAAACATTCGAGCACCCGATAATGTGTCTAACGTGTCATCGATCCTTGGCAATGGGTAACTATCCTTTTTCGTCACAGCATTTAATTTTCGATAATCCTCGCAGAATCTCATGCTACCATCCTTTTTCTCGACTGACACCACTGGTGAACTCCATGGACTGCTTGATGTTTCGATTACCCCTGCTGCTTGCATATCTTTTACCATTCGATCCACTTCTCCTTGCTTTGCCAAGGGTAATCTCCTGGGTGATTGGCGAATCGGCGTTTCTGCTCCTGTATCTATTCGATGTTTTACCATTGTGGTTCTCCCATTATTATCCGATGTACTGCAGAATATTGGCATGTACCGCTCGAGCAATTGTTTTGCCAAATTTTTCTGTTTCTTAGTAAGATCTTCGGTCCATTTCTCCAGGAGTTGTTCTACAACCTCTTTCTGCCCTTGCGAGTTAGTCGTATTAATCGGATTTTTCTGCTCGCACTTCACAATCGCAGATATTTCTTCGCATTTTCCGATTATTGTCCCTTTCTTGATGGTTTTCGTCTTATCCGAGAGATTTAGAGTCCTAATTGGTACTCTATTATAGCTGTCTGGTTTCACTAAAACTTTCCCGATCATAATTTCTCTGGCTCCGCTCTCCGCTTCATTGGCTTCCACAACCCACAACCTGGATGACCCAGAACCTCCCTCCAATCTTGCCCATACTATTGTTTCCGAGTTCAGTGGCAGCTTCTCCCGATGATCCATTATAATTTGCCTGCTCGTTTCTCCTATAGCGGCGCTAACGTGAAGTGGCAACTCGATATTATCGTAGGTTAATACACCTCGTCCAACATCCACCACGAAGCCATTCGTTCTCATGAAGTCCATTCCCAAGATGACTTCGTCTACAATATCTGCAACCAGCACCTCGTGTTGAAAGTGATTTCGTCCAATCCTTATTTTTACGACCTTTTTCCCTTTTAATGCTGAATTTTCTCCAGTCGCCGTTCGTAATTTCATGCCATTAGCTGGTTCCATAATTCTATCGATAATATCCTCACGAACAATCGTATGAGTTGCTCCCGTATCCAGCGTGATCATGCATTTCTTCCCATCAATATCGGCTTCAATTGTCAAGCTGTCACCGCATCTTGCTACTCTCGAAACATGGATGGAGGTTATGGGGCAATCGGTTGTGGGAGTCAGCTTCTGCCCCTTCAAACTGACTCTTTTTAGTTTAACGACTCCGCTGTCGTCTGACTCTCCTTTCTGGATTCTATCTGCTCCTCGTTTGATCTACGCTTCATAGGAGATGGCGACCTTGCTCGTTTCTTCTTAATCTCCCAACAGTCCCGTGAAATGTGACCCATTCTATTACATACCCAGCATCTAATCCTGCCACTTCCATCTCTGAATTTTGGCGTAGCCCGCGCAGTGTCTATTCTGGAATCAATCTCCACTCGGCGAATTTTCATTGCTGGTTTGATGATGGTTTGCGCAGTTTCGTTTGTTAAAGCACAAGCAATGGTTTCCGTGAAAGTTGCCTTAGGTGACAACATCACCGCTCTGCGCGTCTCAGGATCTCGAATACCGTCAATGAATGCATCTATTTTAATTCGCTCCATGTAATCGGCCGACATATTTGAATGGGCTAAATGCGCGGGCCGCTCAATTGCCGATGAAAATTCCTGTAGCGATTCTCCTCCTTTTTGGTATCGACCCTTCAATTCCATGCGATAGATTTCTCGTTTGTGATCACTTCCGTATTTTCGATCTAACGCCTTCATAATTCCCATGTAAACGTTCCGTTCCTGCTCGGGAATGATTTGTAGTGTTTCTGCCGCTTCGCCTTTAAGAGCCACAATTAATGCTGCGACACATTGTTCTTCAGTCCACTGATTTTGCTTAATCGCAGTTTCGAATTGGAACTTAAAAATAATGAAGGATGTTGTTCCATCAAATGTTGGTGGTTTTATCTTAACTGCGTTAACTGTCTGGATCACTTGACCTGTTGTTCCATTTGACTTGACATCTTGGAGCTCCTTCTCGAGACGTTTAACTTCCGTTTGTAGATCTTGTTTAACATTTTGAATTTCTGCGTGTACTTCCGTTTGCAGTTTTTCCACTTTACCGTGTAGTGTAGAAGATAACTCCAGAAACCTCTTGTCTATTTTCTTTTGGCCAACTTCTATTTGGTTTTTAATGTCCGCTCCTTGTTGCTCCATTTGTACCATCTTCTGTTTCATTTCCTGGTTCGATTGTTTAATGTCCGCTCCTTGTTGCTCCATCTGCTGTTTCATTTGATGTTTAATGTCCGCCCCTTGTTGCTCCACTTGTAACATCTGTTGTTTCATATCGTGGTTCGATTGTTTAATGTCCGCCCCTTGTTGCTTCAACTGTTGTCCCATCATATTCATAGCAGCCATCAACTACGAAAAACCGAAACTTCCAGATTGGTTTTGCGTTGTTTCGACCACCATTTGTACGTCCTTTTGTTTCTTATCCATACTGATCTCATCCGTTTTTTCCTCCTCGAAATCATACACGTCTGGATCTAAACCTTCCTTCTCCATAGCCTCACGTAGTCGCTCCACCAAACTAGCTTTTTTGCCTTCACTGGCCAAACCTCGCCGTGTCAATTGCTCCTTTAATTGCGCAAGCTTTAATCCGTAGAGAATCATTTTCCTTATTATTTACAATCCCACCGCTGTCACCAATTGTTACGATTTTGCCTTGTCAATCAAGGTTCGAATCACTGGATTGTGAATAAATACACTGCTTCAAATTTGAACTCACACAATTTATTTACACAACACAATTTATATTGCAACACAAAATTCACAATTAATTATTATAATTATAACACACTTTTTAATTATCACTTTAATAGTCGGTTTAATAATCACTTTAATAATCTTTCTATTTAACTTCACTGTATCACGTTTAAAATAATACTCAGCATTCCACGTCAACGCGCGCCTTTATATACCAAAATATTAGTTTCTAGAATAATCCTAAATGCGCATCAAATATGTTAGTATAGAAATGACGCCCAAATGTTGAGTATAAATCATAAATGCAATTGAACACTTAATGAAATTAACTTATTCTATTCTAATCTAGGTGTCACCGTAACAATATTGAATGTGAGCTGTAATCGGAGAAAAGAAAAAAATTCTTTCAAACTTTACAGCACGAAAAAATTTTATAATTCTTTTCTAGCGGGCGTTTGAGCCATCAGCACCAAACAAACCACAAATCAAACAAGAAAAACGGAAACAGGTAAAATAAAACAAATTATATACTAATTTTATTGCGTAAATTAATTAATATGGGCAACCATATATAATTGTGCGAGAACACATTGCGGTACACGCATAAATGAAAGTGTGCGCTAGCATAACAAGTTGTGCTTACAGTAAAGTCGTAGATAACAACGTGTGGCTACAAATTTAATTCGTGCGGTAATATGTGCACGCAAATTTAATTGGTCTGGTTATACATCGGGGGGGGGGGGCACCCATATTCAACTGCGAGAACATATCGAGTTCCCACATAATTTAATTCGTGCGGTTATACATCGGAGGCCACCCATATTCAACCATGCGGGAACATATCGAGGGCCTACACAATTAACGTCGTGCGCTAATATAACAAGTGCCTACAGTGAATTCGTGCGATAACAATAAGTGTACACATAATTAAAATCGTGAGCTAGCATAACAAGTTTTTTTTTACAACGGGGGGTTCACACTCCAGCGAGTACATTACTAGGTGATTCAACTGAGAACCAAAACGGGTAGCATAACCGGATCGAGCATTGGATTATACACAGCGGGATAAAAGTCAGGGTTCGAGGTAAAAAAAAAAATTGTACTAGACAAAAAATATGACACCCATTTCACATTTAAAATTAATAAAAGGCGTACAGGGTACCGTATTGGTCACCTCGAGAGTAGTGGTTTATCTGATATATTTGTAAACACTGTCCAAGTTTCTAACATTTTTATAAAAATATTAAAATCCATCATAATTTTATCCCGTTCGTTTCCTCCCATTCACGAACAGATATACCGCAAATAAAAAAACTACAGAGAGTTCCAGAAATAACAAAAAACAGAGGCAACGCATTGGAGTTGAGAGGGAGGTGTGCTGGAATACGATGAGGCAGAGAAAGGATCAAGACCTGTTGAGTAGCAATAGCAGAAAGTATACAGAAAGTAGTGAAATGACCGATTTGTCAAGCAGTAAGACGCCGAAAAGATAAAGTAAAAAATGTAGACCCATGATACACCTCGAGATTGGAAAGGTCCATGCAATATTGTGAAGAGGATCAACGACGATGTGTATCGAATACAAGAACACTTAAGAGTTGTACAAAAAGTGGTGTAGGTTCATAAATTGAAACGATATGACATTAGATGTGTCTGTCGCGAAGAACATATTTAAGGTGGTCGTGGGAGCGCCATCGCAATATTATAGATTAGGACGATGGCAACGCAGACCACTAGCAACCCTTAGAAGTTACAGAGTAAAAATTGGATAGTCTTCATTCAACTTTTATTGGGTATGATGTAACGGTTTCTCCGAGTTCTTTAGTTTTTGATTATCCTTTATTAGTTTGAATTTAATTTTAATATGAAATAATTTTTTTAATTTGGTTTATTATTTAACATTTCATAATGAATATTGGGGTTGAGTTGACTTCGTTATAGTCAATTTTGAGCTTGCTTTGAGAAACTATCACGCTAGTAATATTTTTTGAGCTAAGTTCTTATAAAATATCGTGAAATACAATTTTTTGTTCTGTTACTTTTATTCTTATAGAAATCATCATTCATTCAAGTCTTGCCATTGCATTTTTTTGGTTATAATTTGGGCTACTAGCTTCATACATACATCGTAGCCGGTCACAAAATTCAAGTTAACAAAGTACTAATCGATCCGCAGCCAAACTCTTTCGAAGAATCAAGTAACAAAATATCCGATATGTTGGTATCATACAAACACGGATCTCGAGCAAACAATGTTTTAAATCGGACTTCATACGGCAAGCGTCGGTAGTCTTAATTCTAACAGCCGCTTTGTCATAACGGATTCACAAAATTGAATTCAATTTTTAGTTGACACCGGTGCTGAGGTTTCAGGTTGGTTCCACCAACAAACTTCAAATTAGTGATATCATCAACCGCCAAATCATTGAATTCTTAATATCGGATTTCGTACGTAATTGACTTGAAAATTTATAATCGCAAAGGTAGAACGACGCCTATTCGTTCATTGGTCCAATTAGAACGGGAAAACCAAAACAAATTCAGTCATATGCTACGATAGTTAAAACCGATACCTACGCTCCCCAGTATTACAGAGCTATTACATGAGTTTGTTACGCATGAATCATTAAACTTAAACACTGTAAAATATAAAATTTCTCGTTAAAACGAGACAACCGGCCAACCATGTCACTCAAAAGTTCGACGCTTAAATATATTGATCAAATGGCCACCGCCACGTCAGAGTACAAAACTTGGTTAGCAAAAGGAGTTTGTAAATCGTCAAGATGATATTTGGGCTAGTAATTGGGCTAGTCCACTTCGGACATTAAATACAATGACAAAATCCGATCGTTATCCAATACCATTGGTTGCTGATTTTACGCACCAATTCGAGACATGTACCAATATATTGAAAACAGCAATAGTCACACCGTTTGGTTTCTTTCAGTTTCCCCGAATGACGTTCGAACATTCTAAAGGTTGTTGCACATAAATAATCTTTTAATCACATCAAAAAGTATGGTTCTTCAAATGTGATTTTGCAAAAGGTGAGATATCAATTTTTGGTTTTCAAATCTCCACACATGACATGTCGCCGGATAAACAGAAAATTGAAGTCATATAAAATTTTCTCGGACAAATATTGCTATGAACATCATTTCGCAACGATTTTCAAAGTACGTCAGCCGAACTTGCGTATGTACAGAATTTATGTCTGCCCGTAGATTTCATAGTACTATGTAAGTACATTTGTCAATCTGAATTCGTCACACTATTACGAAAGCAGTTCAATGATACTCCACCTCCAACAACTTCCCGACATAACAAAGAACAAGTTTTTGTATTTAAAGAATTGTCAACCTACAAAGTTATTTTCGTTGGAACGAACTCTATAACCTTCGTACGAGGGACTTTTTCCAGTTATTAAATGAAACCAGCAACATTTCACTCTCATGGTCAAAGACGGATGGTGGTACTGTATAGTTGTGTGAGCATGTGAATAGGTAAATGGGTTAATGATGTGGCGTGAATGCGTGGTATCACAATGGGCCAAAAATGGCCTAAGAGTCAACCACTGAAACCTAAAACCTACGTGGAAAAGTCAGTAGAAATGAAATACCCACCAAGCAATTTTTGGATCAATTTCAAAAATCCGATGCATATACAATTGTTTAGTGTAGATATATAATTGTTTAGTGTAGATTTTGGATCAGTGACACCATTGCTCCATTTTTTACGAAAATGAGCTAGAAGCCGCCACTAAAGAAAATGGTGAGCGTTACCTAGCCATGATAAACGAGTTTTTGTTACCCACAATTCAACAGAAGGACACACTTTGGTTAGCCATATACTAAGCATAACAATTGGTCTTTTGCACAAAGTCGTCGGGGATCGAATGATCAGCGGTAACGGATATGTCAATTGGCCACGACGCAGTTGCAATTTGATTCCGTTGGACTAGTTTTTGTGGGGAGCCGTTAAGGATAATTGCTACGCTAACCATCCAGAGACTATCCAAGAGTTGAAAGACCAAATCGAAGTTGCCATTGATGTAATAGGAGCCCAAATGATATAAACAACAAACGAAAATGTTCTGAAAAATTGGGTTGACAGAATGGAGTACTCTAAAGCCAGCAGTGGAAGTCACTCGTTCTAATAAAAGAAACCGCTTTGAAAAATATTTATTCGTCTTTGAATTAAAGCGAAATTAATTTGCATGCGTTAGATGGATCACTCTTTAATTATCGAGGTATACCCATTCTTTCCGAATTACTAAAACTTTTAGAATCAATGGTTCATAAAGTTTTCAGTTTCCGCATTAAACCAATTGGCACAGCATGGTTTTCATCTAGGATAGTCTACAGTTACGACCCATAATAACTTCTGTCAAAAACGAGACAACAACTTCACTTTGTTTATACAAAACTGCGAAGGCGTTCTACAAGATTGATCACTCAATTTTTATCGTAAGGTTGAGGCATTTTAGGTGCCACACATTCCTAAAGAATGGTTGCATCCTACTTTTCAGACCACCCGGTATACCGTAAAACATCTGGGTCAATTTCCATTATTTACGAACGATGTAGTTGACTGAATCAACTCATACACTAACAATTTTATACGTTGGTCGTTGATCATCAGTTGGTTATACACATAAAAGTAAACGGCGACGGCTAAGCCTTTTCAATACAATATTACACCAGATCAGTATCTACGGCACCAATATACAGTTGTAGATAATTTTGGAGATAACAATCGTTGAAGTAAGCAACAAGCATTTCGAAATGACAGTTTGGACAATATAGAAAAAGAACGTACTGCATAATAAACGTTAATTTAGCTGAGTGTATATAATCCTCACAAGCCGTAAGCTCTCAGTTTGAATTGATGTACACCAACACCATCAATTCAATAGCGGAGAAAATCTGATTTGAATTGATGGAATTTAACCTCAAATAAAGCGACACAGACAATTCAGAATTTGGAAGAGGGTAAGTTGTAATACTCACCTTTTTTTAATTTTTCCATTGGTGTCGGTCTTCTTAAAATTAATTAAATAGTCTGACCAGCACGTATTCTATTTGTGTTGTACAGAGCGATTCGTGAAATAATTCCATTTACAACATTTATCTTTTAACGCGTCAAATATTAAATTAAATATTCATTCAAATATGCGACGTTTTTGAACAATTTCTGATAAAGAAATTTAATATGAAACATTAAAAGAGGTAGTTAACGAAAGTTTGTGCAAGTTAGGGTAGGTTCACGTGTGCGATCAAAAAATGATTCGCGAATCAAAGCAAAATCATATCATTGAAAACATACAAATTTCCCCGCTCAATATGAATTAAATTTTACTTTGGGCAAATTTTGATCGCAAGCATCCAACATAATAAAAAAAATAGCAAATTATGAGCAATTCGTGAATCAGTTTTTGATCGCATACGTGAAACTGCCTTTAATAAAAATCAAACCAGATTGACTTTTATCGGGTTTACAACTTGGTGATAAAAACCATCGCATCGTTGCCCAACAGACAGGTTAATTATAATAATCATAAATTATCCCGACGACCTATTACCCCTTCCAACCTCTTAATGTGAACCTCATGATAAGGCGACCACACCTGGCTAGCATATTCGAGCAGGGAACGAACGAATGTTGAATAGAGAGCCTTCGTAACATAATTCTTTCGACCAACGTTTGATGAAACCCAGCGCAGAATTGGCTTGGTTGATAATACGATCGATGTGATGTCTAAAATTCAATTCACTGTCGCAAATGACCCCCAAATCTCGAATAGAACTGGCTCTGGTAACGGCGTCGCTGTTAATGTAATAGTCGCGAGAGATAGACTGTGCACGTTTTCGAGAGTAGGTGATTGTTTTGCATTTACCCACGTTCAAATCGAGGTTGTTCTTAGCACACCAAGTGGAGAAGTTGTTGAGGTCGCATTGTAATAGGCTCTTATCCGTTGTGTTTGAAATCAGTTTGTAAATCTTCATGTCATCGGCGTATATAGATATGGATGAATTTTTAATCAAACATTCAACGTCGTTAATTGACAGAATGAAAAAAGTTGGAGCCAGATGGCTGCCTTGGGGCACTCCAGATGTTGCTGAGATACGAGCTGATACTGATGACCTGAACAGTACATGGTATATACGCTCTTTTAGATAAGAGCCAACCCAACGGAGAATTTGGGGAGGAAAACCAAGGGCCTTAAGCTTGAACAAGATGACTTCATGAGAAATCCTGTCGAACGCCTTGCTAAAATCCGTGAAAATGACATCAACCTCATTCCCTGCCTCCATCGTATCTAAAGTTTGTGATGTGAATTCAATAAGGTTTGTTGTCGTGGACCGTGCTTTGAGAAAGCCATGCTGATTGTCGGAAAACAACGGTTTACAATGAAAGTACAGTGAGTCATACACAATACTTTCAAACAGCTTAGGAATACTAGATAATTTCGCAATCGGTCTGTAATTACAAATGTCTGACTTGCAACCGTTCTTATGAATGGGAACTATAAACGAACTTTTCCAAATAGATGGAAAAATGCCAAGTGAAAGCGACTTTTGGAAAAGTGTAGTCAGTGGCTGAGCAAGAATATCACTACAGTTTTTTAGGACGATGGATGGATGGTTACTCTTCAGGTTCTGTGGAACTTGTGATTGCCGCTACTTCCCACACAAGCACAATATCAATCTATATATATCCGACATGAAGCGAAACAAGCTTATCGATTCAAATACCAATCTAAATACAACGCAGGAAAACCAATACAATTTCAGTCATGTGATATAACAACAATTAAAGCCGATTCGTACGCTTCCCACACAACAGAGCTGTTGCATAAGTTCAGAGCGGTTACGCAATAAGCATCAAATTTAAACACTGTAAAACACATAATTAATCATTGCATCAAGACAACCGGCCGACCGTGTCACTCAAAAGTTCAACGCTTAAATACACATTCAGAAAAAAATTACTACCAAATATTTAGTTAAATTAATTTGGTTGTTTTAACACAAAAAATTCTGAGCTAGGTAAACCAAATCACTTGTTTAATTTAGAAATTTGGTATTTCCTTACACGGTTACTATAAAATTGGGTGAAATTTGAGTAACCAGGATGTTGATACGTAGTTTTGCTTAATTTAACCAAAAAAGATTTTGTTAGGTGAACAATATTATTGTTATAACTAACAAAGTATTCTGGATTCTGGTTTATCTTAATTAATTATTTTGACCTATAAGTTTTGTCATATAAACTAAAACCTGTTAAAAATTACAATATTTACGAAGGGGTTGACAATTGCGTAGCGAATCAATAAAATTCGCTAATGCATTGTGATTATACTTTAAATGCAAGTTCAAAGGTATTTTCAATATTTTTGTAGTTTGGTCACTGCGGACTGTTAAGATGACCGAATTTTTTAATACAAAGAATTCAATGTTTCATTAATTCGAAACCAAACTTTCAACGTCTTGGTAAAAGTCAATTTTAACATAACATTAAATTATAGTTACCAATATAAAGTTTTACTTACTAAGATCCATTCCTGTTTTGTATTTCAACTGATGTACATCGTTATCATTTGCCTCTAATTGTTAAATAAATTAAAATTAAATAATAAAATCTATAGATTTCCGTAATCAATCGGCCACTGTGATTTATAATTGCTCTACATTAATGCTTGTGGTTGTGATTAAATGCGTATATATACATTTGAAAAATAATCTGTAATGCCTTATTGATGTATAGTGTTTGAAGTGCGAATTTTGTGGTTTCATCTTATAATTATAATTATAATTCCGAATCTAAAGTTTTATATATCTAAATAACTTTGCTGTTGGTGTGTTACAAATTATAATTGCATCCTGTTCTTTAGTAAAATCTGATTAAAGTGTGTAGCGAATTTTTTTCGTCCCAAGTGGCATTCAGGTGTCCACCCCTTAATTCATTAATTTATATGTATGTTCACAATTGAAATCGACTATACCACCTTAGAATGGAAATTGAATACCGAAACTCAAGTACATATTTTGTAAATATTGGGAAACGGTATGTTTTGTTTCCTCCTGAAAAAAAAATATCGTATGATCATTACGGGTATACGGTTTTTTTTTGCTTGACTATAAAAGCGAAAATTGAGAGACACGCGGGGTAGTCGGTTTTGGGTGTTTTAGCGAACATAACTACCTATAATTTTTATTAGTGAAATAGAAAAATAAGATAATTAAATCAATTCTCTTCCGCATGAGTTTGATAGTATGTAACAATAAATTTTTGTAATTGTAAATTTGATAGAATTATATATCTATTTTTCAAATAAGTTTAAATAAATAAAACTAAATAAAAGTTTCTAATAATAAAAATCATAAAAATTCTTAATAATTACTATGTAAAAGAAATAACTAAAAATAAGTGTTAGTTTTATAAATTTCCGAACGATATACACCAAGTGTTTGTTACCACAAAAAAAAACTGTTGGAATACCAAAACCGATACAAATGGTAGTGTTAAATAGTTCAAGCTAATACCAAAGATAAACATGTAACTATCGCAACTCGTCTTATAGTTGTTATAAACTGATCATTGTTGGCAATTATGGTATACTGTAAGAAATGTGCCAAGCAAATTATGTCTTCAAAAGTCTACATGTGTGCTGTGTGTTCATGTCACTATCATCCTAACTGTGATGAAGTTTTAAAGCTCAAAATTAGTGACATTGATAGTGGTAAATTGAAATTTATTTGCTGCCACTGTACTGACTCTAATACAACACAGTTATCTCCAAAATTGAATAATGTTAATAATACCTGGAATGATAATAAAAGTGAAATTGCTATTTTGCGGGAAAATCAGGCTGATTTGGGAAGGTTGTTGAATGATCGGCTTACTACTCAGGATAATGCATTGGATAGTATAACACAAAATGTGAGAAGTTGGCTGAATTGGAAGCGTCAGTTAATAAGAATACTACCGTTATTAAAGATTTACAAATGGAAAATGAATCTATTCGTAGCGAATTACAGATGGCTACTAGTAAATGTAACTTTTTGGAGCGTCGAATAAATTCCACTAGATCACTCATTTTTGGTGTACCAATTTCTAGAAACGAGAATTTGATTAACACATTACAAACGATTTGTCAGACGATTTCTTGCAAAGTTGAAGTTTATAATGTCAATAGTATTTTCCGAGAGAAATCTAGTTCGTTAAGTAATGCCATCGTTGTGGAAATGGAGTAGCCAGATATTGAAGAAACAGTTTAGAGTTTTATCAATACAAAACAAAGGTACGCTCACTAAGCTTAATATCAATGGAAATGATTGTAATATCTTCGTAGCTGATTATCTGCCAAAAATTAAGCGTGTATTACTCCATGAAACAAAAAAAATATTGCAAGCTGAGCCATTTCAGTTTAAATTTATATGGGCCAGTGGTGGTACTATTTATGCGAAGAAGGACGAGAACTGTGAACCGCTGGAAATTACCTCTACATCGGATTTGGATAAATTAAAAAATAATCACATTTAAATCTCAATTATTCTTAATTATCATTAATTTCTTTTTCTTTTGTATTTATTTTTAGTTATTAATGGATATCTACTATCAAAATTGTCGAGGACTAAGGTCGAAACTTCTTAACTTCAAATTGAATGCTCTACAACATGATTATGATCTGATCTGCTTGACTGAAACAAATTTCAATGATTCAATCAACAACAATGAATTTTTAGATGATCGGTATTATGTTATATGGAAAGATAGAGATCTATATATCTCTACTAAGAATCATGGAGGTGGTGTTGCCATCATTATTAAAAAGAGCATTATAGCTGCGGAGTTGGATTCAATTAATGATATTTTTGAAAACATTTGGTTGAAGGTTAAGCTTTCAGATGGTAAATCTTTAGTTATATGCCTCGTGTATTTGCCTCCAAATGATTCTAAGTTCAAACACTATGAACGATTTTGCAACAAGCTTGCTGATTTGATTCTTGTTTCATCCTGAGTCGGAGTTCTTAGTTATAGGTGATTTCAATCTACCAATGATACCTTGGAGCCCTGACTTCTGGGACGTTTTACCAACGACTGGTTATGGTCAATCTGCTAATTATCTTTTGGAAACCTTATTACTCACTGATTTAAAACAATTCAACCAAGTAAAAAATTTTAATGGCAGAATCCTTGACCTAGTGTTCGTAAACCCCAATTGTACTACAATTACTGTTTTTCCTAGTAATTCTCCGTTATCTTAAATAGATAGTCATCATACGACGTTTATCATTAGAGTTGAAAATTGTATTCTTAAATTTCTACCTTATCTAGAGTCTAATTTCAAGTTAATTAACTACGCAGTAGCTCAAAGAAGGCTCGAGTCACTCAATTAGAATCATATCTTTATGAATTGTAATATTGACCAAGCTGTTGATAAATTTTATGAAATTTTGAATAGTCTTGCAATTCCTTCTAACCGAACCAAGGTGCGTTCAGGATTTCCTAGATGGTACTCTGCTCGACTTGTTAAGGTGGCCAAGTGGATTGTGTTTACACTGATTTTGAAAAGGCATTCGATATAGTCTCACATAAAATTTTACTCAGGAAATGTGCTATCATTGGTCTATCTGACAGATTTTTGAATTTTTTAAGATCTTACCTTTCAGAGCGTATACAACAAGTTAAATTTAACGGTTTCCTATCAAAGAGCATAATGGCTAAATCTGGGGTGCCGCAGGGGTCCACGCTTGGTCCTCTTTTGTTTTTGATTTTTAACAATGATATTCCACCCATTTTATCATGTCAATACTTATTGTATGCAGATGATCTAAAAATCTTTACATCGATTGCTAATTATAATGATTGCTTAGACCTTCAATTAAATTTAAACAAACTTCAAGTATGGTCAAGTTTAAATAAATTGAAACTTAATATTAGAAAATGTGTGGTGATCTCATATACGCGGAAAGTTAGTTCAATACAATTTCTCTACAATATTGATGGTATCCTGTTGGAAAAAGTTTCTCAGATAACTGACCTAGGTGTCATATTTGATTCTAAACTTAGATTTGATTTTCAAATAACTGCAGTGTGTGCTAAAGCTCATAAACTTCTTGGATTTATTTTTCGTCGTGGTAAAGAATTTCGTGATGCATCTGTTTTCATTGTTCTTTATCAAAGTATAGTTCGCAGCTGTTTAGAATATTGTAGCCAAATATGGAATCCAAACTATGAAGTTTATAAAACTCAAATTGAACAGGTCCAACGCAAATTTACAAATTTTCTTACGTATAAATGTATTCCTTTCAGTAGCCGTATTAGCTATTGTACTAGAATTAAAATATTCAAATTTCAATCGCTTGAAAACAGACGGCTCATTCTTGATGAGTTGTTTCTTTATAAGATACTTAAAAGCCTATGTGAGACATCGTCATTGAGTAATATTAATTTTCATGCTACTGTGGTCGGTATTAGAAACTCTATGTTGTTCCTGCCATCTTTTTCTAGGACTAATCTTGGGTTTTTAAATCCATTAACAAGGTTACAACGTTCGCATAATGAATTTTTTAATATACATGATCTCTTTGTATTTTCTCCGGAGCAGTTACGATCAACAATCGGAAAAACATTGAGTTAGTTAAGTTTCCGAATTTATTGATGGTCTGATATTGTATTAATTGCTAGTCCATCTTTAATTTTGTACTTCAATACTATAATAGATCACTATGTTTGTAATTTACATATTAGCGATTTCTTTGACTATTTTTGTTTATCATTATTGTTATTATTATTATTAAATATTGTTATTATTATTGTTTTTTGTTACTTTCGTTTTTTTTTGTATGTACTTATAATTGTAATTTATCGACAGCGTGTTATTGGATGTATGTCTGTTCGCTGTCTAATTTTGGAATGAATAAAAATAAAAATAAAATAAGACTACTTTGACTATTATAAAAAAAATTTGGTCAATGTGAACAAATAATTGGTTGTTTCAACCTAAAACATTTTCAACATTAACCTCCAATTTGGTTACATTTACTAAGAAAATTTGATAGAATTCAGAAGTCATTAGTAAAATAATTTTATCCCTTGGTTGATTTGACAAAATAGTTGGCCACTGTTAAACAATTTTTTCCACTTGTATCTATTAAAACAACCATATGTTTTTGGTTAAATTAAGTTAAAAATTAAATAACAACGATTTGCCATGCAACTGAGGTCTCGTTCGTTTTTTAACTAACAGGTTGGTTGATCGAAAATCATTAAGATATTTGCAAAATGGACTCAGATTTTTGTTTCTTTAAACCCAAGTTTTTCTCTGAGTGGAGATAAATTGACTGTCGCCAAGTCAGAATTCGAAACTTGGTTAGCACAAGAAGTTTGCAGACGGTAGCTGACTATTATGACGTGGCGACTATTGGACATTAAATACAATAAGAAACTCAAAAAAAAATTTAAAAGATTCGATTTAGTTCGAGCTTATCACCAAGTTCCAGTGGGACTTGGGGCTCACGCCGCTCCATGGTCCTTCGAGCCGGATAGTGCTACGTATTCGGTATTTCGCCAGGCTTACGCCAAAACATCGTGCTATCCGGAAAGTGCTATAGTGAATTAGTGTTTAACAATTGTGATAAAAACTAAAATCTAATAATATTATAGACAATTATTAGGCTAGTCATGTAGTGATTTTGTGTTCTGTATCGATTGCTACGAATTTTGTGCACGAGTTTTGCCCTCTAAAAGTGTATTCTGAAAAATTTTCTTTGTAGTGCAAATGGCGGATCTTGGCGGCTTAACCCAAAAGCGTGATAACTTAACGGGTATTCTGACTAATATTCGGAAATGGATCGATAAAATTGATCAATCAGTTTTTGTTGAGCAAATGGAGGCGCGCTTAGAAAAGCTTGATAAACTTTGGGACGATTTCAATCAAGTCAATGATGAAATCTCGATGAATGGCGGTGAATCGGATGCTGACGCTTTTCATGACCAGTTTTTCGAAACCAAGGCCCTGCTTGCTCGTTACCTAAGATCTCGCAACGAGCCTGCTACCGGCTCAACAAACGATCAAACGCTTAGGCTAAATTGAAGCATCGACCAGTTGGTACAACAGCAGCGATCATTTTTCGACGGCTTTACTGATTTCTCGATTTACGGCCACCGCGCATTACAATCGAACCTTTCAATGGTAACTATGAATCTTGGATGACGTTTAGAGACCTCTATTTGTCTTCGATACATAATAACGATAACTTGTGTAATGTGAAAAAATTTAAATGCTTAATGAGTTTTTTGAAAGGTCCAGCGCACCAACTCTTCGTGAATATTCCGGTAACCGATGCAAATTATCCTAGTGCGTGGGAAAAGTTAAGTGAAAGGTACAGCAAACCTAAAATCTTAATACAAGCTCTAATTAACAAGTTTTTGAAGCAGGGTGTCATCATTTAAGGAAGCAAAACACTGAGAGAATTAACTGAAAATGCTGACGAAGTAATTCGAGGCCTAAAGGCAATCGGCAAGGAGGCAGAGACCAGAGACGTTTGGTTAATATATATTTTAGTCGAAAATTTGGATAGTGAAACCCGCATGCATTGGGCTGAAGAGTCAAACGATGACGATTACCCAACATTTAATAATCTTGTAAAGTTCTTAGTGAAGAGGTGTAATATTTTGGAAGCGTGCCAACCAATACAAGATCAAACAAAAAAATTCACTAAACCTGCACCATTTAATAACAAACGGTAATCCACGTTTGCGCATGCATCGTCTTTAGCCATATCATGTCCGATGTGCAAGCGCTTGATCACAAAGGAAGAATAGAATTTATTGCTAGCCACAGGGTCTGTATGAATTGTTTACGCAGTGATTATGGTGAAAAGGAGTGTCTCTCGAGTTATAAATGTTCAATCTGTTCTCAGCCGCATCACACACTGCTCCATAATCATACTTCTACCCCACAGAATACCACTACTGCCAACATCGCAATCAACGATGTCGATATGTCAATCGAAAGCAATCACGCGCTTGTTACGAACACGACTAAGCCTAATTCGTATTCTCACCTGACAAACATAACAAAACAATGTTCTCAAAATCTGTTCTCTAATTCAAGTAATAAAATGCATACGTTGTTACCCACTGCATTGATCAAAATAAAAGATGCCACCGGCAAACTGCTCTTCGTAAGAGCCCTGTTAGATTATGGCTCTCAATCTACGTTCATAAGTGAAAACTGTGTCCAACGCCTACGATTATCCAGAACGTATTCCTGTATCTGAGTTAACGGTCTAGCCATGGCGAAAGCTGGTACTACAAAGGGGCAGTGCAGTTACAACTTGTTTCCCGATATAACGCAGAAAACACCATTTCGGTTTCTGCTTTAATCCTCAACAGACTTACGTCTAATGTACCATCAAGAAAGGTCGAGATAAGAAAATGGACTTACCTTCAATGCTTACAATTAGCGGATCCACAATTCAACCATTCCAGCCAAATCGAGCTTATAATTGGTGCTGATGTGTTTTTCAACATATTGTGTACCGAGCGTATTATTTCGGAAGGTCATCCAATCGCCCAGCTTACAATATTTGGTTGGATATTATGTGGACAATTCTACGAGCAGCAAAATGACAAAGAATCGGAGGTTAATAGTAATCACCTTCTTTGCCACCATACGGATCTACTTTCAACCCTCGAAAAATTTTGGCAATTGAAGGATATCAATATCTTACCACAACCATCTCTAGAAGATAAACGGTGTGAAACTATTTTTTTGAGAAATCATAGTCGTGACCTAGCAGGCAGATATGTAGTACGTTTGCCATTCCGAAATACACCTGCCCTAGGAAATTCATTTAACGCAGCTATAACGCGCTTATTTTCTATGGAGAGAAAATTTCAACGAGACGTATACTTAAAAACTTCATATACGGAATTCATGGCAGAATATATTCGATTAGGTCACATGGAAAAGGTTCCAGATTCTGAGGTCAACATACAGTGGAACTTAAAATATTACCTGCCTCATCACGCGGTTATAGAAATCTCGAGTACAACTACCAAATTGAGGGTAGTATTCAACGGATCAACGAGATCTAGTTCTGGCCAGTCTCTAAACGACACTCTGCTAACTGGTCCAAGACTTCAACAAAATCTCGTCAACATATTGCTTAGATTTAGGCAGAACACTATAGCCATTTCTTCTGACATGAAGAAAATGTTCCGACAAGTGTGGGTACATAAATCGGACAGAGATTTCCAAAGAATTGTCTGGAGACAAAATGCTTATGAGCCCATCTCGCACTACCGTCTGTGCACGGTCACATATTGAACAACACCAGCTTCATTCCTCGCAGTTCGATCTGTCCAGCAACTGGTGACTGACCACGGAAGCGATTATCCATTGGCCGCACCCGTACTAGGCAAAGATCTTTATATGGACGATTTACTTTCCGGAGCTGACAATATAGAACAGGCGTTTAAAATATATAAACAAACGATCGCTCTATGTAAAGAGGGCGGTTTCAACATGAGAAAATGGATGTCAAATTCGCAAGAACTTCTCAGTAGCATACCGCTGGAACGCCAGGAAACCAAACCCTTGGAATTTGATGATGAATCATTTGGGATTAATACACTTGGCCTAAATTGGAATCCAGAGGAAGACACATTCCAGTTCAAGGTTCATCTCGACGAATACCGAAAAGCAACCAAACGCAACGTCCTGTCAGAAGCTGCAAGGTTATTTGACCCATTGGGTTGGTTGTCGCCTACTACGATCCAGATAAAAATTCTATTCCAACGTCTATGGCTACTGAAACTTGGCTGGGACGACCAACTGTCGGTCAAAATAGAACAAAGCTGGTGGAACATGAGACAAGAACTACCGGAGCTAGAGAAAATTTGCATTCCTCGATCTCTATCTACCACAAAAGATTCAAAAACCATCGAGCTACATGCATTTTGCGACGTTTCTGAATTAACCTACGCTTGTTGTGTTTACGTACGCGTCGAAATGGATTCTGGTGACATCATCACTAGGTTAATAGCAGCAAAAACTAGGGTAGCACCATTGAAACAGGTATCTCTACCGAGGCTAGAACTTTGCGGAGCCTATCTACTTTGTAAGCTAGTAAAATTGGTCAAGGAATCACTATCCGTAAAGTTTGAATACATTCACGCATGGACCGACTCGAAGATCGTACTTGCTTGGCTCTCAGAACACCCCAGAAAATGGCAAACCTTCATTGCGAATCGGACGTCTCAAATTCTCCAAGATATACCACGTCAATTTTCGAACCATGTATCATCAAAGGACAACCCATCGGACTGTGCGACAAGAGGCATACCACCATCAAAACTGATCGGCAACAAATTATGGTGGCAGGGGCCACCTTGGTTACAACTTCATCGCAACACCTGGCCTTCCTTATCAACTCATGATGTACAGATTAGTGAAAGTGAAGGATTATGTGATCTAGAAAAACGTAATCGGACTATAGATATTTTTCATGGACAGTTAAATTTTGATTTTATTATAGAACTATTTGTAAAATTCTCCTCATTTGCAAAAATTAAACGAATCATGAGCTATATTTTCAGATATCATTACAAGTTAAGAAGTGCAACAAGGTCGGATACACCAGAATTAGGCTCATTAAGCATAGGGATTGGACCGCCTACATTAGACGAAATGCAAGCCGCTCATCGATTACTCATAAAATGGGCACAAAACTCTACCTTTCGCAAAGAAATCGAGGCAGTTAAATCGGGCCACCCACTAAAAAATCGTGCGATACGTTCGTTAGTTCCATTTTTAGACGAATATGGGTTAATTCGTGTTGGTGGGCGCTTAGAAGAGTCATCATGCCCTTTTGACACTAAACATTCCCTAATTCTGCCCAAAAATCGTATAATAAGTTTAAATTATATTGCAGAATATCACGAGAAATATCTTCATCCAGGACCCATTTTATTGTTGAGTTTGCTCCGTCAACGATTTTGGATATTAGGCGCTCGAAACATGGTCAAAAATTATATTAGCAAATGTATGGTATGCTTCCGTCAAAATTCAGTAACCTGTACACAACAGATGAGTAATCTGCCAAGATCAAGGGTGTCTTCTGGAAGACCGTTCCTGACAACTGGTGTCGATCTGGCTGGTCCGGTATACATCAAAGCTGACAAAAGTCGCGGCAGAAAGAAGATATATAAAGGATATATAAAGGATACTATTTGTATGCTTCGCGGTGAAGGCAGTACACATTGAGCTGGTTAGCGATATGACGCCAGAAGCTTACATCGCAGCATTAAGGCGATTTATAGCGAGGAGAGGGGCTCCTACAGAAATAATTAGTGACAATGGAAGCAATCTGGTTGGAAGTCGACGATATCTAGACGAACTTTATGAAGATTAGATATAATAAATTAATAATAAATTAATAGTGTATAGAATAAATCACAAAGAAAAAATTGATAGACAATTTAACCTTTTATTGTTTTATTTAAACTATTATAAATCCGTATAGTATTTTACAATTGTGCGTTCGCGTATAATTTAAACATTCGGCATTTCACCAGGCTCACGCCGCTCCAAACGTCGATATGAAGATTTTATTGCACAATTTACATCAGATATTCGAGACATTTCAGGAAGCTCTAAAATTGTAGCTGATATACAGTTTTACGTATCGAGCAAGTCAACATCAGAAGCACAACTAATTACGTTTCGATAGCTGAAAATGCATGATTTGGAATTCGTAGCGCTAATTGAATCAAACTAAATTGTGATTTGTCAAAAATTTATGATATTTGGAACCGCAAAATTTGTTTTGTGCGTTGTGTGCCTGTTCATACCAAAATCATATCGTAAGCATATTTACAAATCATATTATAACATTTCTCATTCCGGGATTATAGTAATCGCAATATTAGAAAAAAATATTTGTCCGTCAATGAACCTGGGAAAAGAATTGCATATCTTGGAAAAATGTTTCACGAACGGTTTCACGAACTTTACATCGACATTACAGGGCAATCACTCCTGTCAGAAGACAATATGTATTGTTTAGCGCCAATGAACAACTTATGTCGAGATTGCGCCGATTGATTAACAAACCAATGCGTATCATTCATTTCAATCAAAGAGGTAGGATAATGTGGCGGTTTACATAATAAACATGGTTAGCAATGCAGCATATCAATCCATGCCATCGAAATACATTCGAATCTGAATTATCATGGGAAATTGGTAAGCAATAGCATCGAATCTGCCAGGGACATTATTATAAAACAAACATGTGGTGGACGATTCAGCCGATTCAGTATATTATTAAATTTAAAATTGATTGCATTTTAGGTGTATTGCAATTTTGTTGAAAATAAAAAAATTCCTTCCAGGTTTCATAATTTTTGTAATGTATGTTTTTTTAAATGTCCGTCCAACCGTTGACCTGTTTACAAAACAAACTTAAAACTATCCTACCACTTCGCATAGGATTTGATAAATTATATTTTAATCAACAAACCTCCCTCAGATTTAATCGAGTACTGTTTTCAAAACCACTAAGAACACTTTGTTTATGTTATTTATAATAAAACGAATCCTAAATACAAACTTTATACTAAGAGCACGGAAATGGTTGTTTTGAGTTTCCAAAACTGTCTACTAGAATATGTACACTGAGAAAAATTTTGGTTTGTAAAATTAAAAAACGAATATTTTATTTTTTAAAACTTATAAATTTTTTTGAATTTAAAAAGTATTTTTTTGAAATTAAATGAAATTTTTGCAAACTAATAAATAACTTTTTTATTTTAATAACATACTTTGTAAAATGATTAATAAAATACTTTTTAAATTTAAAAGGTTTATTTATTTAAACAGAATAATTTATTTCAAAAGAAGAGTTTTAGCATTTAAAAACAATATTTTTGAAAATAATGACAACTTATTAAAATGTTTATATTTATTGTTTTGACAGAAATCCCGTTGTTTTATTTTTCAATTCGTCTATATTTTATTTTTTGTTTTGAAGTTTCAGCTATTTGTGATATATTTCGCCAAACCGATATGTTCTTGTGTTATACTAAAGGTATGAAGGTTTAAATTTTTGTAGTTTGGTCGTTGCAACCTAATGAGTACTGCTACTGACTCAGTCGTAGTAGTACTGAGTAGAGTAACTTTCTATCAGTACGAAATGAAATCAAGCTGCCAAGAAAGAACTTCTCATTACATACCTTTAAGGGTTGTGTGTATTTTTAAATAATGGCCCTAGGGGCTTAAAAATTGGGAAGGGGGAGTTAATTTTCTACTTTTTGTGGAAGATATATTATGTTATGAGTAGATCACTTCTTTGGTTTTGCTGACTTGAACAGTCGCAAACATTGTGAATGTCATTGTATTAGTAACTTTGATTAATAAAATTGTGTGACATCACATTAGTTAACAAATAATTATTTAAAAATTAAAATAAATCTTTTAAAACTAATCAATAGTTTTATTATTCTTAAAAAACAATCTCTTAAAATTTAAGAAAACTATTTGACATAAGCAATGAGAGAATTTTTGAAAATAAAAACAATTTTTTTATTTTTATAAACAAATTTGACAAAAAAAAATATTTTAAAAATAAAAAGATTATCCTTTTGATTTTAAAAACAAGTCTTTTCGCCTAAAAAATATATGTATATTTTTTTGATTTTATATGTATATTTTTTTATTTTTACTGGTTTTTTTTTCTCAGTGTATGCATTACTAGAATCGATGGCACAACATTTATAATTTTAAATTCTCTTTTGAAAGTAAAAGTCAACTGGGAAAGCAATAAATTTAACAGTGTACATATTTATAAATATTTAGTAAATTTTTAAGAAAGACCTACTGTAATGCAGTATAAAATTGTCAGAGTAAGTGCACCTAATTTTTCGCAGTCGATAGCATGCCCAGAAAAATAACGTATTCAAATTTCATCATACAATATAAAAATACATCACAAAATTTTAAAACTAATTACCTGTTGCACTGATATAATTGCATAAAACCTAATGACCGCAAAACCTCAAAAATTACGTTTTATATTTAATTATTTTAGCGTCACAAAAATTTCAACACAATATTCCGAAACGTACCAAATTCTCTTTATGTAGCAAATTTTTATTACATAATTATTTATAAATTAACCCATACCCTTAATTTTTGTCGAATACACGTTATAATAACGACACACCATAATTCTATACATCAAAGCGTCACTCATTTTAATCAAAAACAAATTAATTAAAAATTGGTATCAATCAAAAATTAATTAGAGATAGTAATAATTAATTATTCATAAAAGTAGAATAATAAAAATTAATTTCTAATTCACATGAGATAATTATATGATAATCGTTTATTCGTGATTGACAGTTAAAATATTGCAAAGTACATATATTTTAACATTTTATCACTTTATTTCACGACACCGCATACCTATCTACATAGAGGAACGATAACTGATACGAGAGACATACCCAAAATTTATATCACGGTTGAAAAATTTTATTTTTCGTATTAAAAGCAACAATAAAAAATGTTTGATAATAAATATTTTCCTGGATAAAAAAAAAGCTCGTCTCTGATAAAAATGCAGCATGCAGTAAATTTTATTCCGTTGAACTTTTAATTTTTTGCCGTGGTGTACAAATTTTTATTCATCGTTATAAAATACGGTGCGGTATAACCACAAATATAATTTTTAAACGAACACCATATACATAAATACTCGTACAAAATGTATATAGACCAAAAACAAATGTTGGACATTTAACCCACGAGAGACAGAATACTGTCAATATAATAGAATTGAAAGTTTATTTTGTTCAATTTACCTTTTTTTTGTTAAATTAATTTTTAAATTTTATTGTTTAAAACCCAATGAAAATATTTTGTTTTTCAATTATTTATATCCGATTATATATAAAAAAGCGTACACTGAAGTCGGTGGTACGGTAGTATCCAAAAATTTATTATATATGTATACACACTCGGTTTATTTATTGGAATTTAATCTTTATTTTACTATTGGGAAATTTATATAATATAAAGCTCACAGAAACACAACTTTCCTATTATATATCGAGAACACAAACTTTACTTTATTATTTACACAGAACGGAAAACAGCTTTAAAAATTTTCACTAAATATAGAACACAAAGCAAATATTTTTCTCTTACTGACACACTTTATCCGTATTTCGGGATAATTCACACATATTCACATAATACTAATTTCTCACAAAAACTTTTTATTTATTTATATAATTTTCTTCTTCTTCTTCTTCTTCTTTATATATTCTTACATTTTTTTTTAAATTCACAAAAAAACGGTAAACTTTTTACTTATAGAATACACACACAATATATATATATATAACTTGCTTTTATTTAAATAAATTTATACAACAACAACAACTGAAGAATAATAACAATAATAAAACTGAGAAAACTAATTTGAAACAACAAAAAACCAATTTGAAAAGCATATGAAAGCACACACGAAAAACAAGAAAAACAATTTTATGATAAAAAAAACAAAATCGGTATATGAATGAAAAATAGAAACAGAACACGAAAGAATTTTTTTTTTTTTTACATTAAATTTCCAAACTTTGATTCACACACCAAAAAAAACACAACATCACCAATTATTTCCAGAAGCACATAACTTTAATTCCCTTTTGTTTGTTGCTTTTATTAAACTTTGAATTTTGTTTTTTTGTGTGTGTTGCTCGACTAACACCCCGTTTAAATTTTTAAAATATTTGTAATTTAATTTTTACGTGTTCACTCGTGAAACAATTTTAAAATTTTTTTTTAATTTGGAATCACGCGAATTTTCCACGGAGGAGCTATGACCGATTATTTATAATTCCAAAGATAAACTGAATCAAATTTTTTGTATACGTATCAGTAACTGTAAAACTGTAAAAAATATAATATGTAGGTGTGTGTGTGTGCTGTAGAAAACAAATAAAAAACGAAAGAGCGCAAAAAATACAACAACAATTTTTTTGTTGTACTTTGCAATGAGCTTTTTACAGTTTCTCTGTGTTATTTCTACTTTGTACGCAGAAAATATTCCGTTTCAAAGAGAAAAATATATATTTGTAAGGGGAAATTTTCCAATTCAGCATATTCTCTGGTGCACATTTTCATGAAAATTCTCCGAATTTGCTATGTGTATTTTTTATTAATTAGTCTGACAAGTGTTACATTGACCCGTTTTTCTTTAAATCACGTTTTGCATTGTAGGAAGAGATAGAGAAAGAGAGAGTGAGAGCGAGATAGGATAAAGTAAGGATATGATGCTATACATTAAATAAAGTTATTTGAACTTTATTCTGCTAAAGTATTCATGCATATCCGATCAAAGGTGGATTCGAAGTGGTAAGAAGGTGTGATAACAAGTGGAATCACCTTCAATTTTAACGTCTACAAATTTTTCATAGAATAAGTAATTTAAAATCTGAAAATAAAAGATTCTCAGAAATCAGACATCGAGATACAAGTTACCGTAATTCGATTTGTCAAGGTGAGAAATTTTTTTTATCTTTAATTTGAAAGAAAAATCAGAGCTGTGGGTTTTACATTTTTTTAATCTTGTGATATATCAGAACACAATATTAATTTTTGAATTAAATTAAATTAATTGATCCATCTTCGTATAACTTTGATAAATTTTGTGATTCTCGTTAATCGGATTAACCGATAAAGACGTTTCATTTTGAAATTCTTCATGAACACGGCTACGGAAAATAGGTGTCTCGAACGGCTTGGTATAGAATGTCTTGATATAACGATTTTCGTTGAATAGCTCGATAAATCTTCATTGATCTTCTAGAAATCACATGCATGATTTTCCTGAATTTCCAAAGATATACTATAATCTTATTTTCCCGGGAAATTCAGGAAAAACCGTACATATGATTTATAGTGCAAATGTGTCCTAAACAACCTGAAATTTAAATTTTGACAAAATAAACCAGGTTTTCTATAAAATGAGGCCTAGTACGTAGCAACTCAAAATTAGTGATTGCAAAATCGATTAATTGAATCACCGACTAATCGGTTAATCAGGATATTTTGAGTAAATTTATTAATCGACTTTGATAGCCAGAATAATTGATTTTTCGGTTTTTCTATTGCATCGTTACTTCGCATGCACAAATGCGAGAAACACCACTCATTTTTTCATTACTACTCTCACTAACTGTTTTTTTTTGTTTTTCACTGCTTTGCAGCAGTTGTGTTTTGCGCATACTGTCCAATTCGCCGTGCTGAATGTTTTGTATCGCAAGAAGATGCCAGTCGTTCAAGTGGAACTTCTGCAATTATCGAACATTGAAGAATTTGATTCATCCGAGACAACGACGCAGATTATAATAAAGACGAAGATGATTTTGAGTTTTCGTTTGCCCCTGATAACGTCGAGAAACCGACTTCAATATCACATGAACACCTCATGCCATTAATACGCAAAGTAACTTTTTCGGCTTTCCCAACAAGGAATGATGAAATATTGGAAAAACATGTTAAGGAAGCAGTTGGAAAAGAGTTAATGCTGATATTGGATTCAAGAACTCGTTGGAACAGCATGTTAGCAATGTGGGAGAGGTTAACAAATTGAGACCCGCTATTCTGAAAGCATTAATTGACATGAAATCAGACATTCAATTATCGAACGATAAATTTATTCTGCTTACAGAAATCGTTTCTGTATTGATGCCAATTAAATATGCAGTCGAAGCACTATGTCGTCAAGACGACAATCCATTGCAGACGCAGCATTAAAATTTTTGCTCAATACCCTGGCAAGAATAGACGGCGACGTTGCTACTAACATCAGGGTTGCATTAGAACTAAGAATCAAAGAGAGGCGCAATCTTTTATCAGGACTATTACAATATTTGCATAATGGTAAAGTAAATAATAATTCTGATCCAACTGACGTGTTTGCTCTTTTGAAAAAAGACTTGCCAAAAACCTTTTATTAGCAGCAGTAAAGCGATTATTTAGTTCAATTGATGACGAGAATCAGGAAGACATAATTAATAACGCAGATGTTGAAGATTAAGAAGTAATAGAAGTTGAACAGGAAGCTGAATCAATCAAAGTCCGCAAATGCACAAGGCAATTGAAAACGAAATATCCATGTCTGAGAAAGAGAAGAAGACACTATTTTCTACGACTTCAACTATTGAAAGAATTTAAGGCGCAAACAAGCTCACAGTTTGGGGATAGAACTGGGGAGAAATTACACTTTGCTATGACGCCTTAAAGTCTATTCCGCCTACTTTCGTAGAATCTGAAAGAGTATTTTCAGTATCTGGTAATTTGTGCGCGAAACTTAGATCACGCCTAGGTGACAAAATTCTAGATGATTAAGGCTTTCTTCGCGCATATTTTAATAAACTAGAGCAACACAGAAGAGATAATGTCACGTGTAACTTGAATTCAAAGTTTTAACACTGAAATAATTTTTCCTCTAATTTTCTTTAATTTTTCAGACATTTGCTATTATTTTGTAAAATAAATTAAAATTATCTAAATCTTGAAGTTTCGGCTTTATAGTTATTGGGTCTACATATAAATTTCCGACCTTTTTTACTGAAATAAAAGACATTAGTTTTTGTAGAGAATGAAAGAATGTTTTACTCAAAGTATGCTCCTTCGGAAGCTATAACCTTTGCCCATCGTTCAGGCACTAAACGGATTCCCCGAAGGAAGAAGTCTGGTGATTTCGAGGCGATCCGGTCATCGACCCATTTTTTGACGTTTTCATATGAAGTGAAGTCCTGCTGTGCCAGGGCTGATTGCATCGACCAAAACAAGTGATAATCAGAGGGAGAAATGTGTGGAGAATACAGCGGGTGGGGTAGAATTACCCAGTTCTACCTGTTCAAGTAGTTTTTGACAGATATAGCAACATGTGGCCTAGCGTTGTCATGTTGCACAAAAATCTTATTGTGCCTTTTGTCCCATTCCGGTCATTTTTCAGCTAGAGCTTGCTTTAAAGACATCAATTGTCGTCGATAAACTTGTCCCGTAATGGTTTCACGCTCTTTTAGCAGCTCATATAATAGGCGACATCCTACATATCGCACCAAATACAAAGCATCGCCTTCGAATCATGGATATTTGCTTTTGGCGTCGACGAGCCTGGTTCACCTGGCTTGATCCACGCTGGTTTGCGCTTTGGATTGTCATAATGGATCCATCTTTCATCCCTAGTGATCATCCGATGCAAAACCCCTTCCTTTGTTGTCGTTGAAGCAACAATTCACACATGGTTTTCCTACGTTCCATGTCCCTTTCTTTCAATTTGTGTGGCATCCAATTTCCCAGCTTCTGAACCAATCCCATTGCATGTATACGTTGCGAAACACATTGTTGGGTAATATTCAACTCTTCTGCGCCAATTATTTTTCAGTCTGACAAGGGTCCACATCAAGCAATTCTTCCAACTCTGTATCTTCAAATTTTCTTGGTCTGCCTTCACGTTCTTTGCCCCTTACGTCAAAATCACCAACTTTGAATTGTTGAAACCACTCTTTGAATGTTGTTTTCGATGGCACATGTTCACCGTAAACTTCCACAATCAAACGATTTGTTTCCGCTGCACTTTTCTTCAACAAAAAATAATGAAGTAAAACGTCCTGCAAATGTTGTTTTTTTTGGCACAAAATTCGACATCTTCAATTACATGAAAATAATTGTTGTTTACGCTTTGAACAAATGTCACTAATAATTATTCAAGCTTGACATCTAACCTCCAAAAAACATGTATTGCCCGATTGAATAATATGCAAGCAGTGATACTAACGACACCTGTTTACACCACTGAATACTCACCTGTATCCTGACGTTTCTCATCCTATATCATTTCGTAAAACACCTAAAACGGAGAAAGCATCCTAAAAGGGGAGAAGCATCCGATGGAGCATAAAACTTGGCATCATCAACACCATCGTCAACATCAACACCTACAAAAAATAATTGCATTATATAAAATTAGCATTAATACTTACCTATGTTGCGTAGGTATCCAATTATGTTCCACACCAAATTATCTAAAATACGTAGAGTAATAATCAGTTGATAATATTAATTAAAATACTTTGATTAACTTACTTACCGTAAACTATTTAAATTTTATATAATTTGGTAATATTTTGACACTTTGCAAACGTCAAAATAACTTGTTGCACTGTAAAACCAGCTCAACATCAACTCATGATCGATATTGCAGATATCTACCGTATCAACTTGCGGCTAATTCAACTGCATCGAACACCAGTTTGTGTTGAGGAGCATTTAACAATCAATATTTTATAGCTTTACTCCACTTATCATTGTAAACTCCACATAAATTCATCCAATGGAAATAGAAATTAATGTAAATTGGATAAATTTGTGAACATCAATGTTGTCAATATTAATCGGTAGATGTCACTATTAATCGGTAAATTTAAGTTATTTTCATTATTATTCGATAGATGGCATACTAACGTTATCGGTACATTTATTTATTGTTGGCAACATTGAGTATTTTAGTTTTGAATGACACGGCGATTTTTCTTCACATTACTTCTTACAACCACAGTGTCAACAAGTGAAGTAGAACAAAATTTGTACAAATTACATTAAAAATAAATTATTAAAATTAAAAATTCAACATTCGGCATCCGTGTGTTTCCAACACCTATCTAAAAAGGTCGGAAATTTATTTGTTCACCTAATAATTTTCAGTAAAACCGATTAAAAATCGATTAACCGATTATCTTACAAATAAAAACCGACAACAGGTTTTAAAACTAATTTCCAATTTTGAAATCACTACTCAGAACATACGTGACTAAGAAACTATTGTATAGGAGTTTCTCGAGAAAATTAAGAAAATTGTGCATTTGAATTATAGTACTTCAATGCCAATTTGGCTGCCTTAACGCTCTTAACCCCAAATTTGATCAAAATAAACACGATTTTTCTTTTAAATGAGGCCTTAAAACACCTGATAGACCTTACCGTATAGTAAGCAGCTTACCAACTGGAAGTTATTCTCTTCAGAGATTGTACCCTGCTTGTTTCTTTATGCGAGATCCATTCGACTGATAACGTAGACTTGCTAGCATTGTCTTTGATGGGCGCAATGACAACAGTTTTCGGAAAATCCTGTCATCTTATTACATAAACAAAATTCAGAACAGCTCCTTTTGGTATTCTGATCTTTAAATAGTTATGAAAACTAGAGAATAGGTGAAGACTCGAGAATAAAGCCAAAAAATCTAACTTTCACATTGATTGGGATCATTTTTTGTCATCACAGGTCGTATTAGATTAACATCTGCAAAGAGAGTAAAAATCTTTTTTGAGTTGCCAGGATCATTAGATCTCTGGTTAAAAATGCATCTCCCGACTGATGTGGTGCGGCTTCTAGAAGGCAGATTTATCTCGCCCGATTAAAACCTAACCGGCACTCATTCAGGATCACTTACTTCTATTCTTTCAAGCATGCATTGCTTTTGGAACTGTTCCACAATCTTGGACCAGGCGTAATAAGTTGTTTTCTTTCTGAAAGCTCGTTAGTTAGGTTCAACTTTCCTTAAAGCTTTAAAAATAATTATTGACAGATATATTGTAAACCGTCAATTACCTATCCACCCACTTAGCAGCCCTTACCTTGTTTACAGAGGTGAAAAATCGTGTAAAATTGCTCAGTGATTCAATTGAAAGGTACTTTTCCCGAATGTCCTAAATCCTAAATTCCTTAAATAACTGGGCAAAATTAAATACACGTATCAGGAAAACACATGTATACATGGTCAGTTCGATTATGTGTTTCCCGCGGGACTCGAAATCTTACCAATCCAGGAAATCTGAAGCCTTCATGCGTTCCAGACAGGAAGCAACAATTCACATATAAGCCACAACCTTTTCAATCCAAACAAATATTCCAACAAAGAGCACCACCTAGATTCGGATCGTAGGAACTTTTCAAAGTTGCATGAATTTCTTACGATAACTATTCATCATACCATGGGTTACCAAGTATTTTACGAAAAATCTTGACCTCAATCAACTCTCTTACACTGATATATAACCCACATTCCACTCGGAACTAAATGAGTAATATCCAGTTCAAGATATTGCCCAAATCAATTACTATCCATCGTTAGACACAGAAACTTAAGACGTGGATATTCACCTAGAAGCCTCAGTCAACCAATCGGATATCTAACCGTAAATAATTATTTAAGGTATAGTTTACCATTTATTGAAATTTATACTCTGAATAAAATGTTGAAATTATTTTTAGACACTGGCTCCACCAACTCGTTTTTAGATCTAATTCTAGTTACTAAAAAGTCTATTATGTAACCGACTATACAATTAAAAGCTTGTCCAATGCACATTCCATAGATAAAGCAGTTATTATATATAGCTAGATGGATTCGAGGAGTTTAAAACAAAACAGTCACTGGAATTGTTATTGTTTAAATTCCACGACTACTTTGATGCCTTCATCGGACTAGAACTGTTGCATCAACTGAAGATTCAAATCGATCTTGCAAAATCTCATTTAACATTATCCAAAGTAATAATTCCCCGTTTATTTAAGTTAAATTACATTCATGTTCCAACAGTAAAAAATTATACCCGAAGCAAACTCAATGGCAGTATACCCGTTAGTATAGAAAATGGAGGAATATACCCCAAAGCAATAATCCTCTACGAAATTTTAATAATACCCAAAGTATCAACCGTTACACACAAGTAGAGGTACTAATTTATAGCAATCAAGGCCATACGATCATAATAGAACATCGAAAGGTGAAAGATTTGAAAATCATCATGCGTAAACTCATGATGAAAAAATCTATGAATATCCATCCACAAACACCCATGAATCACCAATCTCAATAGGACCAGTCACTTTAACAGCGAAGAAAGGAATGCATAGAAGAACTATGCCTGCAGTACGAAGATATATTTCAAAAGAACGCACAATAGCTCACGTTCACTAATCAGGTAAAACTTGACATTAACTTAGAAGACGAAAACCGATATATTATAGACAAACTAGGTAAGTATATGTATTCCACTACCCTGCACTTAGCATCTGGATTTCACAATATCAAAGTTAATCCAAAGGACATACCGAAGACAACATTTATAGTCGGTTTTGGCCACTACGTATACGTTCGTATGTCATTCGGATTGAAGAATACACTCAGTACATTCCAGAGAGTAATGGGCAACGTACTTGAGGGTTTACAAGCGAAAACTATTTGTGTTACATGGAGGATATAAGTGAGTTTTTTACGTCGCTCCAGAAACACATTGAAAGCCTTAACAATGTTTTCCACTACAGGTAGACAATTGGACAAATAAAGAAATGACGTTTTTATGCCATATTGTCACACCTCAAGATGTCAAACCGAATCCTGCGAAAATAGAAGTAATAAAAAACTTCCCTACCGAAGACAGAGAAACATATAAAATGCTTTCTTGGTCTCATAGGTTACTATATACAAAGTTCATTCCTAATTTTTTACATACAACCAAATTCTTAACTAATCTCTTAAGGAAAGATAAGAAGATCACCGTAGATGAAGAATATATCAGATGCTTTGAACAATGCCAAACATTGCGATGTAATAAACCTATCCTCACAAGTCCCGATTTTCACAAACCGTTCATTCTGACAACGGACGCTAGCAATGTGGCTCTGGGCGCTGTGCTTTGACAAGGAAACATTGAAAAAGATTAACCGATATTCTATTGATCTCGAACCCTCCCCAAAAACAAACAAAATAACTCAACTATAAAGAAGGAGTTAGTAGCAATAGTTTGGGCCACTAAATGGGGCCACTTCAGGCCGTATTTATTTGGGAACAAGTTCACTATAATAAAGGACTATAAACCGTTCACAATGGTTGTTCCCATTAAAGAAACCAAACAGCAGATTAGTGAGGTGGAGAATAAAGTTGGAAGAATACGATTTTATACAATACAGCATAAAAAGAAAATGCTCAGCTCTAATGATGCTCTCTCCAGCATTGTACCTCCAGAAATAAATACATTCGAAATAATTAATTCCGATTCTAACCCATACGATGAATCCGATCGATCTATCATCTTATCAACACCAGAAGATCTAATTTCCATTATTAAAACTCCATCAACAATAATTTCTGTATGAAAAGCCAATATAAAAGAAGAAATATTATCGATAAAAATAAAAGGGAAACACTTCACATACCTAGGAAAGAGGGATCAAAACACTTATCACCAAGACACTAACAAAACTTTTAGGCCTAAATAAAAAACCAATCCGTATTATGTACTTCAAATGAATGCTTTGAGTACGACCTGCAGGCATATCAACCTATGATAGGAAACAAACCTCGAAAAATCAGCCCAAAAGCTACCATATGTAGATCTATGACATTTTTAACTGATTTAACTTCTTCTGGCGGTCAAGAAAATGAAATATTTAATCAACACATAATCAACAAGATCATAGAGGTATCATCGAAAACTACATATGAACATCTTAAAAGGAAATTCTATTTTCCTAAAATGAAACATTCAATTCAAGAATATTTCATTAAATGCGATGTATGCCAAAAAAACAAATACGATAGGCAACCACCATTATTACAATTAGGGCTAACCGCAACACCAGATAGGCCCGTGGAAATACTCCACATGGATATATTCAAAACACAACTTCACTATAATAGATACATTTTCTAAATTTGCCGCAGGTTATATTCTTAATGACAAAACACATAAAACATCGGAATATCGGAATCAAATATTTTAATTTGCCTTAAAATCACACTAATTTTAAAATTCACTCAAAAACATAACATTCAAACTCATGCCATCACACCATAAAAATCTACCGGAAAGTTCCCTGTAAAATGTCTACACTCTACCCTTAAAGAAATATTTCAAGTCATACATTACAAACAGGAAGGCCCAATAGAACAAACCATGAACCAAGCCATATTATCATATAACAGTTCAGAATTATGAACTATTATGCAACAGAATTTATTATCGTTAGATAAAAAGAAAAACTAAATTAAATAAAGTATATTTAAAAAAAACTTTTTAAAAAACCACGCTTATATTTAAAGGCTCTAAAACGTAGATAATAAAAGGCTTTGAAAAGTAGAAAATAAAATTGTTCTTCTTCACTCCTATATTTATAACAAGTAGAAATTTAAAATTAATATGACTAAAAATATAAGCCTGGGGTGCTCCTTTACCGCATTAGTAATTTAAGACTACTAGACACATGAAGTAAAGTCTAAGTAAAGTTTTTTAGTAACACTAATGGAACAGTCTATTCTGATGTATCAAAAGAATAGATTTTTTGCTGGAGCATCTCAGTATTAACGTAAAAATTATATATTGAGAGATAAAATTTATATACATTCAGAAGGAGCGCCCCACGCTTATATTTTTAGTCATATTAATTTTAAATTTCTTTTTGTTGTAAATATACCTTGATAGGAGTACAGAAAAAAAAAATATTTTCTACTTTTCATAGCCTTTTATTATCTACGTTTTAGAGCCTTTAAATATAAGCGTGGTTTTTTAAAAAGTTTTTTTTAAATATATTTTATTTTCTACTTTTTAGTCAAGGAAATTTGCAATCAATTTTTCGACCATGTGATCATTTGTCAGGAAGTTGCAAAAAGGCTTTGAAAAAACAAAGGTAGTTTTTTAAAAAGTGTTTATAAATATACCTTGAAGGAGTAAGGAATTTTTTTTTTAATATCCAGAAATGTTAGAATCTTGTATTGTCATTGGAGTTAAGCCTGCATGCAAAATTTCAGATCAATCAGACTATCGCAAGTGGTTGAAAAATTGATTACAAAATTTGACGATACAAACAGACACACAGAGTGAGCTAATATAAGCGTGGTAAAAATTAAATAAAACCAAACATGCCAGAAAATGCTTAACGACGACGGATTTACTGTAGATACCAACCGAGGAAGAGTACACAAAAGCAATATGAAACATCTGTTCCAAGCTAACTTAAGCCGCAAGACAAAGACATCGAGATGACGTCTATGGAAACAAATAACGGATAAATAGCCGTCAAAATAGGAACAGCTCGAATCTTTAATGGATACACCAAGTTATAACACATAATTCAGTTAGAGGCATACTCAAATATAATAGACCAAATTAGCACTCAATTAAACCAACTATTCACTTTAGTATCTGCCAATATAGACTATTCAATAATTTTAAATGGCAAGAAAATAGTCTCAACTCAATATAAATTAGACAAACTGAGACAAACATTTTTGGAAATCAAACCAACACGAACTAAAATGGGACTTATCAATAGATGGTTCTTTCATTACGGATATTACCGGAAATCTAGATAACCAAGACCTATTAAATATTCAGAACTCATTTGATGACATACAAAAACCAAGAAACACTCAACCATCAAGTTTATGAATAAATATATTTTAATGCAGAAATGACAAGAAGATTAGAAGATATAGAAAATTTTACAGTTACCAATATTAATAGACACCAATACGAATTAGACAAATCTATTCGCAACACTATAATACTGCTACTACAGGTACTCTTTTACGACCACAATTTCTACTTAATCTCGTAATTTAATATTTTTTACACTATTTGCCGTAGGCACTTGGCAAAACACACTTACACTTAATAAACACATTTTAGTAACACTTGTTTTTCTATTTCGCAAAAATTTAGATTTTTGAATAGTTTAATTAAAAAATTTGTTGATATTGATATCTATTGATTAGTAAAAGTAAATATTTAGTTAAATAGTTCAAAAACGGGAAAAAGAAATAAAAGAAAGAGAGACAAAAAATAGGCAATACATTTAATTTTTACTTTGTTATTTAATTGTAATGCTATATTGTGATTGTTCTGTATATTATTCCGTAAAATAATAAGGTAAACATATATATAAAGTCGTAAGCACAAAAAGTTAATTGTAGAATGAATATAGTAGAAGAATAATTTGAAAGAATCGAATTTCGTAGACTAGGCAATAATTCGTTAGTACTACAGTTACATGGTATTGTTCTATATATAAATATAGACAATATTCCAATGTAAATATACAATGTCAGTCGCCGCGACCTCATAAGAAGACTGATTTTTTCAGATCAATAATATAATCCATTCGAAACTGACTGTTGTGATTCTGACAAATTTTCCATCTATGTGTCAAAAAATTCAAACAAAATTAATTGATCGTCTCAACCAACTGTTGTTTATACGGAACAATTAATAATAAAGAAAGGGGAGGAGGAGGATAGCAAGTAAGGGAGAATAGTCATCGGATGAGTAATAAAATTCAAGGTATTTTGAAGGATATTTTATTGCCCGACGTATTAATCATATTATTACGAACGGGTGAATAGAACAGGGCAGGATACTTGATAAGAAACGGATCTCTCTCTGTTCGTTAAGGATGTTTTGGTTAAGGAATATGGATTCCTTCTCCTTTTTTATTATCAATTTTTCCGTATAAACAACAGGTGGCTGGGACGATCAATAGATTAATTTTTATAACCTATTTTTTATCTCTTCTTCTTTTATTTCTTTTTTGCCGTTTTTCTACTATATATAACTAAATTTTTACTTTTACAAATCAATAGATACTCCTGATGATGGCCTAACAACGACCGAGTGATTTTTTAAACGTTTTGAAAAAATTATTTAATTAAATTATTGAAAAACCTTATTTTTTGCGAAAAAACAAGTGTTTAATAAAATGTGTTTATCAAGTAATTTATTCACAGCTACACAACCACTTAGACTAGAGGACTTATTAGAAATCATACAATCATCAATTAACAAAATAATTTCAAGATAATTATTAACATAACAGGAGCCGTATTCGTGAAATCGGTTTCCCAATTTTCCCCATTCGGAATACAATTTGCTTTGTAATTCTCTATATTATTCGAATTTTTCGCTGGCTACTTTTATTGTATTTACAAATTAGTTTGCAAGTTTTCTATTATTTATTTCCCAACTAAGGGAATAATTCCGCATCGATTTACCAAGAAGGAATTTTTCTGTTAGTAGAGAAATAAATAATAGAAGAGTTGCACACTAATTTGAAAAATGATTAAATTAACGGAATTAAATTAACGAATGCGGAAATTTCCACTGATTTCATGAATAAGGACCCAGGATGTAAGTACATTGAACGAATAAGCGAAAATTATAAAATCTGCGTCCCATTGAAATACCTGCGTATTTCACTTTGGTAAAATACCATGTAAAAAGATTTACAAGCAGTCATTAAAATGCAAAGGCCTGCAAATTGTTCCATTCAACTCGTTTCACCCACTTAAAAACTCATCGCGCAAATAACAATCAATTTACATCAGTACTCCAGCACTCATAAAGTTCAAAAATTGTTTAATCATTGTCAGAGACGAAACGTTCTCTACAATAAAGAAAACACAACAAAAAGTTCAGCAATATCACCATCAAACCCGAAATTTCATGGGCATGCATTAATATTTTTTATTATATCAATAATGATCTATGATGATGTTACGACTGTACGGTCGCAACTACGATTTTTGTATTATTTTTATTCCCTTCGGTTTATGTCCTCGCTTTCGGAGCCGTTTGATGTTTGTGAACGGGTGCGCGAAAACCAAAACATTCCACAATAATGTTTTTCTAATATGTGTCTCGTTTACATCAATGCGAATTGATGTAAACGAGAAACAGAGAAGAAAGACAATTCTTCTGGAATGTTTTGCGCGTCGTTTGGGCGGCGTAAGATTTTTTTTTTGTTGTAGTATGTCATTCAAGTTTTGGTTGTGAAAAAGTCGAGTTTGGTTTTTGGTGATATAAAGTCAGTTTTTGGTTATAATTTTAAAAAAAAACGTCTTGTTTTTGGTGAAAAAAAAAGTTGATAGTTTTTTACTTGTTACGCTATTTGCCGTAGGCAAATTATTTTAGTTATTTAGATTATTATAGTTATTTGTATAAGATACAGTAAAAAAACTTTAAATAAAAAAATATATATATAAATTTTCTGTTCTGTTGTATGTATATTGGAATTTTTTTATTTTAATTAAGTCTGTCGTGTGTAATTCAATAAAACAAAACAAAAAAAATTATTACGAAAATGATATGAACGAAGTGTTTTATTGAGTGAAGGTGAAATTTTTCGTGGCGGGAAATGTGTTTTATATTTGATTTTTTTTTATAATCTTCCCAAACAAAAGTGGTGTGATCAAGAATCCTAACTGCAGACGCTGCGAATGTAGACTTGTGCCGCTTTTTCACTGGGGTTGCTTAAAACTCATTTTTTTTTGGAGAAAAAATCGTTGTGGAAATTTATTTAACTGTAAACAAAAAAAAAATAGTTTTATTGCTTTACTCGATGTTTTTTGTTGATTGCTGATTTGGAGGCAAAAGAAAAAAAAAGATTCATGCTGTTACCTTGGATTTGAGGTACAAGCAGACGAGCGGATTGAAATTGGTACAAACGTAACAACGTGTGGCAAGGTGCGTCCATACAGTTATTTTGCTGTAAGGCGAGTCAACGCCCTACATACGGGTGGCCAGTTGAGGCCACTTATTATTATTGGTATCGGGGAACGGCCCCGCAACGCCCGACCGCACAAGGTCGCAACTAACGCGTAGCCAACCGGCTGTTCGTTATTATTATTGGTATCGGGGAAAGGCCCCGCAACGCCCAACCTATTTTGGGGTGGCCAGGCGAGGCCATTTTTATTGATACCAGTGAGAGGCACTGCAACGGATTCGGCACAACCAAGCTACAACGGTCCGGGTGGCATGACGGCCGCGCAAGGCCGCAACAGTTTGTTAAATTAATTAAGGTACAATTTTTTTTTTAATTTTTTATTTTTTTTTTTTTCTATATTTTGATTTTATTTCTTTTATACATTTTAAATTTTTTATGTTATAATTTTCAAAAAATTTTGTAATCGAGCGCCGCACAGCAGGTGCACGCTCGATGCGCATTGTTCTCACTCCTTCATTTTTTTTACTTCAGGGAAGTGGTGTTTTCTTATTTTTTTGTTTTGGTTTTCTAAATTTATGAAAAAATGAATTATTAAATTTCCGGTTCAGATATGGTGGGAGCGGAGACTACCCTCTGTGTCGGCGTAGGGTTTGCGGTCCCTTGGTGCCCGCATCCAATTTCGTAACCAGGGCTTGGCCTTGTTTGAGTTCAAATGGATGCGCGCACCAAGGCACGTCTCTCTTTTATAATTATTGTGTTGTTCGTTCCTCAGGTTCCGTCCGACGAATTTCGGCGGAACTCCGGTTTTTATTATTATTTGCGGATTATTATTTTTCTTTAGTTATCTGTATTAACCCTGCATTACTATCCAATGGGTGTAATCCACCCAATTAGAATTGACGTTGAATAAATAAACCGATTATGTTTTTTTACCAGCTATAAACTTATTTGTATTTTATCTTTAGGTATTTCCCCACAATTTAAAATATATTTCAGTATTGTTTTATCATTCGAAGTGGTCACATCGTAGAATATAAAAAGTGCCTGGGTCGATTACACCCAGGATAGTAGTGACGTTATGTAATTTTGGGTGTTTTACACCCACGTTAGTAATGTTGTGTGCGAAGTTTTTCAGGTGTTTATTTAGATTTTAGAACCAACGTTATTGAATAAGCATGTAATAGTTTGTTACTGTATGATTTTTTATCGGGTGCAAACTTATTTCTATTTTATCTTTAGGTATTTCCCCGTAATTTAAAATATATTTCAGTATTGTTTTGGCATTTGAATGTTTACATCATAGACTATAAAAAGTGTCTGGGTCGTTTACACCCAGGATAGTAGTTACGTTATGTAATATTGGGTGCTAAGTTTTCAAAATATCGATGCCTGTTGTGTAGCTCCAAAAGTAATCGAAAAACTAAATCAACCTGTTTCAAATGTGACAGATACAAGGGTGGTACCCATACAACATTACTTTGCATCTATGGCTATAAAAAAAGGACCACATGATTGAAGAAAACGCTACATCATGCAATGAATTATAATTTTGATGACAAAAAAAACAAGGAAAAATTGTTCGATTTCTATGGTATTTTACTCAAAATGTATGTTCAACCAATAAAATATTATGTTCTAATAAACCTTGTTTAACATTTCAGCTTTCCAAAAACACACATATATAACATAAAATGACTGAATTAAACTAAGTGTGCTAGGTTTTACAAAATCATAATTTTTTTTTTTTTTGTTGCTGATATGAAGTGTATGGTTTATCGTTGGAAAAAATTATTGAATGAATAAATCTTTATATTTTTATTTTTAATGTAATAGTTTTATTATTAAATCTACTTATAATTAACAAATTATACGATTTGGATGGTAAGATTTTTTGCATGAGCGATTTTTGTAGTATGGGTGGATTACACCCAGGGATAGTAGTTCTGTACTGAAAATAGAGGATAGTAACAGAGGGTTAATCACGGTGTAAGCCAGGAGCCATGCATGCCTCAAACCGCACGACCCTTCGCACTTCTCCCTGAGAACGTAGCCGGCAAAAATTACCGTGGAGGCCTCTGCATGCGCTTAGTGATATCTGCAGGATGGCAGTAGCCATCCTGTAACAATGATTTTGGTGTGGTTTGATTATTTTCCCCTACTGTACAATTTTAGTTACTTTTAAAATTTAATAATTAAAACACTTTTGTAATTACATTCTACCTTATAGTGACAATATAAGAATTTTATTTTGAATATCGATTTCGAAAAATATAATTTTCATCTTCAGTTCATAGTTGTAATTCTATCGTTAGTTGTAACAATTACTACTATCGTTAAAATATAGTAGTAATTTTAAACTGAAGATGAAAATTAAATTTTGCAAATTGTAAAAAACAAAATTCGTTCTATCATTAGTAAGGCTAGCTCGTTACAAAAATTGCTGAATCAATGTTACGACATACAATTACTTTACTTCTTTGCCACTGGCAAAATATTTGCTGGTATGGAACCTATCAATAGTTGGTACAATGAAAAAAACACAAAAAGCTGTAAAGTGTATACTTGAGAAATTTAAACCATCAATTTTTAAATCATGTGCGTGTTATCAACGCGTGTTAATGCGTTAGAGTTTGAAATCATATACTATATGGTATGCCGCATCATGCAAACTTTAACCCGCCAAACACCACAACAAAGTTAAAAGTAGTTTTTGATGCCCCCGTAAAACAACTATATTCGTTGGTCACTAAATGACATTATGCGTATCGGTACAAAATTACTAAAAGTGATTTGGCATACCGTCATTAGATGGCGGAAGCACAAATACAAAACTCACCAATTGATAAGCTTCAGGAATACTAATTAAAACAGCTAGATACGAAACTTCAGCAGCCAATTATCCTGTGGTCGGAACTGCTTACAAGGTGATAAAAACAGGTTTGTATGACGTTGACCTCATGACAAGGTACGTCACGTTAAAAGAAGGACCATTCATCCGAAATCAATTAACTCAGCTACTCCGAAAAAGCGGTTTTAGAATAAGGAAGTGGTGAAACAATCAAAAGGAACGACTAAACAACGCAGCCGAAATCAAAAGCACAGACGTATATAAATTTTATGTTGATGAAACCATCAGATCTACCAATCTAGCGCATTATTGGGAGCTTCGAACAGAAATTTTTCAAATCAACATAGACCTCCCTGGAAACACTGGATCAGTAACGAAGCGAAACATTCTTTCTACCACTAATAAAATATTTGATTCGCTAGGATGGCTACAGCAACAGTAATAATCACTTTAAAAAATATGCAGGAGAAAATTTGACTTCTAGAGCGTAATTGGGACGAAGATTTTCCTAACTATGGTAACATATACATAGAAGAACTTATGTTGCTTAATTATTTGAAAATCCCAAGTTCACTCTTCAATCACTCATCAAAGTGCATGAATTTAGCGACGTTTCGGAGCAGGCATATGCAGAGAGAGTGAAAAAGAGTGGCGCCAACAAAACAAAAACTTTGCCAAAAGAGTGTCAGAAATTTCGAAACTTGATTAAAACCATGAAGGCACTGTGTATTAAATGATAATTCAGCTGATTGGGCTAGTCGGGAGCAATGGAAACATGGAACTTATGAACCACAGTAGCTGATAGATGGGACCGCAAATACAAAGAATCAGTGGAACAGGCAACAGCTGAAATGAAGCATGCCAATTTTACAATGGCAACTGAAGAATATGTTTGATTCTTACACTTAATAAAAACACATCAAATTTTATAAAATTAAAGAGAATCGTAAAAACCAATTTTATATTGTAAAACCCGGGCCCCTAGATTATTTAATGAAATTGTGTTTGTCGGTTAGTTTTGATCCAGAACAACTAAAAACTCTGCTTAGTATTTGGTAATGGTTCTTCTGAACTTGGAAAAATGCTCAGAAAATCCGTACAGCGTTACGTAAGACGTTAGTTTTGATCCATAATCTATAGTTTGTCAGTAGACTACGAATTTCTGCATAACTGCTAAGGCTGTATGCCAAACAAGGTAAATCGTTTACTACGGTAAAAACCGTAAATCGTTTCATAATATTATCACATCATCACATCATTATTGGTAGCCCAATGCTTACCGTCCCTCGTGCTGGACGAATTTTTGATCGAGCACTTAAGTAGATAAAAAAATCATGACTTTGGTGAATTATGGCCACGTTGACATTTTTCAAAAATCATTTATCAATGGCTACATATAATGCCAATTTACCATTAGAAAATATTACAACCTTGCGTTCCAAGCTTAAACCAAAAAATTAATGATATGAAAATCCTTTAGAATATGTTCAGCATTCTAGCGTTACAGTAATATATAGAGAACTCTCAAACACTAAGCTCTGAGTTTCCAAATAAACCTCCGCTTTGTTTAATAAATCGCATAAAACTGCCATATATGCCATATATGTGTTGAATTGTAAACATAACATGTAATCCCGATTATATGTGTTACGATTTTTTATTTTTATATCACACAAAACAACATACCATATACACAAAACCGGGACATCATGAAAAATTGAAAACTTTCCAAACCACTTAATATCACCATTTTTATCCAAGTTTTACACAATAATATTTATCATTTTATTAGACAAATACAAGCAGAAACGTACAAAAAAAGCAGAAACCCAAACGAAAACAGTCATTAATCATTCCGGCGTCCATTCACAAGCTCACAAAGTAGCAACGCTAATAATGTATACAATTCTAACGGCATGTCAAATGTCATTCAATTCCCTCTAACAATAAAACATAAATGCTAGATATACCTTCCGTACATGGAAAGGACATTTTATACCATAAATAAGGAAGAAAAGCGATATAGAATACAGTGAAATTACATTAATAATGATCGTATAAAACGGAAAATACAATTTTCTATTTTGACGATGACGTACTCGTACAATCCACGACTTCTTAATTATAAACATTTTCAGGCTCTAATTAAACTTTAATGTGAGGTAGGACGACATCCGTGCAGTATGTACGGTAACGTCTATTTTATATGCTTTTGTATAAAATTTTATTACTAGACGTTTTATTCGTAACCCCACCACCCACCGCGCATTACACAGTAAAATAGAGTAAAACAAGAATTCTATTTTGAAGAGGTGTGAACGTCAATTAAAATAATAATTGTTTAATTTGAAATCAATGCAAAAATTAAGAAAAAGGAAAAGTGTAACAGGTTGAATTTTGGATTTTTATGTTAATTACTGAAAGTTTTCATTTGGATATAATATCCTATTGGGAAATAGGTCAATGCTTTTTTATGACATTTAAAGGGTATCATATACAGTGCTGGGGCAAAAAATGGGCAAACACATTTTATTGCAAATTCGAGTCTTGTTTTGATAAAATTACAAAACTTTTGAAAGCACTTGGCTTATTGTTACATTTGAAATACATATGTGAAGTAATTTTTGAAAAAAAAAATTTACCTGCAATTTAAGGGAAAAACCCCGAAAAATGTCAAAATCATCAAAATACGTTGATTGGAGTTAAAGTAATGGAATAAATTAAGCACTTATTTTCTAATTTTTTTTTGTTTTTTATTGATTTATAGAAGTTCTGTCTTTAATATTAATATTTTGGTGGACCGCCATTTGTTTTTATTATACACCGGTACAACCCTGCAACTGATCGGCCAAAAAATTGGTTAAGCAATTATTTTATTTTACGCCTACCGATCTTGGCCGACATTAGCGTGCAGATGTATTATTGCCTGTAATTTTTTTTTTTTTTTTTTTGTTGAGTATAAATAGTGCATATTTTGTAAGTTTAAGTTATTCTGTAAGTGATCCTAGTCAAATAAAGAATAAAGTGCAATTTTAGTTTAAAAAAATGGGAAAAGTTAGTGAGCAGTTTAAAAGCAATATGTTGATTTGGGCGCGAGAAAATTTAACCACGCGTGAAATAGCAGAAAGATTAAACATTCCTTAAAGTACTGTCGCGTGGAATATTAAAAATTGTGATAGATGGGCAGTACACAAAGAAAGAAAGGCTCTGGAAGGCCCAGAAGGACGCCAGTGGAAGATCGTTTCAAGCTATTACAATGTCGTCGGAACCGTTTTAAAAGTTCATCGGACATAAGACGTGATGTTGAGCGAGCAACGGGAAAAGAAATTTCAGTCAGCTTAGTGAGAAAAAAACTTTTTACAGCTAATTTGAGAGCACTTAAACCACTCCAGAAGCCTGAGTTCACATTACTAGTGAAAAAACAACTTTTGCTATGAGCCCAGGAGCATGTTTCTTGGACTCCAGAGATGTGTAATGATGTGATTTTCCCCTCTGAATCCAAATTCAAGCTGCATGTTGGAGATTGAAGAAATCTCGTAAGAAGAAAACCGGGTGAGAGGCTTGGCAACGAATGTCTTTCATGACTTCCACCGAAAAATGAAGGAATTATGGACTAGGGATACTTTTCTGGAAAACAAACCGGTCGTTTGTGCTTCTTTAGTTCCAGCATTGCAGCAGCTGTTTATCAGCAGGTCCTACACAACGAGTTTGAGCCTTATGTGTTAAAGCTTTTTGGCGAGACTTCCAAATTTATTTTTCAACAGGACAACGCTCTGTGCCATACCGCCAAAGTTTTGAGTTATTAAATTTGAATTGTAGATAGAAAAATTGGCTTTCAAATAAATTTTAAATAATTTGTTAAAAACTTGTTTTTTTCTTATCTCTTCATTAAAAAGTAAAAAAGTACTTCGAAGAAAGAAGTATCGATATGTTGAGCTGTTCCGTATAGTCCATAGATTTAAATTCCATTGAAAATATGTGGTCTATAATGAAGCTAGAAGTAGCAGAAAAGCGACCAGAATCGATTCAAGCTTTAAAAAGTTTGTTAATGACGATTTGGGAATCCATACCTCCTATGACTTTGAAAACTTTATTAAATTCAATGAACCGGAGGTATATCGCTGTAATAAAAGCAAATGGCGGTTCACCAAAATATTAATATTAAAGATAGAACTTCTATAAATCAATAAAAAGCAAAAAAAAAAATTAAAAATAGGTGTTTAATTTATTCCATTACTTTAACTCCAATCGACGTATTTTGATGATTTTGGCATTTTTCGGGGTGTTTCCCCTAAATTGCAGTTACTGCTATGCATAAAAATACCTAAAATAAAAAAAAATTGTTAGAATTAAGATTATATAAAAATTATAAACAAAACTTATCTTAAAATGTAGATACAAATTGTCCATTAGGTAATCCTCCTTGTAATCCAATTTTAAACTATAATCAATTTATTATTTTATTAATTAATTATTTAAATTCACATTATATTAATTAGATTTAGTTTTCTTGCCATTTGAATTGTTTAAAGTCTTTTAATGACAGAACCTAATTACCTAAATGTATACACAGTAAAACATTATAAATGTTTCAAGATCTATAAGAACATAACAAATGTGCTACTATAAAAATACTTTGTGTAGAATATAGGCCACCTCTACATATAAACGTCAACTAAAACCATAATTGTATATACATACCATATTATAGCATATAGGCAAATTAATTGTAAAAATAAAATAAAAATGTCCTTCTTATATCAACAAGCAAATCAGCAATATACAATTTATTAAAAATTATTAATAATATTAATACGGATATTACAACTTCATTTTGTGCCAAATTTTGTTTTGTTCGTGGAACCAAAAACCCGTTAGCACAAACAACAGGTACATATTTTTTTTAATTACGTCATACATGTATTTAAAATCAAACAATAAGCCAATTGCGTTCAAAAGTCTTGTAATTTTAGCAAAATAAGGCTCCAATTTGCAATAAAACATGTTTGCCCAGTTTTTTTCCAGCACTGTATATACCGGAGGATATCATATCATGATTTTTCGGTAAAGCATTTAGAATAAAGCTTTTCTGATCAAAACTAACTGACAAACACAAGTTCTATTGAGAAATCTAAAATGGTTACGAGTGTTTTAGTAACTATATAAAACATTGCTTCATGAAATTCTGCTAGTACGGACTTTTTTTTTTATTTAAAGATTTATTGTTATATTCTCTAAAGCGAGTTACAAAAGTATCCCATTGAAAAATTTTGATGGAAATGTGGGTTGAAATCGTTCGGCCAGGATTAGTCACTAGTTTGTGTATTTTGATCATTAATGCTTTCTTAATCGTCCGATATATATAGTTAAAGTTCGGCGAAGAAAAACGTTAGATTAAATTCGTTAACTGAAGATCGGTCACTATGTTTCGTCGTTTGTTCATCAGTTTGAAATTTTATTGCGATAAAACAAAATTATCTTACAAGTCCAGTACTATGGCTGTCATGGAGCTATGTAATGCGCAGATGGTAACCTAAATCGGTCCTATAGCGGTACGTCTTCGATGTGGCATTAAGTGCGTAAAGTTGGGGGGATTGTTAAAAAAATCAAACAATATCTATGTGTATGAGCTATGTCTAAACGTTTCAATATTGTTGTTTGTTATTACATTACCATGAGTGTGGTACATATATTATAAATAACAAGCACTTGTGTTGGAATTTAACTTTATTTTTTCCTTATTTTTACCTAAAGGTTTTATCTATACAAAAAAAATCTGCTGTCTAAACAGTTTTTAAAAAAAAAATTATTGTTTGATCCTTTCGTGTCGATTGGCCGGAAACATTTCAGACTTTTAATTTTGCTTGTTATATTGTCAACTATATTAGTAAATTGGACACAATCCGTTTTGTTCAATCGGTTGAAATCGATGTAAATTTTAAAACTTTCTCAGTCTATTATTTTTTATATTTGTAATGATTAATTAGTTTTGTGTAATGGTTTAGAATGATGATAATGAGATGTGTTTATAATAAGGGACAGGAATGGACGACATTGCATTTACGCGGATGTTAAACGTTGACGCAATAGATAAGTTGAAAAATTGTTAACACACCACTGGAAGCTAATAATGTTCACTTTCACTAGTATATCACTATGCAATTATTTTATGATACGCTTTATATTTATAACTTCGAAACTATATTTAGAAATATAAAATAAATAACACAGGTTTCCTTTTCCTGATGGGTTAATTATAATATCAAATTTATATTGCCATACTCTTAATATTTTACAAATTCAGTGAGTGCTTTATCGAATTTCACGAATGCCAACTCTGGTGAACCTTATGAATTTGAAATGAATATTAAGTATATTAATTTAAAAATTAATTTTCATGAAAATGCAAACCATAATTACGGTACAACTTTAATAATTTTATAATTCAAATACAATCAGCAATTATAACGAATTCAATTACATCATACACGATTAAATTATTTCCAATTAGAAATACATAAAAAAAGTATAACAATTTAATTTTTAATATGACACGTTCATTAAAAATGAACAAAAAAGCTCCAATATAAAATTGCGTAATTAAATACATTTATTAAAAAGCACGTTATTTCATAGAATTTTTTATTATTGAAAAACGAGCTTAATGCTTTTTGTGTTTGAAATGTTGTATTTACAAAAAAACAATTCTTTCGAATTTCAATACAAAAATATATTATGCATAGACTTAATTTTCGTAAAAGAGAGCTTAGAAGAGTTATAAAGAAACGAAACTAAACATAAATCGTACATAATCTCGCCATTTTGGTAGACATCTATAGCCAAATACTAAAGGAACACCGAGTTATAGCATAATTAAGGCTTATGCGCGCGTAATAACAAAAACCATATACAAACAAAATCGATATCAGATTTGCTGAACCATAATTACAATATAATTGACCATGAAATGCTTTCAATTCATTAATAATTCATTCCATTCTATCAAGAAACTGAAATGAGAAAAAATAAATTAAATTATCGAAATTAAGCATTTTTCTGAACAATGTTAGAATCTCTACATTTTGATTTGTCATCTGAAAAACACATTCTTCATGCAAACAATTCGTAATATTCTTTTGCCAATTCATTGATAATATCCTGAAAATGATTTTTTCTCTTTCGTTCTGACATTTTCCTATTTGTTGTATTATACAATAAATGAAAAATCATTTATTTATTTCAAAATAATAATAAAAAAAAAATTTATTATATCGAAAATATAATAATGAAAATGGAATATTAAGATGAACGAAAAGATGGAAGAGGTTTATGGGTCAATGAAAGATGTTGCCATTTTCTTCATATAAAAAATTTACGTTGGTATCAAATATCAATAATCGTGACTTTAAAATCATTTAATAGAAAAATCTGGACAGAGCATCTATTCTTGAAATCGGTGGAAATTTCCGCATTCGGAATATAATTTGCTTCAAAATTCTTTATATTATTCGTTTTTGTCGCCGGCTTCATTAATCGTTTTTTTCAAATTTGTGTTAAAGTTTTCTATTATTTATTTCCCTACTATACTAAGGCTGTGAGCCAAACTTAAGATTAAAGTCAATTTAGTAAACTATTTACCTTAAGTTTGGCACTCATCGATTTATCAAGTCGGAATTTTTCCCTTAGAGAAGTACCAAATTTAATGTAAATTCGCTTGCTTAAAACACTTGTTTTAGGACAGATTTTTCGATCAATTTACCATTGAGTTTTTGAAAAATATTGAATTTACCTAAAAGTTTACTTAAAATTGACTTTTACCCTAATGGCCTAAACAAACTCGACGCACGGGACGCTCGTATTTCGCGTCTGTCTGACAAATTAAAGTAAAATATATGAAATTTTATGAACGAATATATACTGGACGCGCGATACGCGCGTAAATATAAGTTTCGACTCTATATTTTCGTTGTTACGCATCCAAGTGTCATTTTATTTTTAAAAGTTTGGCGGTTTTTGTTTTTGTTCATGCTTTTGAAATTTCATTTAGAGTCAGTTTCATTTTTCATTTAACTTTAATAGTAATAATATAACTAATTAATAATTATAATGAACGACGAGCAGCTAATTGCTCTAGTGAAGGAAAACAAAATATTGTTCGATACAAAAACCAGAGGGTATATAGAAACTCGGCATTAAAGGCAGAGATATGGCTAAAAATTGCCCAAGAGCTTCATGTTGAGGATGGTATGTATATTACTATATCTTATGTTTTATAAGCTAATTTTAATATTTACGCTTTTAAATTGAAATATATTGGTTTGAAATTAAAAATTATAAATTTATTGTAATCATGATACACCCATACGAAATTCCATTTCTCTGTTTTCTAGTAAGCGACTGTTCTAAATTCTGGAAAAGCCTACGAGACAAATTCGTGCGAGAATTTAAATTGCAGAAGTCTCAACCCTCAGGAAGTGAATTTGTAAAAGTACCGGAGTGGGAGTATTTCAACAATTTATTGTTCTTAACTGATTACATCGCACCGAGAAGGTAAAATTTTATTTCTGATACATTTTTACATATACATAATTTATTATTCATAATCATTGCTATTTTAGAACTATAGGCAACTACCACCTTCCTAGTCAACCAACAGGGCCAACAACGCCCAGTTTGGAAATTAATTTAAGTGAAGGTAACGAGTTCGTCATAGAAGAGGAATATTTAGAAGAGAATTCAATGACTGACTCAGTTCAGTCTGTATCTCACCGAAAACGGTCGCGATCAACATCAGGATCGACCACAGAAGAAAATGAAATTCTTCAAACAATGACTTCAATCAAAAACTGCATGGCATCAGAACACACCGAACACAAAAAGTATCTCCGTAGAATAGATGCATATTTATCGGGATTACAAAACCACAACCAGCACAAAGCTAAAAGGCGAATGGTGGAATATTTATGCAAATGTCAACTTGCAGATTTAAATAACGAGGACTTAGATGACATAACGATATAGTTTTTAATATTTATTGATTAATAAACAATCAAAATTACAATCCATAAAACAATTGGTTTTGTTTTTAATTGGCGTGGAATAGCCCCTTTCTTTTGAAAGTATGCTCCTAAAGATGCATTGATGCATTGTTGAAACTCGTTTGCCTCATCAACAGTTTTAAGCAACTTCGGTTTGCCATTGCCCCAGAATAATTTCTTCTATGTCAGATACGGCATCGGCCAGTGATGGTGAGCAATTGTGTAAACACACATGCCAAAATTATCTGTAAGAGATATAAATCATTCATAAGCTTTTGTCCATTAACTTATTCTACTATACGTTGTCATACTCTTTCTGCATTCTCCGGAATACACTTTAAGGTGCGGTCTGACCTGGTGACACGACCGCGAGATATTCTATAATTAAACACTTTCTGTTCTTAAGATAAATATTTTCCAGAATATGGCCGCATCAAATTTTGTCTTAGCGGAAATGCAGGATCTCCGATAAAATAATATGGGAATGTTGTGCTGGAGTTTGGCAAATATTTTTTTTTGTGGAAGTGGTAAACTTTTACTGAACAATTGTTTATTGAAAGGACTCTCAGCTAAAATTCCTGAAATTATAATTTTCAAGTAAATTATTAACTGAAACGATACCTACAAACATTCAAAATAATTTTACCTCCATCGCTTTGACTACCGTAAGCGCCAACATCAACCATGGTAAACACATAATTCAAATCACATGCTACCAATTGTAACGACGTCTATGCACGTCGTTCCCGGACGTAAAGCATCGGTTATCACCTTGAATACCAACATCAATACCGGATGCACGTGCTGTAACGCATCTAATAGCGTCCTGGTAGCCAACGTATTCATGTTTAGTACTAAAAGCACGGCGCTATAAATTATCTTACCAACATCAGGGCTCTAATTTTCTAAGCAGTAAGATAATGGGTAAACGTGTAAACGATAAGTTAACACAAAAAAACAAATATTTCGGATTCTATAAATTTATATCGTGATAAATTTTTACCGACCATGTAAAACAAATGTCAAATATTTACACAAAATTTTTACGACAAATAATGTGTTCTTAAGAAACACAATTATTAAAAAATAATAATAATATTTAATTATTTAATTTTTTAAAAGTAGAATTTAAAAATAAAATACCTATATTAGAATGGATTCAAATAAAAAGTAAGTACAATTGTTGTATACAATTAATATGCATCATAAAAATAGATTTTTATATTAGAATTTTTATATACGGTAACTGACATATTTTATTATTTTAGAAATTGCAAATCTAGAGGACAACGGGGCTCAAAGGATCAGAAGCAAATTTTATTAACCTTCATGGAGGAGAATATAAATTTCGCTCATGAAAAGTCTGTATCGCTTGAAATCTGTGATATTAAAAATATTTTTAGGTTAATTTTTGAATATTAAATTGATAGGTTTGAAAGCGATTGTGAGGCTCAAACACAACAACGAAAGTGGGATCAACTAACCGAGATGCTCAACGCAACGGGAGGTGCTCGAAAGTCGGCCGAACAGTGGAAACAACATTGGCGCGATTTAAAGTACCACAGAATTTTCGTTTATGGGATTGCATTTTAATGTTTCTTTTTCTCATTTTTAGACGAAATGTGAAAACAAAAGCAGCTGCCGAGAAGCGTAAGCTGGAAGCATCGGGTATTAACGGATTTGCAGTGCATCCATCGCTGGATGAGCTTGAGAAGCGTGTCGTCTCGATAATGACTCCCGCTGTAGTTGATGGCGACGGTGAATCGCAGGAAAGGGGATTAAATATTCCGGTAATTTCCATAATATTTATATTATTTCCTTATCATTAAATGAAAATGTCCGAGGCACATTTGCCCAACCACTAAATAAATTAATTATATATTTATTAACTGTTTCAGACAATAGCATACAAAGATATATATGATGTACCAGCTTCACCAGAATGTGAAACTGAATCGGCACTATTCCATGAACCACAAATTACAATAACGAGTGCCACAACAGCGCGTGCTAATAGGACTAACAAGCGACCGCGATCTTCGCGTCCCTCACTCAGACTGAGCGAATCTGAGAGCAAAATGGAAACCATTAATAAAATCGAACGAGATAAATTAACGTTTGAAAAAGAAAAGTTCGAATTTTTCAAACAAATGGAAAAGGAAAAATTTGATTTTCACAAACAAATGGAAAGGGAAAAGATAACTGCAGTAAATAGGAAAATCTCAGCTTTAGAAAATATCTCTCAATATTTATATTCTTTTATAAATAACGATAGTTCGGATAAATATTTTTAAATATGTATATTTAAAATTTCTATTGAAACACGTACAAATGAATTTGTTAAGTTTAATTATTTTTTTATATGTAGTTGATTTCTATAAATAAAATGAATTTATATTTTATTATATTGTGATAAATGAACCAAATGGACTTGTTAAGTGAAATTAGATATTATATTATTTTGTTTACATAAATAAAATGTATTTTTTTGTTTTTAATTAATTAACTGTTTATTTATTAAAAATCAAATATTCTTTTAGTGGAAATATTCATGAATTAAATTATTTCGAATTAAGATTCCTCTTTCTAACATATTATTAGAAAGGGCTGTGTTTCTATCTTCTTCTTCATTTATGTCATCAGCAGCGTTCAAATCAAAATTAAATGGCACGTTTGCATTTACCATCATATTATGTAGCACTGCACATGCATTTATGATTGTGCCACATTTCTGAGGACTGTATCTCATTAAACGATCTTTCCCTAAAATGCGGAATCGTCCTTTCAACACACCAATGCACCTTTCCACGTAATTTCGAGTTGCTCTATGAGCTACATTATAAGCGTCTTCGAATATATTAGATGTGTGCCTTATTGGAGTCATCAACCACGGCCTCTGTTCATATCCACTATCTCCTAGAATAATAAAATTAACATTTAATTGCTCTATGATTTATTATGACAATTCTTTGTTGCTAACACACGTACCTATTAACCACGTTGTTACGACTGTGTGGTCTTAACAAGACATTTTTGTAAATTTGTTTCTATTCTCCACGTGGTTTTTTGCGTCCGGGTTTTTGTTGTCTGAACGTGATTTCTTGGTGGATGGATTCCTGTGTGTTTTCTTCTGTTATGTTGGCAACGGAACGAGAATGGGAGAGAGAGAGAGAACAGTGCGCATCGAGTGTGTGCAAAGTAAAACGTTTTGAAAAAAATGTTTTTTTTCTTGTATGTCTCTCTTTTGTACCAACGAAAATTTGGTATAAAGGAGAGACAGAGAAGAGAGATGCATTTTCTTCTAAAACGTTTTACGAGCTGTGCGACGCTCGAATATTTTTTTTGTTTTGTCATTCGAGTGTTGATTTTGGTAAAATAAGTTGAGTTTAGTTTTGGGTAAAAGTTTTGGTCTTCAACCATTTTGTATTTAATAAAAATAAAAAATATTTTTGTGAATTCAGAGGATGTATAAAAAATGCTATTAGGAAAATAATATAAACTATTATTTCTTTGTTGAGAAGATTTTTCTTATGAAAAAAAAAAAAAATTTGATGTGCGATTTTTATATGAGAACATGATATGTATATATAAATAAAAAAATTTAGAAAAAAAAATAAGAAAAATTATATAAGTTGTTATTCAAACCAGCGAATGATTAAACGTGTTGAAAAAAAAAGTTGTGGTTTCCGCTATCTCTCGATATTTCTTTGCGGATGGAATAAGAAAGTTATTCTTGTCAAATTTTGGTGCTTTTAAAATTTTTTTTCGCAGTGCAAAGTGTATTTTCGTTTTTAATCTCAAACTTTCCGGATCGGGAACGAAAAGTGGTTCAGAATATAAAGGCTGATTTGGATGTACATAGACGTCAAAATTATAGAAGATACTTGAAATATAAAATTACAAAGCAAAACCCGATACTACGCTATTGATGTTTTAGTTTATTACTGATTTGACGAGGCAGATTTACATATACTGCCGTTTTAGAATTAGCGAGTGGATTGATAACATTAGTACCAACGTCATCACCGCAACTAACGGGTGGCCAGTTGAGGCCACTTATTTACGGTTGGCAAGACAACGCCCAACCTATTTTGGAGTGGCCAGGCGAGGCAATTTTTATTGATATCGGGGGAGAGGCCCCGCAACGTGCAGGTGGCCAACCGGCCAGTTGTAAAATTTCCTTTTATTTTGGTATCGGGGAGAGGCCCCGCAACGTAACGGGTTGCCAACCGGCACCTCGTTTTTATGGTTTTATCGGTGGTCTGCCGCAACGTACGACCACTCAAGGTCGCAACGTAACGGGTGGCCAACCGGCCCCTCGTGGTTTATATTTTTTTTTTGTATCGGTGGTCTGCCGCAACGTTCGGGTAGCCAACCGGCTATTTGATTTATGTTATATCGGCGGCCAGTTGAGGCCAGCTCACGTTTATATTGGTAAACGGCACCAAGGCCGCAACGGTCCGGGGGACAGGAGTCCCTTGTGGCATGACGGCCGCACAAGGCCGCAACCCATTTTTCTATAGGGGAGAGGCCCCAACGGCCGCGCAAGGCCGCAACAATTAGTTTTTTTAAATTAACTAAGGTACGATTTTTTTTTGTTTATTTTATTTTATATTTCTTTATTTCTTTTACATTATTTTTTTTCTTAAAATTTTTTTAATTTAAATTTTGGATTTTGTAATCGAGCGCCGCATAGCGGGTGCACGCTCGGTACGCATTGTTCTCTCTCTCTCTCGTTCTCTTATCCGGGTGCGGGTGGAAAGGGAAGCTGTTTCTCTTCGTTTTTTCTTTGGTTTTTCCCCCCTTTAATAAAATGAATTATTAAATTTTTTGTGTGGTATGATGGGAGCGGAGACTCCCTCTGTGTGGGTTTAGTGTTTGCGGTCCCTTGGTGCCCGCATCCAATTTCGTAACCGGGGCTTTGCCCTGTGTTAATTCGAATGGATGCCCGCACCAAGGCACCTCTCTCCCATTTATAATTTTTGAGTTGTTCGTTCCTCAAGTTCCGGCCGACGAATTTCGGCGGAACTACGGTTTTTATTTATTATTTGCGTTTCCCTAACTTTCTGTTAATCACGGTGTAGGCCAGGAGCCATGCATGCCTCAAACCCCACGACCCTTCGCACTTCTCCCTGAGAACGTAGCCGGCAAAATATCACCGTGGAGGCCTCTGCATGCGCTTAGTGAATATCTGCAGGTTGGCAGTAGCCAGCCTGTAACAACGTATTAATAGTTCCGTTGTCATACAGCTCCATTAAATGGGTTTTGATTTGGCTATTTGAAAACACATACGAATCATGTGCGGTGCCGCCATATCTAGCATTTATATTCAAAATATTTAAGTTATAGTCACAAATCTATAAAACACAAGTATATTTAAAAACAATTAATAAATATTATCCTACGAGTATTAGTCATATTTACAATTTGAACATTTTTGGTGTGTGCCTTCTTTCGTCCGCTGTAATATGCATGTTCGACACTTTCATCCGGTTTCTGTATTGCAATATCCGTGCAATCAATCGCACCGATTACCCCGGGAAAACCAAATTTACTATAAAATCTGTAAAATTGTGGTTTTTAAAATTTCAATGTATAGTAATAGAAATAAATTAATATGTTATATTTACACAGATTTCACACTATTTATTTCAGCAACCGTTTGTGGAAACTTTATGAATTTCACACTTAAAACTGTGTCGATGGCTCTTGACACAACATCAATGTGTCTTGAAATGCACGGTTGCGATAATGATAACAGGAAATCGTGCCCCACATTTTTCTGGTATCCACCTACATATGCATATAAAATAAATACATAATACGTACGCAACAGTTTAGAAATAACTTACCATTTGCTACCACACTCAAGAATGATAATACCTGCAAATGATGAGGAATGGCGGTGCTTCTTCGAGCCATTCGCAAATATGGTTGGATTTGCTCTATCAGAGAATGTACTAAATGTTTTGGTAGTCGGTAGTACTCCTCAAATTGGTGAGCTGATAAATTAAATGGGTTTTCATTGTCCCGTAAACGCAGACGAGTAATCCTGAGACGTTTTATTCGTACTCTTTCCTCAATTTCATTCACTAACAATACACGTAACATATTGTAATTTACGATTTACCTTGTAATATTATATACACAAATGTATATTTGCATATATAATTTTGTTAAATTGATTATAATTTTGTCCTCTTAATTTATTTTAATTTATTTAATTTATTATTTTTTAAAGTATGTTCACATATGAAAAAATTTTAGACATAATTATAATGACGTTTCATTTGTCATTTTGTCTTGCTGAATTTGCTGACAAAAAATTTATCTTGGGTCAAAATAGAAATTACAGAATACGATTTTATGGTAGTAAGATAAATTAATATGTAAAAATTTTCTACGATAAACTTTACCATTTTACACTTTACAGTTTATCTTGATTTTTAGAGAATTAGAGCACAGGAGCATAAATAAATTAATTTATGGGAGAAAACGTATAAAATACGACTGATTGTAATGATCGGGATGAAATGGTTAGAAAAAGTAGATCGAACTGTATTATCTAAATTATGTTGTGGAAACACGAAATTGCTGAGTTTAAAAGTGAAAACAAAAAATATATAAGAATACATTTCTGGTGATTGTAAAACGTACAATAAAATGTTTGTGCACCTAAATTAAATTATAATCGATATTAACCACAATAAATAATATAATTAATAAGGTTGTAATGATAATTGAATATTAATTCACGATATGTTGTCGAAAATTTTAAGTTGTAAACCCGGACATTTTGCGTTGTGGATCAAGTGAAAAAATTTATACGCAAAATTATTATTGCCGAAAAATTATTAATTCTGAATTAAAGCTAGCAAATGTAGTGTAGCGAATTAATATAAACTCTTATATGTATCAAATTAATTGTGTATAACGTGAACTTAATATGAAACTATTATCTAAAATTGTAGTCAAAATTATGAAAAATAAGAATAACATAATTCTGTGTGTTAAGACTGATACGTACAGAACATATGTATTTTGTTGATAAAATTGTGACAATAAAACAAATAGGCTGTGTTTAGTTCTATTAACTGTATAAACTCTGTAAAATATTAAATATGATGATTTGCTAAAGGAAATGTTAACTCAAACTAAAATCGAACTCAAATATTATAGAATAATAACCATTTTGAATGTGTGATAACCGACATTAAACACATAATTACATTAAGTTATACTGCCCAGGGTTTATTTATATTAAACTAAACCCAAATAATCAGTCAGCAATACAATTTTCTTCGGATGTCAATAAATATCAATGGAATTAGTTACATAAAAACCAAACAAAACTTTATTGATAACGAAACAGATGATCTCTTGGATAAACGTTTATTCAACATGATGGCTGCCATCGGATTCAACATTTATATTTGCTGTGTGAGTCGACGATAAATTCTTATTTTTTTATAAAATTTATTAATCATGCACATACGAGTATTTAGATTTTCCTGTTAATTTTTTTTTATTATTTCTTATTTATTTTTGTTTTTGTTAATTTCTTAATTACGTTATCTATTAGCTTATTTCATAAAATTTGTAATTTTCCATATCTTATACTCTAATTAGCAAATGCGCATGATTTGTATATAACTTTAGGATTTATAATTTATCAATTGTTTAATATTTATTTTGTTTGCTTTAATTTATTTACCTTTACCTATATCAATATATAAATTTAAAGTTTTTTCAATAAACCATTATAGTTAATGTTAAATTATCAGCATAAAATTTTTTCGTTTGATCCATAATGTGCATAAATTTAAAAATGGCGTAAGGTAGAAACACATGGGAGCTTAGACTGGTGTGAGTAAGGTGTATAAGTTGGGGTTATTGCAAGTTTTCCTCTCCTACTTAATTTTTTTTTGTTGTATGCGGTTTTTGTAAGCACCGATACATTGCAACCGTTAGACCCACCCCAGGCTGAGCAGCTGGTAGAAAAACCGCGAAAAATGCAAAAAAATGTATCGATGATAAATTTCTATAACAACCAGTTCTCTTGATGGAGGCCGGTTCGTTACAGTGCGTCCGGACTCATGTTCGCCCGTCGATATTAGCGTAATGTAATTATATTGCGCTAATGTTGATTACTGACTACACGTGCATCCGGTATTGAAACCAACACCGTTAGGTTGGGTCATGAAATAAGGTGATGGGCATTTTCTGTTTTGCGGACGATGCAAAAAGAATAAAAAAAATATAAATTTTTTAAAACATTTATGCGTTTTCTCTTTCGGTAGTTTTTGAGTTAGGCAGTCAGTTTTTGATATTTAATGAGGGCGGTGGGAGTGCAAACCGCACTGGATAGTTCAAAGTTTTGTTATTACAAAAAAAAATTAAAAAAAAATAAAGAAAATTATATGAACAAGTTTGTCAATAATTAAATAATTAGTTAAAACAAATTGTTAGTGAAAATACGATACAATAAAATCAACAAAAATTATTTTTTTAAAATAATATTCCGTTGAAGTGATTGAATACCTCAAATAAATTCTGTTTTGCGGTTAGCCTTATTAAACACAAGCAATTCGAAACAACAATTTTAAATATTGATGAAAAATCTAAGAAAATCTTAAATATAGAATCTAAGTTTAGTGTAGTAAAAGTTAATAAACTATGTTAAATCTTATGGTTAACTTTTAAAAAAAAAGTTAGGTTTAGTCAAGTTTAAAACTTGACTAAACCTAACAAGTGAATAAACATATTATTATTAATACATTCAAAAATCATCGGCAAAATAGATTTGTTTGATTTTACCAACTAAAGGAGTATTACATATAGAAATACTCATTTAAAATACAAATTTCATGTATTTACGTAAATTACATCAACCGTTTACATACAGTACACGGATCAGGATTTTTACACCAAGTGTTCCGGGATACTCCAGTTATGAGGATGAGTTTTTACTTTTACTTTTAATTTTTTTTCTAACATTATTATTATTACTTACGAGTATATTACCTATTATATACTATTAATCTATAACATATTATACGAAAACTATTTAAGCTTAATTAAATTGTGTAAATTAACATAAATTAGATGAACTCTTTTATATTTTGTTTTTGGTTGATTTCAAACCAATCTTAGTTCTACGAGTATATGTCTATTCCAAAAGTCACCTAATTTACGTTAATTTAGACTTTTAATTTTTATTTTTATTATATATATATATTAAATCATACTTGTTTTTTCATCATTATCAATGATTTCACGGAAATACAATTTATTTGTCGTTTGATTAAGGATTATTTTGAATGTGTTTGTTTTTGTTTCTAATTTTTCGATTTAAAATAAATTTTTCTGAAATGCGGTAAAGCACAAGCGCATTAAGGTGATGAGTCTGAGGTAAGTTTCGGTAAATACTGCGGTGATTCATTGCATTTTGTACTTTTAGCGGTGTATTCAAGGTTTCCTTATGTTTCTGGAAAACCCCACGCCCGTACCATGAGCTATAGTCGGCTAAAACACAGCCCAGAAACCTCTGAGGGAATATCTGTTAACGTAACTCATATTCCGTTACACAATAAAAAAAACTATACATTTTTTTATAGTTATAAAACTTGGCGCCAGTATGTGGTAGGGCTATAATCGACATATGCCTTCCGTCAATGGCACCAACGCAGTGAGGTAAATCCCATTTATTTTCGAGCAATTATTTTATAGTCTGTTTCATTTGGTACTTTACAGCATTCGGGCGATAAGATATTCCAAATTGCATCACATGGCTCGTATATGATGTTCCAAACTATGCTATGACCCATTTTAAATCTCCAACCCAAAAATATCCTCGAAACTCCTTGCGAAAGATACCTGAAAGTATAAAATGGTATACTTGAACATACATTATTTTTTAATCAATATTTTGAAGGAACTTACGATAGAGTTAGAGCAAATCTTGTCTCTTCATATATTGTATATTTCGTCTTTCTTTTCCTTAGTTTTGGTTTTATATGCGAGAGCAAACTTTCGTACGCTTGTAACGACATTCGCGTATGTTTAAAAAATTCTTCTTCATTAGTTTTCATAGACAGAAAACAAGTAGTATAGAAGCCATTAATATGACGATCTAAATTTTCTACTCGAGAATAAAACCACCTCCTGTTTTGCTTCTTAGCTTATTAGCTAAATATAACCTGCAAACAGCTAGCCCCATCACACATATATCTTCACTATCATAATGTGAATATTAATAATTATTAATTTATTAATTAATTTTATAAAAATTTATAAATATTGCTCTTACGAGAACAACCAATTTGAAATCAAATTAAACTGAATACGTTATGAGAAGATGTCAAAAACGCGCGTTGAGATTGTATTACAAAAAAACCTTATAAATTGTTTCGCGCGTCTCGCGCGTCGAGTTTGTTTAGGCTATAAATAATCAAAAATTAGAAAACAAATTTGAAAAAACGATTAAAGTGGCCTTTTGCCGGCCTAGTTTGAATAATATAAAGAATTTTAAAGCAAATTATATTCCGAATGCGGATGTTTTCACCGATTTCAAGAATAGGGGCCCAGTTCAGTTGAAAATTTAGATCTATCAGAATATTAAATTTTTGAGATACAATCGTATTTTGAACCTGGACGAATATTTGAAACAAAAAGAGTTTAAAGTTTTTTTTTTTTTTTCATTTTATTTGAAATGGGATCCGTACGTATTGTGACAGTGCTGTTGAACCAAATAAAACACCATTTGTTGAGAAATACATTTTAACTTTTTAATAACTTTAACTTTATTAATATCACTATCGATCATTCAATAACTGCGGATGGCCATTGAAAATATTAAACAACGAATCAGCTGACATTCCAGTTTCGTTTCATCATATACCTAAAATAAAGAAAACATATTGGATTAACAACAAATACTTACCATTCTACCTGGAACTTTGGCTGCTTAACATCATTTATTAACCTAAAATTAGAATTAAAATTATGTAAATTTTGTAATAACTATTATTTATTAATTACTTTAATACTTATTTTTGTTCGTATCCATTTCAAATTACAATTCGTAACATGTAAAAGCTTTCTGACATTTCTTGTCAATGTCAATCAAGACAAAAATGTTGATCAGTTTGTACTAGATTAATTATTGAGAATGAGTGCGATTTATGTAAATTAGTAGTAAATCAACGATTGCGCAAAATTTTGAATTCTCGTTTTGACAAAACTTATCAATTTATATTAATTTTACAGTCTCTTATATTTTGGTGATCATCGAGGAAACATCGAGGAACATTACTAGTAGTCAGCAATCAATATTAATAAAAGTAAATTTATAACGATATTGTAAAACTGTTGTTATTTTCAATCGCGCTTGAGAAAATGAAGACAATTGCTGGATAAATTTCTACTTTTGCGGATACCGCTGTGCGACCTTCTTCTTCACGCCATATCTGCATATACAAGTGCTGCCTACCTAATTGTTACATGCAATCATTTGAATCATGTGATTAAATACCCAATTGATTTTATGAAAAGCTTACCTTTATGGTAGTCATTTAAAACGAGTATCTAATCGAGGATCATTAAACGCACTTCTAAATATTGTTTTGTTTATGTTAATACATTTAATGAATTAAGCAGCAAAAATGCTATTTTATTTAATAAAAACACGGCTTCAATAATAATATCCATTAAAATATTTCTAAACTATCCTTAAAAAAATGGAGGGGTTTTTGGTAAATTTTTCATAAAAATCTCTTGTCTCAATGCTGTATAAGATAGCAGAAAATTTCCAGCAGAATAAATGTGTTTTGCTATTCACCGCTAGAGGTATCTCTATCACAAAAATGAAATTTTTTCTGCTGATATTTTTTTACACCAGCAGAAAATTTTTGATATTTTTATGCAAATTAAAAATTCTCAGCTGAAAATTTTATGAAAAATCAGAGAATTTATGAAAAAGAAGAGAAAATGTATGTTTAAACATTTTGAAGCGATGAAAGTTAATTTTCTTTAAAAAACGATTTACGAATATATAGTGTAAGCGCTCTCAAAACATAATTAAATTATCATAATCATCATTATGAAAACACAGGGCAACATCAAAAAAACGGCCATCTTTGAAAGCACTCCATATATTTCTGAAGTCATTTTAATGTGAAATGTTTTCAGTTTTTCTAACAAAAGTGTTAGAAAAACCCTCTGTAACTACCCTGGGTGTATGTTTTTATGGTAGCTTAGATCATAATCTATATACATGAGCAACAAAAGATTCACACCTGGCGTCAGTAGCCTTCCATGCAATTTTGAAGTAATTTTAATGTGAAATGTTTTCAGTTTTTTAACAAAAGTTATAGAAAAACCTCTAAAAGTTATACAAAAACTTCTTCTTCAAACATTTCACATTAAAATGACTTCAAAAATGTATGGAAGGCTACTGACGCCAGGTGTGAATCTGATGTTGCTCATGTATATGGATTATGATCTCAGCTACCATAAAAACATACACCCAGGGTAGTTACAGGGGGGTTTTTCTATAACTTTTGTTAAAAACTGAAAACATTTCACATTAAAATGACTTCAAAAATGTATGGAAGGCTACTGACGCCAGGTGTGAATCTTATGTTGCTCCTGTATATGGATTATGATCCCAGCTACCATACAAACATACAACCAGGGTAGTTACAGGGGTGTTTTTCTAACACTTTTGTTAAAAAACTGAAAACATTTCACATTAAAATGACTTCAAAAATGTATGGAAGGCTACTGACGCCAGGTGTGAATCTGATGTTGCTCATGTATATGGATTATGATCTCAGCTACCATAAAAACATACACCCAGGGTAGTTACAGGGGGTTTTTCTATAACTTTTGTTAAAAACTGAAAACATTTCACATTAAAATGACTTCAAAAATGTATGGAAGGCTACTGACGCCAGGTGTGAATCTTATGTTGCTCCTGTATATGGATTATGATCCCAGCTACCATACAAACATACACCCAGGGTAGTTACAGGGGGTTTTTCTAACACTTTTGTTAAAAAACTGAAAACATTTCACATTAAAATGACTTCAAAAATGTATGGAAGGCTACTGATGCCAGGTGTGAATCTTATGTTGCTCCTGTATATGGATTATGATCCCAGCTACCATACAAACATACACCCAGGGTAGTTACATGGGGTTTTTCTAACACTTTTGTTAAAAAAGTGAAAACGTTTCACATTAAAATTACTTCAAAAATGTATGGAAGGCTACTGACGCCAGGTGTGAATCTGATGTTGCTCATGTATATGGATTATGATCTCAGCTACCATAAAAACATACACCCAGGGTAGTTACAGGGGGGTTTTTCTATAACTTTTGTTAAAAACTGAAAACATTTCACATTAAAATGACTTCAAAAATGTATGGAAGGCTACTGACGCCAGGTGTGAATCTTTTGTTGCTCCTGTATATGGATTATGATCCCAGCTACCATACAAACATACAACCAGGGTAGTTACAGGGGTGTTTTTCTAACACTTTTGTTAAAAAACTGAAAACATTTCACATTAAAATGACTTCAAAAATGTATGGAAGGCTACTGACGCCAGGTGTGAATCTTATGTTGCTCATGTATATGGATAATGATCTCAGCTACCATAAAAACATACACTCAGGGTAGTTACAGGGGGGTTTTTCTAACACTTTTGTTGAAAAACTGAAAACATTTCACATTAAAATTACTTCAAAAATGTATGGAAGGCTACTGACGCCAGGTGTGAATCTTATGTTGCTCCTGTATATGGATTATGATCCCAGCTACAATAAAAACATACAACCAGGGTAGTTACAGGGGGTTTTTCTATTACTTTTGTTAAAAAACTGAAAACATTTCACATTTGATTGACTTAAAAATGTATGGAAGGCTACTGACGCCAGGTGTGAATCTGATGTTGCTCATGTATATGGATCATGATCTCAGCTACAATAAAAACATACACCCAGGGTAGTTACATGGAGGTTTTTCTAACACTTTTGTTAAAAAACTGAAAACATTTCACATTAAAATGACTTCAGAAATATATGGAGTGCTTTCAAAGATGGCCGTTTTTTTGATGTTGCCCTGTGTTTTCATAATGATGATTATGATAATTTAATTATGTTTTGAGAGCGCTTACACTATACATACGTAAATCGTTTTTTAAAGAAAATTAACTTTCATCGCTTCAAAATGTTTAAACATACATTTTCTCTTCTTTTTCATAAATTCTCTGATTTTTCATAAAATTTTCAGCTGAGAATTTTTAATTTGCATAAAAATATCAAACATTTTCTGCTGGTGTAAAAAAATATCAGCAGAAAAAATTTCATTTTTGTGATAGAGATACCTCTAGCGGTGAATAGCAAAACACATTTTTTCTGCTGGAAATTTTCTGCTATCTTATACAGCATCTTGTTTCATAAAAAATAATTATTCCCGTTTAAATTTCAGAAAACCAGCGGGTTAACCCCTATTGATAATTTAATCTTTAAATTTATTTGAATCTTTTAATTCTTTGTGATTTTTTGTAAATGTTATACTATTTAACATCATTGGCAAAATTGAAAAATTTTCTGCGGAAGCTGCTACTTCCGGTACTCAGATTTCCATCACATTTCGCAAGGGTCTCCTAATTTATGAAAAAAGCATTTGTCTAAAATTTTATCTTAAATAATTTAATCCGAGAATTAATTTTATTTGACATTTAATTTACAATCCTTTTGAGTTTAATCGTTATTTGCGTAAATACTATATAAATGGTGATCAAATTAGTATTGTATCTATATTTTATACATATTACACCATGGAAAGATAATGATACACAGTTGCACAGCATTGAAGCAATTTTTAAAACTAATTACAAAAATTATGAATTTATTTGGGCAATGCTTCGCCGTATGTGAAATTTATGTTCTATATAACCAATCTACAGAGCTTACGATTCGTAATGTTATTAAATTAATGAAGGCAAAATGGTAGAGTTTGTGATGTTAAAAATCTAATCCGTCAAAAACAGATACGTACGTCTGAAAATATCAATGCTGTGCACTAATAATAATAATTCAGTTGACCCAAAATCTTAAACAAAATGACAATTTATTGCGTAGAAGTTTAGCAAATTAGGATATAGAACAACTTGAAACAGATCCATTATTCCATGGATAAAACATCTTCAGCGATGCTCATTTCTGGTTAAATGGCTTCGTAAATAAGCACACAAATTATCTCGCATTTGGAGTGAAAAACCCCACATGCTGTTCCCCAATATTAACAGTTTGGTGTGGTTTATGGTCTGTATAAGTGTAATTGGACCATACATTTAGAAAACAAAAATGACATTGCAGTTACCGCCAACAGAGAACGCAACTGATACAGGATTACAGATTTTTTGTGGCATGAACTAGATGATTTTGTATTCAACGATAAGAAGGTGCAACAAAGGAAAGAAGTTTAATGGCCGTGTAATCTGCAAAAAATCTGATATGAACTGGCCACCAAGATCATGTGATAAATAAATTATTTAATAATTGGAGTGGTAAAATCGAACTTTAAATTATAAATTTGAAGCCTATACCGTTTGAGAATTGAGTCTAAAAATCTGCGTCACGATACAATCATATTTTGTCTTGTGCAGCGTTTTAAATATTGAAAACTAATTTTTAAAGTCAATGTTGTGTAACCGAAACCGTGCGAATTTTTAATTACATTACATTACATTCGTGTTGAGAGCAACTATATCATCTGCAACCTCTTGATACGTCCAATAAATGGCTGACCAAATTAAATGTGTATCCTGCAAAAGTACAATTACTGAGATTCACTAAGGAATTAAGTGTACCAGATGTCATAATACTTTCCATCCACGCTTTGTGTTGGCTTCTCTGGCAAAAAACGGCAGAAAATTCAAAAGATCGCCACCATTTGAAACTGCTATCAACCAAGCTCCCTAGTGGCTGTCAGCCCTAAAAACATCTCGGTTTCAAAGAAACAGGTTTCCTGTTGATGGTACGCCTCCAACACTACAAACGTGACATATTTTGAAATCATCAGTCGATCTCAATTAACAAAGCTTTAAAGACTTGAGCACCTAATCCTGGATGTGAAGAAATCTCTCCTTGACCAATTATCGGTGCTTCGTGAGCAAATAGTAAATTTATCAACTGAAAATACAGAACTGAAAAAAGTGGCCAGGTTGCACAGGAAAACAACGCAAAGCTCCATCAACCTATTAATCGCCTGGAAACGGAAGTTGAATATTTGAAAGAAAAAGACAATCTAAACAACATTGTGATTTCTGGAATACCGGATAGATTGAGTGATCCTCTTACCTTAAGTGCAAAATTCTTAAAACAATTAAAGCCAACGTATCCAGAGATTGTATAACCGGTGCACAATATATCGGGAGAGAACTCGTGTTACCATCCACCAACACAGCACCCAAAACACCTCATAATTAAAATAATTAAAAGTAAGAAAGTATATAAAAATCTTTTTTCGGATTAAATTGGATTCAAAACTGAAAATATCAAACAAATATTTATTCGAGATCATCTTACCACTAATAAATTCCAATTATTTCGTGTTGCTCAGCAATTTAAAATAGCTAACTAATCCCAATTTTTCTGGACCACCAACGATCGGATTTTACACAAAAAAGCACCACAGAGTAGCACTATTCACATAAAAAGTTCTAACGACTTAGATAACATTAAAAATTTAATTAATTAACTCAAATAGACTAGTTTATCACTTCACACTTCACGTAGATTTATTTTCTGTGGGTCTGAAACAACCGTGGATGACCTTAGATTTATACCGGGATATCAAAACTAGGGAAAAATTATTTAAACTAACTGTAAAATACCATGAGTGTGAACATTTAAAAGTTAAGTTCAATATAATAAAATCCTCGATTGTAACCAGAGTATGGAAAGCTAAAAGAGATTTTTAAGTAGCTAGATTAGAAAATTGCAATAGAAGTTCTAAACAATTTTGGGATCGATTAAAATTGGCCATTTATAATAAGAAACGTGAAACTAAACCAAAAAATATTTCGGTAAAGTTAAATGGCTCAGTTACCGAGGAAACCCAAGGAAAGTTGCCAATGCATTCAATGCTTGTTTTATACATGCATGCAATTTTCCGTAGCCAGATGTAGTCGTAATTATGCCAGAATATCAAGAGGAAGTTAGTTGAGTCATTCAATGTTTGAAAACAGGTGCAGCTACGGGGCGGGACGGCATATCAGGCAAGTTCCTTAAATTATTTTCGCATGCATAGCGACCATTACACAATCAATACTATTGTCATTACTTGTAATGACAATGCTACCTAAATCTAGCATCATTACTTCATCATTAATTTTCACTATTACACAATCAATATTATTGACAATATTTGTGACACATTTGGCATAGTAAAAAATAGATATTTCGCGTGTTTAATTTCTGCTTTTAGCGTAGTACATACAAAAAATATTTCGTGTTTTAAATTTGGTTTTAGAATATTATGTGTTTGTATTAAATATTTAAAATCATAACCGTCGCTTCGAGTAGTTTGGAGAAATGCTGTAGCAACGATCTTTGAATTTGCCTGAGTCAAAACCATTACCAAACTCTAGTACTAATATGCCATATATTTCGGTCGCAGACGAGGCATTTGCATTACAAGTAAATGTACAGAAGCCATATTCTCAAACACAACGGGGTACGACATGTTTACAACAGACTCCAGCAGATTTTGTGACTATTATAATTCAAAATTATAAAATATGATTATTTTGCTCCAAATAATAAAATATACTCCTATAATCGAAAATATTTTTTTATTTTGATTTGGTTTTCATATTCATTCTTGAAATTACAGTAGTAATGATTAACCTACACGCGATCAGATTTCTCCATTAACACATATTCCCACCCCTATAAGTAGTGTTGAGGTACAATATCAGAAAATCCGGATTTATGTCAATACCGACCATCATTATTAATTTTATCCCATTACACAATCAATAATAATGTCAATACCAAGTAATATTGTCATTGATATTGATTGTGTAATCGTCGCTTATGCGTTAAATACAATAAAATTCGTGGTTACCAAGGGGTTGGCAATTACATTGTGATTATACTTAGATTAGTTCAAAGTATTTTCAATATATTTGTAGTTTGGTCACTGCAGTCTGATGAGACGACCGAATTTTTTAATACAAAGAATTCAATGTTTCATTACATAACTCCCATCGTCTTGATAACCTCACCTTGATGTAAAAATACTATCTGGCTATCTATCCAGAATAACCCAAAATTTCCCATGATATATTGCTCGCCCAGCTTCAGGGACTGAAATTTGAGCCGATGTATTTGTCGTGGTTCCGATCATACCTCAGAGGTCGTCCTCAGGTTGTGCTTGTGGTTGTTAATCAAACAGACAGCGATATGATGTGTCTCGCAAGGGGTGTACCGCAAGGATCCATTCTTGGGCCGGTCCGTTTTAACATTTACATTAACGACATATACAGACAAAACAGTAAGGGCACATTTCAGCTATATGCTGATGATGCTGTTATAAAGATGTGTATTTATCTTAACGATTTTTTTTGAAAATATGCAGACAGATTTGACTTTGCTAAACCTGTGGCTCAATGAAAACAAACTTCAATTAAATGCAAAAAAGACTAGAAGTATATGATATTTACAAATAAAAACTTATCAGATGAAGTTATACGACAGGATTAGTTTTGCGAGAATTCTGATAGAACGTACGGATCAATTTACGAGGGCAAATCAAAAAGTCTTGCAATATCATGAGAAAAAAAGAGTGAGTGAGACAGCAATATTTTTATTTTTCGACATAATCTCCTTTAAGGTTTATACATTTGTCACTTCGATCAATTACCTTGCCTAAACCCTCTAAAAAAAAAGATTTCTTTTGCTCCATAAAATATTCATTTACAACAGACTGTACTTCATAGTCACTGGAAAATTTCCGGCCCCTTAGTGTTTTTTTCAAATTGGGAAACAGAAAGTAGTCACTGGGTGCCAAGTCTGGATTTTACGGTGGATGCGGAATTTCCACGAAGCCGCAGTCCTTTAATGCAGCTTGAGCAATATTAGCCTTGTGCACGGGTGCATTGTCGTGAAGAAGCAAGATTTTTTTCCTAACTTTCCTTGGCCGTTTTTTCCGGATCGCTTTTTTCAATTTTCGCAAAATCTCTGCGTAATATATACCTGTGATTGTGGTTTTCGTTGGCATATAATCGATTATCAAAATTCCTTCAGCATCCCAAAAAATTGTTGCCAAAACCTTACCAGCAGACGGTTGAGTTTTGAATTTCTTTGGTGGTGGTTCACTACGTTTAATCCATTGCATCGATTCTTGTTTGGATTCCGGATCCCCATGTTTTATCGCCTGTTATTATGTTATCCAAGAAATTTTCTGGATCTTCTTTGTACATATCTAAAATCGCCTTTGAAGTTTGAACGCGCATTTTTTTTTTGTTCTGCATTCAACAAACGGGGAACCCATCGCGCACTTACTTTCGACATGTGAAGGTGGTCATGTAATTTAGTATATGTGGTACCGTATGAAAGAGAAAGTCTCCACACTAACCGCGGAACAGAAATACGCCGGTCCTCCAATACAATAGATTCGGCCAAAATTACGTTTTCATGGCTAATGGCATCTGCTGGCTGACCCGAGCGGTTGTCGTCTTCTAATGACTCCCGACCACTTTTGAATAATTTTACCCACCTTGTTACTGTGGCATATGATGGTGCAGATTCGCCATAAACTTTTGATATATAGTTGAACATATAAATTGCATTTCGTCCATCTTTACAGAAAAATTTAATAACGGCGCGATATTCAATTTCATTCATTTTAAGAAAAATTCAAAACACATGTTACTAAATTGACAAAAACAAACGACCTGTTAAATTTACATCAAAATGTTCTTCTAGAAGTTTCATCGCGATAAAAAATGGTTTTGAAAAATATATTGTTGTCTCACTCACTCTGTTTTTTCAAATGATATTGCAAGACTTTTTGATATACCCTCGCACGTACCTGGATCTAGTGATGGATGAAAAATTGAAATGAAGTGACCATATCAATATGGTTAAGGCTAAAATACGACTTTTTGTATTCTCGATCAAAAACTGTGTGGCACTATATCCCATCAAGGGATTTGGCCGCCTAAAATTAGGTTCCATAATCATGTTTTCATTTCGGATAATGAGTGATTAATTCATTGATCCTAAAACAGCCGTGATTTTTTTCCTTGTCACCACCGGGAATCGAACCTTGGACCTCCGGTCGCTGGAGAAAGCATGCTGACCACTTTGCCACCGGGTTTTTATTTTACCAAAATTAATATATTGCAATATATACACTGGGTGGAGTGGATGTGCTGGTTTCCGTTGTGAGAGATCGCAATTCTACAAAAAAAGAACCTACTATTAAATTCCATATACCGCCAACCACTAAGATTTTCTCGAACTTTTTAAAAACATAACTCAACTTACCTTCCATAATATAATTGATTTTGAACTCATAATGACAATATTTAAAATTTGAAGAGGTGTAATTAAATTTCACCGACCTCTGCTTCGTGCATCTGATATTCATTCTTATGGTACGAGACAGCGAGCCAACTTCCATTTGCATTTTTTTGCAACTAACTCAAGAACAACACTATACTGTACAAAGGTCTGAAAATGTACAACACTTTCTATCGAAAACGTCATTTAATATTTAACTTCCCTTTATTTTTTATATATGTATGGGACGTTCTTTCTCAAACGGAACAACGCTCGGACCAGAATCCCGTTTGATAAATTTTAACGATTTTGGGCTTAAAACTTTCGTTATTGGATTTCCTATCTGGTCGAGTTGGGCAATTTTGCAATTTTCAAAATGGCGGTTCAAAATGGCGGCTAGAAATCTAAGAAAAATCGAGTCTTGGGATCAAAATATTCGTGAAATTTTTTTTGCAATCAATATCATTGCTTTTGTGTCTCAAATTGTTGGTAAAGGATGTCTCTAAAAATATGATATGATAAGCTGGTCAAATTCAATATGGCGGATCCAAGATGGTGGCCCGAACCAGGTGGAGAACGATTTTTTTTTTATAAGTGCACCAAATTTCGTCCAATTCAGTATAGGTGGGTTTTCGGGGTCGCTGATCACAAAACAATTCACGAAATTCAAAGATGGCGCGCCACTAATGCGCATGCGCACCATGAGAATCCTTCTGGAATTTGGTATTCAAGGGTTTTCGACATTGCTGATCACAAGTATGACTACAGATTTACAAATTTCCCAGATGGCGGTCCACTGATTCGCATGCGCACAGGGAAAATCTCTTCAATTGCAACTATTTGGATATTTTTAAAAGCTCTCTGCGTTTACAGTGTTGAGACTGTCTTCCGATGTAAGAAGCCCGCATTACTTTTAATTTTTTTTTTGTTTTTTTATTTTTTGTACATTTTTCTCACTTTGTTTAAGAATAGTTAGTAGTTGATAATATTTCAGATGCCTCAGAGTACATATATGCATTAAGGTTATTGTCTGAGGATACCTTGAAAGCATGAGCTTTAGCTATGTTAGAATCGGTTGGTGAAGTGGAAAATCTCTTTACCAGTTTTCTATGAGTTCTATCATAATCCTCTTTAGTATAGTGAAAAAATTTGACATTAGGAAATTTCTTTTTAGCCCAGTTCAAAAGTTCAGTGGAGTTTAGAATAGAATCATTCCCTTTATCTTGCAAGCTAGTCTTTGTTGCCAGGTGTTTTAATATTGCTGATAATCCGTCAATACCTCCCTTTCCATGTGCTGTAGCATTATTATGCCATTAATTCATTCAATCTACATATAAATATACTGTTTCTACAGAAAATGAAAAAACTGTATAGCATGCCATGAAGCTAAAAATTATATCATCTAAGGTTCGGTTTTTTCAAACCCCTGAATACCAAATTCCAACCCAAATAGTTAAAACTGAAAAATTTAAAACAATTAAAGAATTAATTTTAACATTAAAAAATTAAAGAATTTCAAGTGTAAGCTATGTCGGAATTACCTGATACTAAAGGTTTCTGGGAGATCGATGTTGTAATCCATTTAATGGAAAAGGACATAGAGGAAAAGACTCACGCAGAGTTTCGGCTGAATTCCAGTCTGATTTTTTTTTAATGGAATAAAAAGAGATATCTTTTAATGAAACTTTCCATTGACATTTTATTTAACTGAAAGTACAAAAACAATTTTTTAAATTATTTTTAGCCCAAGGTCGTCTGCTACAAGGGTTTTCCAAAAACACTGATAATTCGCGGCGTGCATCATAACTACTCTCAGAAACGTCTGATTAAAAAAAACGGGGTTTTATTTAGCATTAAATCGCCCTTGGAATGAACTAAAAGAAAAAAAATTGGTTGAAAAACAAAAAAATGGCGGCATTTTTTCGAAAATGCAGCTTTTTGTCCACCCCAATTAGTTGTAACTCAATAAATTGAAAGCCGATTTTGCTTTACGTAGTCCATTTTGAGCAGAAATGATGTAGATCAACGTGTTAAAATTTTAGAACGATTGATAATTAGTTTTTTCTCAATCTTGCACGCCAACTTGAAAAACGTCATTTCGAGATAACTGCGTTTAAAGTTCGTCATTTCGAAATAACCGCGTAGAAAAACTACTTTGGTGCTTCGCAATAAATAAAGTAAATTTTATTTTGAGATTTTCATGTTTATATCATTAAAATCATATTTCTAAGCGTTCATTCTAATATAATCTATCATAAAAAAGTTTTCGATTTTTTGAAAATTTGAAGGTGCTATGTCGCCTTAATATTCCCGTTAATGATATGATTTGTCAAAATTGTAGAAAAAAGAGCTACGCAAATTCGCCCAACTCATTATATAATTCTATACATGATTCAGTTTTGGAACCGGAGAATGAAATTGACGAAGCACCTGAGCATAAAAAATTACGTTTATCAAGGGAAGATAAATTAGAACAACTTATGAATGGCCTGAAAGAAAAGTTTTCTTCTCTACCTAAAAACGATCCGCTGCGAGTGTCAATCTTGACAATAATACCTGATTGCTGGACATTACAAGATATTGTACAGGAATTCAATTGTTCTATGAGGATAGCTATAAGAAAGCGAGAGATCTGAGACATGAATCTGGTGTTTTAGTGAGTCCTGATCCAGAAAAAGGTAAGTGTTTACCTAAAAATACTTTGAAAAAAGTTGTGGCATATTATAACTCTGATGAGAACAGTCGGTTGATGCCAAATAAAAAAGATGTCGTTAAAATCAAAGAAGTCAATAATTCATGTTCCCAAAAGATTGCTTTTATTAGACATAAAAGTTTTGCATCGACATTTTAAGGCTAAGTATCCAGAAATGCAAATAAGTTTCAGTATGTTTGCACAGCTACGCCCTCCTTGTGTGTGATAGCAGGAGCAAGAGGTACACACAGTGTATGTGTAATCCACCGTAGTTTTACGGCGATGTTTGAAGCTTCTCATTTGATCCAAATGATTGTATTATTTATTGTCTTTGCAGAAATCCTAAACCTGATTGTCACTTAGGGAATTGTCTTAAATGCCCAAAACTGTCAGATTTCGAAGTGTCTACGCTACTGGAAAATGATGTCGATGAAACTATTTTTAGTACATGGCAAGCTACCGACAGGTGCACTTTAAAAAAAGAGTACCTTGATGTACATGATTTTGTTCATGAATTAACACAGTCTCAAAAAACTGATTCCGCATCATTTCATTTCGAAGAAACAATCAAAATTCATAAGTTATCTTAAGAGAAATATGAAAGAGAATGACGGGAACTTGGAGATAGATTATTCTGAGAATTATGCATAGGTTGCTCAGAACGCAGCCCAACAATTTCATTACAATAACGATCAATGTAGTATATTTGGCGCTATTCTACACTACAGAGAAGGCAACGAAGTTAAACATTTCAGTTTTGTACTGCTCTCTCAATGCACAACTCATGATACTACGGCTGTGTATTTATCACAAACACATCTTATATAAAATATACCTGATATAAAAAAAATGTCCCAAAATTAGAAAACTGTTTTATGTGTCAGACGGAGCAAGGCAACACTTCAAAAATCGGTACCAGATGATCAATTTAGTGAACCACAAAGATGATTTTGGCATGGAGGCAGAATGGCATAATAATGCTACAGCACATGGAAAGGGAGGTATTGACGGATTATCAGCAATATTAAAAACCCTGGCAACAAAGACTAGCTTGCAAGATAAAGGGAATGATTCTATTCTAAACTCCACTGAACTTTTCAACTGGGCTAAATAGAAATTTCCTAATGTCAAATTTTTTCACTATACTAAAGAGTATTATGATAGAACTCATAGAAAACTGGTAAAGAGATTTTCCACTTCACCAACCGATTCTAACATAGCTAAAGCTCATGCTTTCAAGGTATCCTCAGACAATAACCTTAATGCATATATGTACTCTGAAGCATCTGAAATATTATCAACTACAAATTATTTTTTAAATTAATGCGGGCTTCTTACGTCGGAAGACAGTCTCAACTCTGTAAACGTAGAGAGCTTTTAAAAATATAGGTTGTTCAGAAATACCAAATTCCACTCCAAATAGTTGCAATTGAAAAGGTTTTCCCTGTGCATCAGTGGACCGCCATCTTGGAAATTTGTAAATCTGTAGTCATACTTGTGATCAGCAATGTCAAAAACCCCTGAATACCAAATTCCAGCCCAAATAGTTGAAATTAGAGGGATTCTCATGGTGCGCATTAGTAGTTTGCCATCTTTGAATTTCGTGATTTTTTTGTGATCAGCGACCCAGAAAACCCACCTATACTGAATTGGACGAAATTTGGTGCACTTATAAAAAAACACGTTCTCCACTTGGTTCGGGCCACCATCTTGGATCCGCCATATTGAATTTGACCAGCTTATCATATCATATTTTAAGAGACATCCTTTACCAACAATTTGAGACACAAAAGCAATGATATTGATTGCAAAAAAAAATTTCACGAATATTTTGGGCCGAAGACTCGGTTTTTCTTGGATTTCTAGCCGCCATTTTGAACCGCTATTTTGAAATTTTCAAAATTGCCCAACGGGACCAGATAGCGGATTCAAAAACAAAAGTTTTAAGCCCAAAATCGTTAAAATTTATCAAACGGGATTCTGGTCCGAGCGTTGTTCCGTTTGAGAAAGAACGTCCCGTATATATTTTCAAATTATAAAACATAAAACGGCGCGCTGCTTATTTAAGTATGGTACCTACAACACTAAGTGTTTGGTAACCAAATTAATTATTGTTATCTAAATTTTTAATCAAATAAAGCAAAAAAAAAAACAAAAAAAAATTATAATTTCGTGTAACTTGGCACAAACATAATTTATTATACACTTTTACAAGGTTGATCTGCCTACTACAAGATCCATCGAGTAACATTTGGCTCAATATCTGGTGGCGGTCTGGTGTAATAAATTACTTAAGTTGGGTAAATTGACGTTATAAATAATCGTTTGGGGTGAAATTTACCCTTAGTCGAGTTATAGGGGTGGTCTTGAACTAACTAATCAATGTAATTAATTTTGTAATAAATTATGGTTCCATAACCATCCAGATATCATAACTACGTCAACAGTTTCAATTTTAGCGGTGCAGGTTTAATTGTTAATTAAACTAATTAACCAACCATTTGTTCCTTGAAAACGGTAACTGTAATAAAATCGGGATTTATTGTAATAAATATTGTAATAAATGTATAATAAATGTGGTTTATTGATACCGTAAGCTCTTGAAAAATAGCCATGGTGCCAGGTGTTATAGTTCTCAGCATTTATTCAATAATTGGATTCTAATTTATGATCAGAATTATCCAGTATCGTTCTCAAAATTTTCTTAACAATAATGAAAGTTCCTGTAACTGATTTATTGAACAATCATTAAAACCTGAGCTAGGATATTCTAACATTACCATTTTCGATATTTTATCGAACTTTACGTAACTTTTTGCTACAATTAATTTGAATTCTCTTTCGTTAATCAATTATTTGTTCCCGGTTCCTATATGCTATCAAAACTAGAATATATTTCAACACTATCTACGAAGGTTGTCTTAAAAGTTTCCAAACTAACAAAGAAATAAACCATTTTCCTTGTAAGTATATACACTTCTCCCAGCGATGCTTCGATCTCTTTAACTCGTCCAAACAGTAGTCGGTGTCTTTCTCTGCAAAATGGTTCTTTACTAAGGTGATATGGCTTCCTCATTCGACGAAAATCTCTGTCCTATCAGTGCAAATTTTAGCTTTGGGAACAAATATAGTCGTGGGTTTTCGCCATGGCAATCGCTGAGGTCTGAGACGTTGTATTGTCTTAGTGGTGCAAGCCATTTTATTGCTGCAAATGTGACATTTTACGGCATTCAAGAAATGATGTGTAGTATGCTACAGTAATGGTTTTCCTTTTTTGAAGATAATCAATTAAGATATATCCATGACTGTCCCAGAAAACAGTGGTTATCATTTTCCCAGCCTTTGTCTTTTGTTGAGCCGATGGATGGTGTATTCAAGTTTCATTAACAGTAATTTTGCGGCACTAAAACTCTGATTAATGTCGCCTAAACTGCGCCAACAGAACATCCGATGGTTGTGCAGCACCATTTGGTGAACTTGAGCGATGTTATCGTCAGTGGTTGCAGTTTTTGGTCTACTCGAACTTTTATCGTCACGCAAGCTGGTACGGCCACGTTTAAATCCAGCTGCGCAAAATTTCATGGTTGTTAATGATGGTGCTGGGTCGTTTTTGATTTACGGTGGTATTGCCTTTCAAAAATATTTAATGACAACTCGATACTAGATTTTCACAAAAATACTCACATCGACTGACTCAAACGATTGTTAAACAACAACTGCGCGGTCGAAATGCTATCTTCATATCAAGGTCGGAAATTTTTCAGATAATACAAGGGTTATTTTAGCCACCGCCAGTTTCGTTCTAGTATCCAAAATAAATTATTAGGAGACAGAAATAGAGTTTCAAACTAGCAGGGTGGTAAATGAGATAAAAAAATTATCGAAATGGGTGATGTTATAGAATATCCCAGCACAGGGTTGAAAATACTGCCATAGCTACTTGGTTTTTGAATATAACTTTAATTCTGAATCGTTTGCTATAAGCCGTTATTTCTTATGACAGTTTAAAATTCATTTTCCGTAGTATTAGCATGTATTTATATTTCAAATTGGCCACCATTTCGCCAATTGGAATTTAAGGATAATTTTAGCTGATCATTTTCATTTCATATTTTCACTTCATATTTTTGTTGTTGAATTTTAAAACAGATTGGATGAGGACCAGGACATATTTCACATAACTGTTTAAAGTGACTATTTGTTATGGTTTTACTACCTACTCAAGTGGAACTGTATTGGTAACAAGTTCCTGCACCTCCTTTCCACTATTTAATCCCACCAAAACGTATAAACAATACCACATGTATTTAGGTGATGGTATGTCGGTAGCATACACTTTTAATTCTTAAAGTGCTCCGTAACATATACATAAATGCGCTTCATTAGAATATAAACCTTGGGTTAACATTTTTAAATATGAAAAAAAATTAACGCTCTTGAAATGGTTTCACTAAGAAAAAAATCTTAGAATTTTACGGCACAACACTGGTCACGATGAGGTCATAGAAATAAAATGCAAAAGTAGGTAATCCGTGTTTTAATATTGTTGCGGTGATTTCTACGTCTACTTATGCCTTCTTCTTCTATTGTAAAATATAGGACAAATGAATCCTTGCCTGGCGGAGCAATTGCTCGGATAGTGGTCATTCCGTCAGTTCCATGTAGCAGATTTTGAAAATATTTTATCCATCAGTTATATCTCTTCTTAGCTGACAATTCATATTTCGGATTGCTCTGGATGTTGGATGGAAGTTTTTAGTAAAATTTCTGGCTTAACAAAGCAATCGCTCGAGTACCTGTTTTTCACTTGATAGCTGAAGTTAAAAACAGGTACTCGAGCGATTGCTTTGTTAAGCCAGAAATTTTACTAAAAACTTCCATCCAACATCCAGAGCAATCCGAAATATGAATTGTCAGCTAAGAAGAGATATAACTGATGGATAAAATATTTTCAAAATCTGCTACATGGAACTGACGGAATGACCACTATCCGAGCAATTGCTCCGCCAGGCAAGGATTCATTTGTCCTATATTTTACAATAGAAGAAGAAGGCATAAGTAGACGTAGAAATCACCGCAACAATATTAAAACACGGATTACCTACTTTTGCATTTTATTTCTATGACCTCATCGTGACCAGTGTTGTGCCGTAAAATTCTAAGATTTTTTTCTTAGTGAAACCATTTCAAGAGCGTTAATTTTTTTTCATATTTAAAAATGTTAACCCAAGGTTTATATTCTAATGAAGCGCATTTATGTATATGTTACGGAGCACTTTAAGAATTAAAAGTGTATGCTACCGACATACCATCACCTAAATACATGTGGTATTGTTTATACGTTTTGGTGGGATTAAATAGTGGAAAGGAGGTGCAGGAACTTGTTACCAATACAGTTCCACTTGAGTAGGTAGTAAAACCATAACAAATAGTCACTTTAAACAGTTATGTGAAATATGTCCTGGTCCTCATCCAATCTGTTTTAAAATTCAACAACAAAAATATGAAGTGAAAATATGAAATGAAAATGATCAGCTAAAATTATCCTTAAATTCCAATTGGCGAAATGGTGGCCAATTTGAAATATAAATACATGCTAATACTACGGAAAATGAATTTTAAACTGTCATAAGAAATAACGGCTTATAGCAAACGATTCAGAATTAAAGTTATATTCAAAAACCAAGTAGCTATGGCAGTATTTTCAACCCTGTGCTGGGATATTCTATAACATCACCCATTTCGATAATTTTTTTATCTCATTTACCACCCTGCTAGTTTGAAACTCTATTTCTGTCTCCTAATAATTTATTTTGGATACTAGAACGAAACTGGCGGTGGCTAAAATAACCCTTGTATTATCTGAAAAATTTCCGACCTTGATATGAAGATAGCATTTCGACCGCGCAGTTGTTGTTTAACAATCGTTTGAGTCAGTCGATGTGAGTATTTTTGTGAAAATCTAGTATCGAGTTGTCATTAAATATTTTTGAAAGGCAATACCACCGTAAATCAAAAACGACCCAGCACCATCATTAACAACCATGAAATTTTGCGCAGCTGGATTTAAACGTGGCCGTACCAGCTTGCGTGACGATAAAAGTTCGAGTAGACCAAAAACTGCAACCACTGACGATAACATCGCTCAAGTTCACCAAATGGTGCTGCACAACCATCGGATGTTCTGTTGGCGCAGTTTAGGCGACATTAATCAGAGTTTTAGTGCCGCAAAATTACTGTTAATGAAACTTGAATACACCATCCATCGGCTCAACAAAAGACAAAGGCTGGGAAAATGATAACCACTGTTTTCTGGGACAGTCATGGATATATCTTAATTGATTATCTTCAAAAAAGGAAAACCATTACTGTAGCATACTACACATCATTTCTTGAATGCCGTAAAATGTCACATTTGCAGCAATAAAATGGCTTGCACCACTAAGACAATACAACGTCTCAGACCTCAGCGATTGCCATGGCGAAAACCCACGACTATATTTGTTCCCAAAGCTAAAATTTGCACTGATAGGACAGAGATTTTCGTCGAATGAGGAAGCCATATCACCTTAGTAAAGAACCATTTTGCAGAGAAAGACACCGACTACTGTTTGGACGAGTTAAAGAGATCGAAGCATCGCTGGGAGAAGTGTATATACTTACAAGGAAAATGGTTTATTTCTTTGTTAGTTTGGAAACTTTTAAGACAACCTTCGTAGATAGTGTTGAAATATATTCTAGTTTTGATAGCATATAGGAACCGGGAACAAATAATTGATTAACGAAAGAGAATTCAAATTAATTGTAGCAAAAAGTTACGTAAAGTTCGATAAAATATCGAAAATGGTAATGTTAGAATATCCTAGCTCAGGTTTTAATGATTGTTCAATAAATCAGTTACAGGAACTTTCATTATTGTTAAGAAAATTTTGAGAACGATACTGGATAATTCTGATCATAAATTAGAATCCAATTATTGAATAAATGCTGAGAACTATAACACCTGGCACCATGGCTATTTTTCAAGAGCTTACGGTATCAATAAACCACATTTATTATACATTTATTACAATATTTATTACAATAAATCCCGATTTTATTACAGTTACCGTTTTCAAGGAACAAATGGTTGGTTAATTAGTTTAATTAACAATTAAACCTGCACCGCTAAAATTGAAACTGTTGACGTAGTTATGATATCTGGATGGTTATGGAACCATAATTTATTACAAAATTAATTACATTGATTAGTTAGTTCAAGACCACCCCTATAACTCGACTAAGGGTAAATTTCACCCCAAACGATTATTTATAACGTCAATTTACCCAACTTAAGTAATTTATTACACCAGACCGCCACCAGATATTGAGCCAAATGTTACTCGATGGATCTTGTAGTAGGCAGATCAACCTTGTAAAAGTGTATAATAAATTATGTTTGTGCCAAGTTACACGAAATTATAATTTTTTTTTGTTTTTTTTTTTGCTTTATTTGATTAAAAATTTAGATAACAATAATTAATTTGGTTACCAAACACTTAGTGTTGTAGGTACCATACTTAAATAAGCAGCGCGCCGTTTTATGTTTTATAATTTGAAAATATATACGGGACGTTCTTTCTCAAACGGAACAACGCTCGGACCAGAATCCCGTTTGATAAATTTTAACGATTTTGGGCTTAAAACTTTTGTTTTTGAATCCGCTATCTGGTCCCGTTGGGCAATTTTGAAAATTTCAAAATAGCGGTTCAAAATGGCGGCTAGAAATCCAAGAAAAACCGAGTCTTCGGCCCAAAATATTCGTGAAATTTTTTTTTGCAATCAATATCATTGCTTTTGTGTCTCAAATTGTTGGTAAAGGATGTCTCTTAAAATATGATATGATAAGCTGGTCAAATTCAATATGGCGGATCCAAGATGGTGGCCCGAACCAAGTGGAGAACGTGTTTTTTTATAAGTGCACCAAATTTCGTCCAATTCAGTATAGGTGGGTTTTCTGGGTCGCTGATCACAAAAAAATCACGAAATTCAAAGATGGCAAACTACTAATGCGCACCATGAGAATCCCTCTAATTTCAACTATTTGGGCTGGAATTTGGTATTCAGGGGTTTTTGACATTGCTGATCACAAGTATGACTACAGATTTACAAATTTCCAAGATGGCGGTCCACTGATGCACAGGGAAAACCTTTTCAATTGCAACTATTTGGAGTGGAATTTGGTATTTCTGAACAACCTATATTTTTAAAAGCTCTCTACGTTTACAGAGTTGAGACTGTCTTCCGACGTAAGAAGCCCGCATTAATTTAAAAAATAATTTGTAGTTGATAATATTTCAGATGCTTCAGAGTACATATATGCATTAAGGTTATTGTCTGAGGATACCTTGAAAGCATGAGCTTTAGCTATGTTAGAATCGGTTGGTGAAGTGGAAAATCTCTTTACCAGTTTTCTATGAGTTCTATCATAATACTCTTTAGTATAGTGAAAAAATTTGACATTAGGAAATTTCTATTTAGCCCAGTTGAAAAGTTCAGTGGAGTTTAGAATAGAATCATTCCCTTTATCTTGCAAGCTAGTCTTTGTTGCCAGGGTTTTTAATATTGCTGATAATCCGTCAATACCTCCCTTTCCATGTGCTGTAGCATTATTATGCCATTCTGCCTCCATGCCAAAATCATCTTTGTGGTTCACTAAATTGATCATCTGGTACCGATTTTTGAAGTGTTGCCTTGCTCCGTCTGACACATAAAACAGTTTTCTAATTTTGGGACATTTTTTTTATATCAGGTATATTTTATATAAGATGTGTTTGTGATAAATACACAGCCGTAGTATCATGAGTTGTGCATTGAGAGAGCAGTACAAAACTGAAATGTTTAACTTCGTTGCCTTCTCTGTAGTGTAGAATAGCGCCAAATATACTACATTGATCGTTATTGTAATGAAATTGTTGGGCTGCGTTCTGAGCAACCTATGCATAATTCTCAGAATAATCTATCTCCAAGTTCCCGTCATTCTCTTTCATATTTCTCTTAAGATAACTTATGAATTTTGATTGTTTCTTCGAAATGAAATGGGTAGGTAATCCGTGTTTTAATATTGTTGCGGTGATTTCTACGTCTACTTATGCCTTCTTCTTCTATTGTAAAATATAGGACAAATGAATCCTTGCCTGGCGGAGCAATTGCTCGGATAGTGGTCATTCCGTCAGTTCCATGTAGCAGATTTTGAAAATATTTTATCCATCAGTTATATCTCTTCTTAGCTGACAATTCATATTTCGGATTGCTCTGGATGTTGGATGGAAGTTTTTAGTAAAATTTCTGGCTTAACAAAGCAATCGCTCGAGTACCTGTTTTTCACTTGATAGCTGAAGTTTACTTTCTCTGGAGTTACTTTATGGCATATTTCCTGGCGCGAAGATACCCTGGTTTAGAGGCTCTACTGTTACAAGACAACCAATTTTCATGCAGCTGTGTTAATTTTTAACAAGTTGACGGCACAGACCTTCAAACCAATCGTTACATCTGATCTTGGTGGTCTGCTCTCAATTATATGGTCCGCTGGGGCAGTTAATGCTGACAGGATGCTTAAAACTGCTCCTGGATATTCGGTCTGGCCGACTAGTGACTGTACATGTAGTCTTCATATTTTATTGCATCAATATTTAAGTGCGCGGTCTTCTTTGCTTGTTTTTTAAATGTGGATGATATATTTTGCACTTATATTAGCAAATAACAAGCACATGATCACTAGAAAGACAGGATAAAAGGCTCTGTTACTACAAATTAGTAAAATTGTTAAAAAAAAGTGATGTGGAGTGGGGTCATGCCTTTCCCACTCCAATCCGAGCCAAACCTCAAAATATATCGATAGGGATAGGTGAAAGTTTTACAGCCGAAAGCTCCAAAAAGTGCGCAACCGAAAATCAATAATAATAAAACGTTATATACATTAGCACCAAAGTTATGTAAAGCACTCAACCAATTTCTAAGTAAACAGTCTTTAGAATGAAAATATTCTAAATTACTCGCATAACGACGAACACAAATAAAAAACAAAACATTTCTTTAGCTACTCATACTGCACTAATATGGTTATACGAAAATGTTTCGCAAAATTTAATTGAATTACAATTTAAATTTATTTATTTAAATACTAATTAATTTAGAAATTTATACCACTTCATTAGCTGCCATCTCGTTTATGCACATATAGAATTAAAGCTCCCTGTATAATGTTCGTTTGATGAATATCATCCCCACGCATATACCATCGAATCCTCGTTACCTACTTACAAAGTATAATAATTTCTATAAAGACTGAACTTCACAATATTGAGATGAAATAATTTTTGGGGCGTACTGCTCCTCAAATATATACAAAAAAAAAAACCATGTTATGATGAGAAAGAAAAATCTGCGAAAAAAAAAGAAAATTCAAAACGAAAAAACTTTGTCGTCTTATTTTGTTGAATACAAATAAATAAATTAAATAAAAATGTAAATAAAAATACTTGTTACGAAGGTGCTGTTATTGGTGGTGCTATTTGCAAAACAACATGAACAAATTTTTACTTTAAGAAAGTGTAAAGAAAAACAAGGAATTTGAACTTTCTTGCTGGATGCTTTTTAAAAAAAAATCGAAATATTAATTTATTATAAATTTGTTTCATTAGTGTTATACTTCATTTACCTAATTAGAAAATTAGGAAACGCTTTTATGCTGGTAAAAATTGTTTTTTGTTCATTATATCATAATTAGGATTCGTTGCTTTTCTATATAAAGGCTTTTCCTTTTACCCGTAGACATTTTTCTACCTACGTACATACGTACATGAGATACAAATAATGCTAATTAATTTGCTTTCTTTTAGTATTATTCTCGGCGTGTGACTACCAGCAGGTCACAATTAATTAGTTTGGTAAAATTGGAATACCATGATTGGGAAAAGAAACAACACACACAGACACAACAACTCTAAATTTAAATAATTCTGTAACTTTCTCTAATTTTATTCTACTGGTATCAGAACCGATTTTGCTTCATTCTGTTTTATTTGCCGTATTTTTGTACAGGTACTACCAATATTAGTAGCTGAATTCTTGCTCTCAGCATGTATGTGAGGATTTTTGACATCAGCCCCGAAAAATGCCACATTTTTACTCTCAGCGTCGAATTATTTACTGTCATGACAGCTGAAACTATCATGACACAAACATTTTTCGGGCTGAGTGTTAAAAGTGACATTTTCATAATATGTACTATGATGACAGGAAAATTTTTGGGGCTGAGACAAATAAACGATATTAATTAGCCCCCAATTTTTTTTTAGAAATTATATCTGATATGTTTTATTGTCGAACTATCGCCTTATTTCTGGTGGTGGAGGTGTAAGTAATTCTGTATTTTTTAAAATTGTCCTTTAAACTCAGCAACTATCAGTTGACCGGACTATCGGTTTTAGGATCGGTTTGTAGGAGGATTTAAAATATTTTTTTGTGATTTTTTCAGAATTTATCTATGGGGTGGAGTTGAGATAGAGTCTCTTAAACTTACCAAATATTGGTTGGGTGGACTATCGGCTTATGTTTAATGATTGAGGAAGATTTGAAAAAATTTCCGTACATTTTTAGAATTTTTCAATGGGGTGGGATTCAGATATAGTAACTTTTCTTCTTCTTCGCGTTTTATATCTTAACTGCACCCCGAATAGAATAATTTTAAACAAATCATAGAAATTATTTTATATATTTCTCCATCACTAGGCATAATCTGATGGCCAACCAATAGATACTGAGTTTGACAAGCATGTTAAATTATTCCAGTTTTTCGTCCCAGGATTTTTTTTTTATTATTATTTACACGAAACTATTCTATTCCATCCCAGTTTCTTCATTTTATATCTCTATAAGACAATTTAAATTAAAAACACAATAAACACAATAATTCCAAATTCTTACTGGGCCGAAAATAGCGATCGATGTTTTGAGATGGTACGTAGTTAAGTAATTGCTGACCAATCGACCAGCACCAGCTATATGTTTAAACTTGAGGAAATTGCCAAGTTCAAAAGAGATTTCTGAGCTGGAAATAAATTCTTGTGTTTTCAGTTGGTAATGTTAAGGACAAACTGTGGTGAGCTCCCCAGTGCCAGCCGTATTAAAATATTTGCACTATCCTCCAAAAGCCACACCAGCGGGTGCCACAAAAATATTTTGGTGCAAGTAACATCAGAAACCAATCAGGTTTTGATTTTTGGTTCAAAGTCCTTGAACATTCCTTGGTGGATTCCCCAGAATGGTCGGAGATAAACCAGAATTCCCAGAGGCTTTCCTGATATCATTTGATGATTTGTGTAATACTCGGGAGATTTCCCGGAATACCCGGGGGTCTCCCGGGATCCCCAGGGGATTCCTCGCTTTTCCAGAGAGATTCTCCGGAATCACCGGAAGGGCTGGACTGCATTTCCAAGGTAATTTCCCGAAATCCCAGGAATTTGTGGTGGTTCCCCGGAATCTCCGGAGGATTCCCCGAAATCGTTGGGGAATTCTCGAGATACCCGGATGATTCTCCGGAATCTTTATGTGATTCCCCGGAATGGCCGGACGATATTTATTTACGAACATGTGGTCCAATTATATAAACTAACAACAATTTAGTTGACCACACATCTCATTGTGAGCATGGAAGCTCATTTGTAATGAGATGTTAAATTCAATTTTTCTAAAACTTCCAATTGCCTTCGTAGTACTTTTGATATCTTCAATAACACTTCGCCAAAAACAAGGTTGTTTTTAATTGACTTCCGGAAAATGCTCATCGCTAAATCGGTTCAATTAGAGCTCGTCTGCCGCCATTTGTTATTTGCCCTTATCGTAATTTTAGTCTTCAGGAACATTTGCCCTGGATTTAAGGGCTATTTTTAATGGCTCTCGGTAATTGCTCATCGCTTAATCGATTCAATTAGAGCTCGTCTGACGGTATTGATTATTCCAATTAATAAAAAATAATATAAAAAATATTTTATAAAAAAAAAAAACCAATAAAACTGCTCAAACACGTCTGTTCGACGTGAAAATCAAAGACAATACCCTGGAAACTCCGGGGTTTCTCGCATTTACCGAGGGATCCTCTGCATTTTCCGAGGAATTGCCTGGAAACTTCGGGGTATTTCTCCGGGATCTCCAAAGAATTCCCCGCAGCCTCGGGGGGATTAGCCGAAATCTCTGGGTGATTACCGGTGGTCTTCAGGGTTCCCCGGGATCCTCGGGTGATTTCCCGGTATCTTTGGGGGATAACACGGGATCATCGGAGGATTCCGAGCATTCCCGTGGGGATTCCCCGAAATCCTCGGGGGATGTCTTAAAATATGCAGCGGCTTTTCCGAATTTTCCAAGTATTCCTCGAAATCTCTGTAGAATTCACCGGAATCCCCTGGGGATTTCCCCAAAATATTCGGGGAAACATTAACATGCACTAAACAGGCAGTGGTTGTCAGACCTTTGACTCCGTTTTTTTCAATCAGGGAGCTCCCCGTTAGGTTTTCTAATCTATTGATACCTTCACCCACTTCCTGTATTCGTAAATTGGTTACTTCATCGCATCAATTTAGTAGAGTTCGTGCGAATGTTTAGATTGCCATACTGAGATAGGTAAGGTTAGGTTAGGTTTCAGTTGCTAACACACACTTACGCCAATTATAGCCCATTGTGATACCTCGGGATCCGACATCATTGAACAGCTTTCGAAATCAAAAAGCCTGTTCATAGAGTATTTGCCCAACTGAACATGTCTTCTGCCAGTTATCGCAGGGCATGAGCATAGGATGTGAATAACAGCCTCCTGCTCCTCCTCCTCGTCCTTGCAGCTTCTGAGGAAGTCACCCAGCCTTCTCACATGGTATTCGAAGAAGCAGTATCCGGTAAGTATCCTTACAATTCTACCTAAATGACGCTCTCTTAGTGAATTTAAAATCTTGGAACGATTCAAGTTCAACTCAGGCCATACTTGTTTCGCTACCTAAACTATTTTCCACACCAACTGCTTTCTTATGGCTTTCTGCGTTTAGCACAGACATAAGTCTACCTACATATATTCTCGCCCTGATTAAAGTTGAAGAATCGTACCATGCCTTGCCAATTCATCTGCTCCTGCAGTTTTCCTAGACCAACTGGATATCGAATTGAATCTCGTTAAGAGATGTGTGGCAATCCAACGCCACCCTTGACGTCAGAGAAACCGAATCCAGTCAAAGAATGGTCACCCGACTGTCCACATAAATAGTGAAATCAGTCAACGATACTACATTATGCCTCAACCAGTTCATGACGTCTCCAATCGCTATAACTTCAGCCTGGTACACACTGCAGTAATCAGGGAGAACAAAGGATAGACCCACATTTAATTCCCCACAAAACACACCAGCTCCTACTCTACCATCGAGTTCGGTGCCGTCGGTGAAGAATTTAACTGTCCCGGTCTCCACGGAGAGACCACCCTTCCAATCCTACCTAGAGAAGAAAACACCTTAAAAAGCTTTATAAAGCACAACAGGGGTGTTATATAATCTAAATTCAACAGGTCATGTCTCACAGAATTAACTATAGTTGTCTGCGCTTTTTGCAACACTTCCACCCCGAAACCGCCGAAAGCTGAGCAGCCGTTTTGACCGCGATTTACTTACCAATAATATCCAACGAGAGAAGGTACAGCATGACCTCCAAGGCACTAGTGGGTGTCATTTTTAGCACCCCACTAATGAGCAAACAGACTGCCCTCTGCACCTTCTCCATCATGTTCCTGTATGATGGTTTCTCCAAAACTGGCCACCTTACACTAACACAACACAGCATTAGAGGCATTACTATTGCCATATAAAGCCAGTGCACCAGCTCCGGTTTCAAACCCCATTTCCTTCCGATGGCATTTTTGCAAGATTAGAGAGCCACAGTGGCTTTCTTCACTCTTTCCATCATATTTGGTTTCCAACTGAGCTTACTGTTAAGAAGAATCCGTAGGAATCTCGCTGTTTTTTTAATAAAGGCTAACGTAGTACCATTTAGACTTGGTGGAACCACTTCCGAAATTTTATATCTCCTAGTGACAAGAACCAGCTCTGTTTAAGATCAGTTGATTCCCAAACCACATCTTCTGGCACAACCTGCAGTGCGCCATGGTGCTTTTCCGAGACGTCCCATATCCCCACAATAACCATTCTGCTTCCCAGGAAGTTATTAATTAGGCGAACTGAGTGTTCAATCTCAGATGGCAGCAATCCTACCCTAATTTTCTCCACCTTTACGTTGTTGAAAGCAACGAAGAACTCCAGAAAATCCAGTGACTACTCAATTTCTCGAACCAAGGCATTAAGTGCCGTGTCCACGGACTAACCCTTATGGTACGCTTTTTGGGACTGTGCCCAGTTTCTGGGTACAAGTCTCGAACGAATATAGACATCCGGCAGCCTTTCCACGATTTTCAGCAGATATGATGGCAGATAAATTGGTCTTAACTCCTTAAGGTTGCTGTGCGAGCTTCTACCTACTTTCGGGATGAAGGCCACCGTAACCTCCCTCCATTTCTTCCGGATGTACCTCAGCTTTAGACACCCTTTGAAAATAACCTCGAGCCAGAGAAGCAAGACTTCCGAGTTCTTCTGAATTTCTGCTGGCACAATCCCATCCGGACCAGCTGACTTAAAGGTCTTATAAATGTTAATAGCTCTTCCGTGTATCAAGAATTTCTTCTGTTCATAAAATTTTTCTCCACCAAACAGGTTTTCGCTTCCCCTCAGCTTTGTTAATAGGGGTACTTTCCTCATAGAGGTATTGTAAGCCATAGTAAGAATATCTACCATTGAATCCTACCATTGACATATATCACTAAAGGAAGGTTTTCTGGTGTAAAATGTGTGACTTGTCATAAAATATTTCACACAAAATGTGCGGAAATTTCTGATTAAATGCTAAATGGCTTCAAAACGGGATCCGCTACTTGTGTGTGTCCTGATTGCCGTACCAATGCCAATAATTCTATTCTTGATAGTGGTGATGACGACATAGTTGTGCAATTGAGCTCACACATTCCATCACTCAGTGAAGTTATACAAATTCTGAAAAGTATGCAGCATCAGTTTGAATCTTTCAAAAATTCCCTCAGTTTCCTTTGTAATTCAATGGATGATATAAGAGAAACTGTTACCAGTTTATCTAACGAAAATCAAGCCATGAATGAAAAAATGTCTGCTTTAGAGACCAGATATGAGGCGCAGGAGCAAAAAATTTACTATATGGAGGCTCAACTTGATCATGCAAATCAGGATTAAAATAAAACAAATATAGTTATTGTTGGTCTACCATCCGGAAATGATAGTGAGATTTCTAATTGAATAAGTGAAGTTGTTGACAAAATTGGAGTACAAATTTCTAATGAGGATATTATGGCAGTTAGTCATATTTCCCACAACAAATCATCAAATTCACAATTAAAAAACTCGTATATTGTCACGTTAAAATCATTAGAATTAAAATCTAAAATACTAACAATATTTCGTAAAAAAATAAAATCAATTTATCTGCATGGCCCAGCTGGCAACAACTCTTCAAATTGTCCGATTATCGTTATGCACCATCTTACGAAATACCAATCAAGATTATACAGCGAACCTAAAAATATTAAGCACAAGTTTAAATTTCAATTTTTGTGGTGTAGTGATAATAAAATTTACTTACGTAAATCAACTGATGCAAAAGTGTATCACATGCATTCATTCAATGATATCAATCGCGTCATCAAAAGCTGTTCCAGTTCCACAACATCTTCAGCGCAACCCAACATCCAGGCCGATGATTCCGGAAATTAAAATTATAAATCATAAATTAAGTATTTTTTAAAGTTATTTTTTTAAATATTTACTTTTCATATTTATATATTTTTTGAAACTTACCTTTTATATAATTTTTATCCATATCCATAGAGATTTGTTTACAGATTTTGTTGATTTTTCGTCATTTAGTTACATGACGTATAATGTCAAACTTTTGTTTTCACTCAGATTTTTTAGTTTAATTTTGTCAAGTAAAAATACATGTACTTTTTAATTTCAAATGAAAGCGAGCTTACCGCTGGTGAGGGCTCACTATTTATGAATTAAAATTATTTTTGAAAACAAAACTAAAACGTTACTGATATAATTTCGTTCTGCTTTATTATTGAGAATTTAGTTCTTTATATACAAAAATAAGTGCTGATCATTACAATTTATGTTAGTGCAAAAAATGTTGTATTATATGTCACTAGACAATTTACACGATAGTTTGATGAATAAGCTTATACATTATGTATGCTACAAGCCTGCTTACTTATATATTCGTACATATTACATTACAATTATAATATTTGTGCAGATCGATGCCCTGTTGATGTTGAACTCAACATATTCCGGGCCGCCTACTTGGGATGATTAGACTTCTGCATGTTGAAGTGGCGTAGGTGGTCGGCGAGGATTCGCTCGTCTTTGTCTTAAACATTTGATGCCGCAAATGACACCTTAAACTAAAAGGATCCCAGAAATGACATGAGTCATGGTATAATGGTGGATATGATGATTCTTTCCCTCATGTATTTGGATCTTCATATTTTCGAGCGTCTTTATCTCTTGTTCCAATTTGTTGGTATCTTGAAGCGTTACATACTGTGGATGATTATGTCGGACTGGGCTATCTTTGATCCGGGTGATGAACTTCTTTAAGTGAATAGATTCAGCTAACGTATTAACCGATCTATTGAATCCCTTTTCCAAATGGTTAGAATAGGATCCGATTGCAACGATATAAAAATTTGCATCCCGTAGCACACAACCAGCTTTGATTTTTACTATGCCTGATCCTTGAAGGTTATACGATTTGCTTCAGAGCCATCTATGATTTTGAAGAGCCGTAATATTAAAAAGAGAGCTTTCAGTAGAGGGGAAGCTTTTATTGAATTACTAAAAGAAACCGTGGTAATTGGAAAATTTTTGAACATGAATTTATGAATAAAAAATTAAACAAATCATCTAAATTTTAATTTTATATTTTTAATAAACTATTCAAAGAACACATATTTGAAAATCAGCCATCATAATGTAGTATTTATTTGGTAAATTTAAACTAAAGCGGAGCATAAATTTATTAATTTTCCATAAAAATGAGCTTTCCGTTTAGTTGTGTAGGTTTATAAAGTAAGATAATAAAGGGTGCTTCCGCGGATTTCTCTTACATCCAATTTAAAATTTAGTTTTATAAAAATTTAACTTATTTGGTAAATTCTGGTCACAAGCACCTCAGAATTTTTGAGATGAACGATGCACTTAATAGCAATCCAAACATTCCCCATTTATAACAAAATTAAAGAGAAAACGTGAGCTGAAACGAAATTTTATGAATCACCATGTAGAAACAATAATATTATTCATATAATAAAATTTTTACATCAAAATCTATTTACGAAAATTATTTTTGTATACAAAAAATCAACGATGTCATGATTATATTATTACTAAACAGAACAAAACGTAAAAAACTTCAATTTTATTCGATTGCAAAACCGAGCTTTCTGTAATTTGAAAATCCGTTTACAGATGTCTCTGTAATAAATTTACTTGAAATTACAGAAAAGTGTAAAATAATTAAATAACTATTTATGAAAATAAACCATTATTATTGTAAGTTAAGTGCGAAATATTTAATACAATAATTTAACATAATTAATAAATCTCAAAACAATTATAAATTTTATTTATTATTCGGTTGGCTTAAATAAAACTTTTCGTCATAAAATATTCACCATCATAGTTGCTGCGCGCTGTAAAACAATAATAGAAAAACGTCACAATTTTTCCAAATTTTTGTTTTTTTTTATTTCGATTCATGTTTCATTTTTATAGCATCGTTCGTGTGCGTTTTCTGGGATCGTTGTTGGGTGGAATTCAATAAAATAACCATATTGTTAATAACTTAATGGTTTTTGTGAGTATGTAAACGGCACGTGGCTCTACCCACTTTTTGCATGGTTGGCTCATTATACGGATACAAAATCTTAAAGCACCAAGTCGTATTTTGAACTCGTTTATACAGCGAGGTGCCTGCTATAAGACACGCCCGTTACAACAGTCCTAACCTGGAGACACTTTCAATTTGTGTAACAATTTCTATACGGGTAATTTGGATTAATTTATTAATTTGAATTTGAAAGCTTCAAACAACACAAACCTATTAGGTGTGCGTATATATGTTGCTATAGGCTCTGTACCTGAGATAGATCTGATCTGAGATGACACGTTCTACATTCCTAAAGTCGTACAGGCAGTCATCTTTTTTAATTTAATTTATTTTAAATATGCAGCGATGTGGTCGGCGGCGAAGTGGATGTCTGCGATGTGGTGTTGTCGATGAGGATATCGGTCATGTGCTTGTTTGTAATGTAACATAGCTTGTCAGCAATGTGGTTGTGTCGGCGGCGATTTGGTTGCCTCTGAGAATTGGTTTGCGGTGATCGAGTTTTGTATTCTAATTGGACTTGTCGGCCATAATTCTGGTTGTCAATGTGGTTGTCAGCAAAGTAGCTTGTCGGCGTTCTGATACAGAGCGCAGTTTGCAACAGTTCAACACTAATAAAAATGATTTTTTGAGTTGTTATGTGACAATGAATGAAACATGGATCCACTACTACACTTCGAAATCCAATCGTCAATCAGCTGAGTGCAGAGCAGCCGGTGAAGAGCGTCTGAAGCGACCAAAACGTAAATGTCGCCCGGTAAGGTTTTTGTTTCCGTATTTTGGGATGCGCAAGGTATTTTATTAGATAGTCGACTATCTTGCGAGAAGGAAGACCGTCAACAGTAAACATACGGGCGCATTTAAAGAAGGAAGTTGGAAAAAAAACGGGCCCAAATGCAAAAGAAAAATGGCTCTTTGCGATAGAAACGAATATTTTGAGGCCAAAGAAAAATCTTGCTACAAAAAGGTGTCGAAATCTTAGAGAGGCGTTGGAATGAATGTATCATTCTTGAAGGAAACTATGTTGTTGATGAATAAAGTCGAATTTTTAAAAGAAAAATGTTTTTTATAGTTAGCGTAGAAACTTATTGACTGGCGTGTTATCCGGTTTTCGGCGATATTTATTTCGTTGTTGTGGGTGTCGGCTAGGTGATTTTGGCGTTGTATAGTTATGTCGATTTGCGTTTTTTTTATTTCGCTGGCGCTACATCCCATAGAGGGATTAGTCCTTGTTAGTTCCAAGGTTACATACTCAGTTTTTCAGCAAGTTCCCACATCGGCTCGGCGAGGCATACTGGCATACCAGGGTATAGGTGTTACTATTTCATTCCATTTTTGCGAGTTCTTTTTTGTGTTCTTATGCGGTCATTCAAATTTTTACTAATTGTAGCAATGATTGCTTGCAATCGGCGATCTGGGTGAACTCCATCTAAACCATATACTAATGATAATTAGGTCGATAATTTAACCGATTATTTTATATGAAGCTCACATTAACACAGCAAATGTTTCGTTTGTTCTACCATCTATCTATGTATATACATATACCTTAGTTAGTCTGGTTCTTTGATCGAGCTAATCTCGGAAACTAACTAATCGATTTTGAACAAATCTTCCCCATTATTTTTAGTGTAGGTCTGTGGTTGAAAAAAAATTTGAAAACAAATTCGTACAACAGATTCATTAATAAATGAGTTTTGAGATACGAGATTTCAACATCGAGATACTAATTTAGGAATTTGATCCTTGATATCATTAATATTTCTAAAAATGATTTGGGGTGATAAGTGTCTAAATGGGTGATGGGTGTCTAAATTTTTGTTGAGTGTCTAAATCTCACCTAGCACACAGGCGGCTGCCGAGAAGCTAGGCGCGGCCCTGGAAATAAAAACTTGCCATAAAAACAGGAAGGATTAAGCTACATATATCCAAAATGGCGGGAGGTTATCAAAATCGTTCAAGAATATTTTAAAATAACCATAACTTCGGAGCCGAGTTTCTATTTGCACACCTAATACAATAACGATATGTATTATTTATTATGGTATTGTCTGCATTATAACTTTATCATTTAACGAATTAATAATGGATTTCAAATTTTTTTGATCAAAACATACACATAAATTCATGTAGATTTTTCAACATATCGAAAATTATAAGTACAAACTGCTGATAAATTCGGAAGTTGAAAAATTAAACTATGACTATATTACACAAATGGTTCTATTTTTACAGCAATAAACCTACAGGTCCAAAATCATTTGTACTTTCACAATGCAAACCATTGTTATTTCATATAGAATAAATACTTATAAATTAATAATGAAAGATATATTGTCTCATTTCTCCAATTTTCTGAAGGAGAAAGAAGTAAAATCTTTGTAAAGGAACTTGGCTAAAGCTTCCGTTGAGCACCAAACTCTTTACTTTTTCAAAAAAGAATTTGTTTGATTACTAGATTTACTCGTATTCCAATGTAATTAAAAAAAATGTTCACAATAAAAATTCATATTTATTTAGTAACAATAACAATATACATATTATGCAAAAATGATAAGTAAACTTATTTAGTAACGTTTCTTTCAGTCATAATCAGAATAATTCCAACTAACCTTTATTATTAAATATTTCTTAAAAATATCACAATAGCAATTAACAAATAAAACTAAAGAAAAATAAGTTCATGCAGTTAAAACATTTAATTTACGCTTTTTGGAAAGAAGATTCAATGACTGAACTGAGTTATTTTGTTTTTTGCAATAATTATTCAAAAAAATGTTGCACCAAATTTTTGCGCAATTTTGCAAAATTTTAAAATCGGTTCCACCACATTTATTGCAAATTATGTTTAAATAACAGTTATTAATATATTCTATTACAGCAGAATAAAAATATTCATGATGATTACATGAATTTAAAAATGACGTTAGAAATGATTTAGACGTTAGTGTTTCAAAAATTTGGTGTACACATATTTCGAATGATGTCAAGAATTCGGTAGGGTATTTTAGCCCACCACGATCTAAGTCACGCAAATAAAAAACTGTCTCCAGTGGTAAATCATAATCAAGATCTTCATTGGTTAATAATTTGATAGTACATTCGTCACAGTTCAATTTTTGAGTAATTTTTCTGCCTACATAGCCTGACACGTAAATTAGAACTGGAAGAATATCAGGCTCAAGCGTTATTCTTTCAGCGTAGCTAATAATCCTACTAATTTCTAAGCTGTCTATGCAGGCAATTTTTTGTCGCTATTGTTTTTTAAATTTATACTAAGCGACATCTTTTAACTGGTTTAGTAATTGCGAAAAGCTTTATCAAATTACAATATTTTTATTTGGTGAAGCTCTGTTTTGTTCATACTACAGGATGAAACAATATAGGCTGCGAATTTGTTGCGATGAAAAATAAATTTTTAACATGTAACGAAAAAACAGTTTTCGAAGTTTGTCATCAACAATGTGGAAATAGAACCCAAAACACAATAATCCCCATATTACATTGCTACTCTAAAACCCTTTTTTATCGAACGTTTGTTTTGGAAAAATAATGGTGAACTTTTTTATGGAACACTCTATACTAATTTCTGATTTTCTGTACATACACATAAACAAATTCTTGTTTCTACAGAAAAAAAAAAATTGTGTTAGACTAATTTAAATGTTTTTCCGTTAACTCAACATAATATGACTCAATATTAAAATATGCTTTTCCTGAATATTGAATTAACCATTCACATTGAAAATTCAAACAAAGAATTTGTGTTTTCATATACAAAAAAGCTTCTAAAAAAATACTAAAATACACTGGTTGGTATGAAAAAGTACAAAAAGTTTCCCCTCTATGAAAAGCACATGGAAAAAAATGGCGGAATCTTACGGCTCTTATATTAAGGAGGCTCTGTTTGCTTTCATGACCGCATATTACATCGATTGTTGTTTCATTGTGAATGGCATATACTATAACGGAACTTGAAAGTTCAAGTTCAATTAACAGATTAATTCTTCAGCGGTCCACACGCGGTGTTTGGTTGCCGGCTATTAGATTTGAAAGGTCGTGGGGGTTGTGTGGACATGCAAAATCTTTAAATTAACCGCTGGAAAATAATCATAGATCGTAACGAACCAACCAACGAAGGACGTACACTCAAGCTCACTAGCTTAATAATAGTTTACTGCATTTCAATATCCATCACAAGAACAGAAGACATAAACCAATATCATTCACCAACTAATAAGAAACCACCACCAACGCAAAAAATTCGTTCGAGAATTGAACGTTGTGTTTTACAAACATACAAAAAAAAATATATATATATATATATAAGTATAAGATAATAGATAATCAAAAATAAAAAAAATCAGTTATAATATTGATCACAATTGGTGATCAAACTATGTAAAAGAAAACTTTGAAAAAACTATGTGCGTACAATAAACAAGTCTATTAGAAAAAAAAAAATCAACTATCATTTACTGGCCACGCCAAAACAATTAGAAAATATAATCTAAATTCTGATTAATAATAAATAATGCACAATCAAATACATGATGTTAATTATAAAATTTCAAATACCGTACAATTATTCAGTTGCGACGCAGCTCCTCATGGTATCCCTAATCCGTGTATTATGGTCCAAGACAGCAGCCGTTTTGTAACGGTCAATGAATTCTTTCAGCATAACGCGTGCACCCCAGTGATATATAAACTTTCTTAGTATCAGCTCGCAAATATAACGGATTCAACCTTTCGTGGCATGTACCAGTTATGATAAGGTACGCGTGTTTTATAACGCCAAACACTGAGCGTAAGATATTATAGAAATCGTAAAATAATATCTAATTTGTGTTTTATTATCGTTACCGTATCGATCTTTCAATGGGATAATTTGTAGCAATAAAACGCAAACATTTTTTTTCAATTGCTTTTGTAGTTTAAATAATGTTTTTTTTTTTATTGGTTATTTCACTTTATTATTAATTACAATATGATTTTATTATACACAAATTATAGTTTTATTTAGATTTATTATAAATTACAATGAACTAATTTAGTATTACAACCCAACGTGCGATTCGTAAAATTTATATTTCGTTTTGGGGTCGTAAATTCTTATTATCGAATGACATTGTTCTAATTAAATTTACTTTTAAGTAAATTTTAGTGTAAATTAAATAATTTTTTTTTTTTTGTATAATTTATATTATTATATACGAGCGATTCATAGAACGTCCACCATATTTTCACTCGTGGAATTTCACAACACAAAAACCATATAAAAAAAAAAACCGTAAATAAATAACGCGAGCCGCGCGATCCCCACGCGCAAATGTTAGATAATATATATTTTTTTTCACTTACAGGGATTCTTAACAAAAACGACCACTGCGATATTTTAAATATTATTATGATGCGGTCGAATATACTTTATATAAAACAAACGAAATATTACAATAATAATTCGTAATAATACTCAAGGCAATATTGTACTGCCAAAAAGAAATAATGAAATGTACTGATCGACTGACCAAACAAGAATCTTTTTTTTTCGACCGTCAGCCTTGCTCTTTTTATAACCCTTTAAAATAAAAATCAATTGGTGGGGTGATCGATTGCAGATGTACATCATAAAGATGATACCAAAACAAATATTAGTGTAATAAATTTAGAATTAGCACAGTTGCAGGGCTGGGAAGGATGGCTGCAACCGCGGCCGTCGTTACAATACCCACTGATTGTTGGCATTAAATTTTATCCAGTGATTTGATGCATTTACGGTTCCGATGGAACATAATTCCTCAAGATTCCTCTTCCGTTGTAGGATTGCCACCTCGCACTGAGCTTGGCTGCTCATGATGTTATATATTGGCGATATTTCACACAAAAATCTTCTTCCTTGAAATGATTGACAATTTTTTACTTGCTCTCTAGTCATTAATGCGAGCTGTTCCCGGTGAGCATCTATTGCTAAAAATTCTGCCTTGGTGTCGATGTAAGACTGCGAATACCTGTGTTCGATATTAGGCACTGGAAAAACGGCTAACAGGGTGTACTCCCGCGTAAATGATAATGGAATGGTGAGTTCTACTATAATGTTCCTTGGAGTTACTCTACTGCGTATCTTCATGCTATGATATATGTGAAGAAGATCCGGAATGCCATGCCCAGGTATGGTGATCGTTGATGGTATATGTCTTTTAATAATTTCCAGCTCTTGATCCAATTGAGCCGGGGAGAGTAATGAAGGATGCAAAATGTTCTTGTGTGCATTATGGATTACGTCAAGTAAGGCTTGTTGCGTGTCCTCCAAATTTTTCAATATTAATATCAATTCAATGCTTGAAGTTAATATTAAACGAATTTGCTTTTCTCGTATGAAGTACTCGTTCAATTGTTCTAGTTCAGCCTTTAGCATTCCATGATCATTTTTCAGTTTGTTTAATGATTTCATAGTAAGAATTGAGTTGTGCTTTATTAGCTTAACTGTGTTGTCTATTATTGTGGTATGATTCCTTATCAGTGCCTCTAATTGATTCTGATCATCGTTTATGGCCTCAAATTGACTTTCATATTCTCTTGCTTCACGCTCTGTAAGAATCCCAAACATGTCGCCTAACACAACGCCTATTGTGTCGCCTAAACCTCGTTTTGGTCTGCGCACTTCCTTGTTGCTGGCTAATAATAATTCATTATCTGCTTCCAAATTATTGAACTGCCATTGAATTTGTTGAAGAATTAATTCGCAATTTATTTCAACAACGTCTATGCAGGACTTCTTCAGTTGACTTTGCGCGGTCTTGAATGCTTCAATTTCCTCCCAGTAATTACTCATATTATAATAGATTATTAGTGACCATTTCATGGCTACTACCTCGAGTCTGCCTATTGATTCAAAGTGTATGCCTGTAGAATGGTTGAATGGAGGAATGTCTATGTTGGCCTGAGCAAGTCCCAAAATGCAACATATGGACAACATCGCAAGCATCAGATGTTTCAATTTGCTCTGGTTTTTCACTTGTCGATGAGGTTGCTGCCGCAGAAACCTTTCGGAATTCTTGGATATTTGCGACTCCTTCTCCTCTTCACTCTTGTTGGCTTTCATGGGCATTAGATCCTTTAAATTTTCCTCAATTGGTAGTTTGCACAATTTCACAATTGGCCGCTTGAAGATATTGTTCTCGCAGTTCACTGTAGCTACTCTAACTAAATCATCATTTTCGGCATGTGTCTCGATAATTCGCCCTAGTTTCCAACGTGTGGTTGGTTGTTGGTCATCCTTTAAAAACACCAAGTCGTTGATTTTTAGGTTCGCTTGGCTACGTTTCCATTTAGTTCGTTGTTGTAATTGATGGAGATATTCACAGGACCATCTTTTCCAAAAGCCTTGCACCATTTTCGCAACAAGGTGCCATCTTGTTTATAAAGAGATGTTATCTGTATCAGCGACCGGCAGTGACTTGAGAGAATCACCTATCAAAAAATGTCATGGTGTTAAAGCTGATAAATCTGTTGGATTATTGGTCAGTTGAGTTAGCGGTCGAGAATTTAGACACGCCTCGATTTGTGTAACTACTGTGTAAAGCTCCTCAAAGGTGAGGGTTGCTTCTCCTATGATTCGTTTTAAATGGAACTTGATAGATTTAATGCCCGCTTCCCATATGCCACCGAAATGGGGTGTCATGGGCGGTATGAAATGCCAATTGGTTTCGTCGTTGGCTATCATAGTGGCGATCTCGTCCGGTAATGTGGTTATTGCGCGATGGTGTTCTTTTAACATTACCTTGTTCGCTCCAACAAAGTATGTCCCATTGTCAGAGTAGATATCCGTGCATAATCCTCTCCTGGATGTAAATCGCTTGTAAGCAGCAATAAATGATTCGGTTGTTAAATCGCTTACAATTTCAATATGTAAAGCTTTTGTTACCATGCAGATGAACAGTGCAATGTAACCTTTGTGAGTTTTGTGACCTCTTCCCTTGGTTGTTCTCACTTGAATGGGGCCAGCATAATCGATACCCGTTTTTGCGAACGGTCTTCCCGGCCGTACTCTAGCAGATGGTAAGTTTCCCATTTGTTGTTGTGCAAGATGCTTTTTGTTACGAAAGCAAATAATGCACTTTTGAATTACTCGACGTACGGCACGTTTACCGTCAATAATCCAATATTTATTTCTCAAATGCGACAATGTTAGTTGGGCACCCCCATGTAAGGTACTGACATGAGTATTTTCTATAATTCTTTGTGTTACAAGGTTGTGTTTATCCAGGATGATGGGGTTTTTGCTGGACCTTGATAATGTTGAATTTTGAAGTCGTCCATTTTATCGTAACAAGCCATTTTCATCTAAAGTTGGATTCAATGATAGTAGCTTGCTTCTTTTGCTAATTTGTTTAGCCTGGTTAAGACAGCTAATTTCATTAGAAAAATCTTGCTTTTGTAGTGCCTTGAGAATTGTTGTTTCCGCATCCCGGAGTTTTATACCTGTTAGCTGCTAATGATTGTTGTTGCCATGCTTGGCATTGTTGATAAATCGCTTACAGTACGCAACTATGCGTTTTAATCTGTTGTAATTCGAACATCGCTCAAATAATTCATTAAATACGTGCACTTCTCTGCTTATTGTCATTAGTTTTGAATGTTTTTCTTCTAATTCTTCACGATGATGTGTATGAGTAAGTGAGGAACTATAGATTTCCTTCCTACTAGTTATATTTTGTCCCAGGAAGTCCGGTCCTTCCCACCATAATTTTTTGTTTGTTAATGCGGATGGTGGTATGCCTCGTGAAGCTATATCAGCTGGGTTGTCGCCAGATTTTACGTGATGCCATGTTGTGGTCAGTATGAAGGATTTATAGCAGAAATTCTGTTTGCCACGAATGCCTTAAATTTGTTTGGCTCGCCTGTGATCCAACATAGTGCAATGGTTGAGTCTGACCACGCATACATCCTGCAGTTGTTTAGATTTAAGGCTTCTTGGACGTGTTTGAGCAGTTTTGATAATAATAAAGCTGCACTTAGCTCTAGTCGAGGAATTGACAACCTCACTTTAGTTGGAGCGACTCTTGTCTTCGATGTTAAAAGTTGTGTTGTAATTGTTCCATTTTCGTTTACTGTTCGACAGTATATAGCAGCGGCGTATGCGTATTCCGAAGCATCAGCGAAACCGTGAAGCTCTATGTCGGTATTTTCAGTTGTATTGATCCACCTTTGAATCTTTATGTTTTGGATATCACTTAATTCTGCCTTATATTTTATCCATTTTGTGTTGATATGTTCTGGTAGATGTTCATCCCATTTTATTCCGCTTAGCCATAATTGTTGCATCATAATTTTTGCTGTAATTGTTAGTGGAGAGAGCCATCCAACTGGATCAAAAAGTTTCGATGATTCGGATAATAATGAACGCTTTGTAGCTTGGTTGCTGGATAACTGAAGTTTTGCAACATCAAATTTAAAGTTGTCTTCTTGTGGATCGTACAAAATGCCTAGGGTCTTGATGCAATCGTTTAACTTGATTTCCATATTACCCTTACCGTGCAGCTCTCTTGGTATATGTTGTAATAACTCACTTGAGTTAGAAAACCATTTTCGTAAGTTAAATCCACCTCGATCTGTTAGCAATTTTAATTCGCGAACTGATTGACATGCCTCCCTTATATTGTGGCATCCGGTCAGCAAATCGTCTACATAAAAATCTTTCAATATGATGTGTGCTGCTATTGGATACTCATTGGCTCCATCAAGAGCTAACTGTCTCAATGTTCTTATCGCCAAGAAACTGGCTGCTGTTGTCCCATATGTGACTGTTTTGAGTTTATAAGTTGTTATTGGTTTAGACGGTTGAGTTCTCCATAATATTCGTTGGTAATTCTGGTCTTGTTCGTTTATCCAGATTTGGCGATACATTTTCTCTATGTCCGCCGTCATTACGATTTTGTATTTTCGCCATCGCAATAATATATCCGTTAGGTCATCTTGTAATTTGGGACCATTCATCATGCAATAGTTTAAAGATACTCCTGTCGTAGTTTTAGCCGAAGCATCAAACACTACTCTAAGTTTTGTAGTGGTGCTATCCTGTTTGATTACACCATGATGCGGTATGTAATAGGTGTTACTTGCTATATTGTGATCTTCAACCTCTTCCTGCACAAGTTCCATGTGCTTTAGATTTATGTATTCCTGCATAAATTGATGATATAACTGTCTGAAAGACGGATCTCTCTTGAACCGATTTTCAATTTGTATTAGCCTGGCAGCGGCTTTTTTCTTGGATTCTCCTAATTTGATATGATTATCCTTGAATGGAATTCTTACCACATATCTTCCATCTGATCCCTTTCCTGAGGTTAACTGGAAATGTTGTTCAACCATGTCTTCCTCTTCCGTATTAATTCTGTTTTCTGGTATCGAATCTACCTCTATGAGTAATTTCAATTGATCTTCTATGCCTTTAGTAGCTATCATTGTTGTTGGCTGGTTTGTTCTGGTGCCGCCTCTGCTGCCTATTATTATCCATCCGATTTCAGTTTGTTGTGCCATTGGTTCTATTTCACTTCCTTTTATGATGTTGTTGTTTATGATTGCTGGATAATAGTCGGCACCAAGTATGAGATCAATTGGTTGTGACTTGTTAAAATAAGGATCGGCGAGTTGTATTTGTTTGAGATGGGCCCAACATCTTGCATCAAGGTCCACCTCCGGTAACTGCTGGTTGAGTTTATCAAATATCAACGCTTCGATATTTAGTTGAAAATCGGTTTCGAATCTTGGCAAGATTTGTATATTGATTGTATGTTTACAATCACCTGCTTTCCCTTCTCCTATACCGGAGATAGAAACGTTGACCTTCTTCTTCTTAAGGTTGAGTAGGTTAGCGGCTTTTGATGAGATTAATGTCACCTGTGATCCAGGATCTACTAATGCTCTTAGCAAGATCTGATTTCCCGTGCAAGTTATGGCTTTAACTACTGCGGTTGGTAACAAAACTTGTTCCTGTTGATTTACTATAAGGGTTTTCGCGTTTTTAACTCCAGTTCCGCCATTTGATAATGCGTTATTGCAGTGTAGTAGGGTGTTAAGTGACCCTTTACATACGACGCATGGTTCTGACTGACAATATTTACTTTGGTGATGGTTTAGGCAACGTACACAAAGGCTTGCTGCATTTATTAGCCTTGATCTATCGAATGTTGACATACTTTTGAACTGTTGACATTGATCCAAGTTGTGTCGTTCCTTGCAACTATTTACCCAACATGTTCTGCTTGCTGTGGTTGTATAGGCCCGTTTTAACGGTGGTATATACTGTGGTCGGCTTGCCGTTTGTTTGTTGCTGCCCATGGCTTCCAGTGATTGAAATCTTTTTTCAAGGAATTTGAAAACTTCTTCTAGTTGTGGAATATCTCTGGGTTTATCTATGGATGATTCATAGAGCCTGATGGATTCTGGGTCCAGTTTTTTCATTAATATGAAGCTTACGAATGCTTCAAAAGATGAACTTATGTTGAGCCGATTTATGTTATGCAGAATTTCTTTTGCTGTATCGTGCAAGTTCCTTACCGCTTGTGCGGACGCCATTTGAATTGTTGTTAGTGATAATAACGCACTGAATTGATGGTTGGCGAGTAACCTCGCGTTGTTATATCTATTTTGTATTATGCTCCAGGCTGTTTGGTAATTATCACCTGTTGTTGTTAGATGACTTATGAGTTGAGCTGCTCCTTTTTGTAGGTGTGATTTTAAATATGTCATCTTCACCGTGTCAGATATTTTGTTGTTTTGATGAATCGGTCATATTCACCGTAAAAGTTTGGTAGTTCTATTTTTGGCAGTTTCATCTGGACTGATTCTGCCGTAGTTATATTATCGCCGTGAAATCGTTGTAACTCGATCATTGTGGTTTCTACTTTTTCTTGTAGCTGGCCAAAATAATCTTTTTTGAAGTAGTCAGACGTTTGCTCGTCTTCTTCTGTTTCTATTAAGATTGCAAAGTGTTGGTTTGCTACTTCTTGGATGTCTTTTTCTAGTTGTTTTAATTTTATATTTATGTATTCCTTGGATATCTTGTTAGTCTCCAATGAATGATTGACTGACGCCAATTTTTGATACATTTGGCGCATGAGGACATCTTGCCGTTTGAATAACTTTTTGTTGTTGATTTCTTTTGAACTAGTTTCTTGCTGCGCAAAAGTTTGCCCTGTTGAACTCGTTGATGCGGTATTTAGGCGTTCACGCATATCCGTTATTAATTTTTGGTATGCGTCTGTGACTTTTTTCCGTCTTTCTAGATATGCATGGCCCTTTTCTAGAGGTGGGGTCATGTTCAAGATTTTCGTATCATTATCGACGTAGTCGTTATAAATCACCTTTAGAGATGCCAACCTTTTTTCCAAATATATCTTCGTTTTCCTATCCTCCCCGTCTTTGCGGTAGTTTGTTTCCATTTGGACGATTTTGTCACCTGCTTCATCTTGTTGCTGGAGTATGCTTTTCATTTTTGTTGTTATTTTGATGTGTACAGGTGCCTTAACTTAACTTCAGATTTGTTGTTATTCTTAAGTTTTCGTTTTTTTTACTGTTTTTAATGTAAACTTATCGCGTTTAACTTAGCGATGCCAGTTGTTTTAATGGTTCGAAGGACCAATGTTTAATTTCAAATGATAGCGAGCTTACCGCTGGTGAGGGCTCACTATTTATGAATTAAAATTATTTTTGAAAACAAAACTAAAACGTTACTGATATAATTTCGTTCTGCTTTATTATTGAGAATTTAGTTCTTTATATAAAAAAATAAGTGCTCATCATTACAATTTATGTTAGTGCAAAAAATGTTGTATTATATGTCACTAGACAATTTACACGATAGTTTGATGAATAAGCTTATACATTATGTATGCTACAAGCCTGCTTACTTATATACTCGTACATATTACATTACAATTATAATATTTGTGCAGATCGATGCCCTGTTGATGTTGAACTCAACATATACTTTTAGGCGCTATATTATAAATAGAACCTTACAAATGTTTAATGAATTGATAATTGGTTTTGTTCTCTACTACACAATATTTTTTTTGTATATCTTTACAATTTATTTGAGAGTAGTTTGATGAGGAATATTCCTTCAATATTTGAGTGGAATATTAATATATTTATTTATTGTAATGGCTAGCTACAACCTAGATAATATATTTAGTGATAATTGTATAAATAAATATTTCCTTTGCGGATCCGACCACAATAGACATATCAATTCGATCAAAAAGCTCTGACTTGGATTTACGCGTTATACAGTTTAATGCCTGTAGCATGAATAACTTTGATAAATTTCACTCGATTCTCGAATTCATTGAAAATCTTAATTCCGATTTTCATATACTTATTGTTAGTGAAACCTGGATTAAAACCCAAAATGTAAATTTTTATAATATAAATGGTTTCAGAAGTATTTTTTCGTGCAGAGATGATAGAACCGGTGGTTGTATTGTGATGTATATTAGGAATGATGTAAACTTCGATATAATCAGAACCGACGAATCAAATTTTGAATTTCAGTTTATACAAATAAAACTTAACGAGTTTTCACGAAATTATGTCACTGCCACATTGTCGCCCACCTGACTCGAATAGGGATATTTTCTTTAGAGAATTAGAATTAGTTATTCATAAAAAGTGTCACAACATTATACTAGGCGATATTAATATACCTTTAAATAAGTCAACTCCTGTAGTAACAGACTATAAAAACTTATTGTTAACTTTTGGGATAGTTGCAACGAACAATTTTGAAACTCGGTCTAAATCAGGAAATATAGTTGACCATGTGCTCTGCGGGTTTAATGGATTACAGAAGGTTGTAAATTCAACTCTATTCTCTGATATTAGCGATCACAACTTTATTGCTTCACATTTCTCGTATAAAAACAAAAGAGTTAATAAACTTTTAGAAAAGAAAATAATTGGTTATAATCGAGTAAATGCTGATTTTGACAATTATTTGACAAGTCTGGATGTAAATTGTTTTGAACCGGATATAATTTTGTCTCACTGCAACGACAGTCAAATGGTTATTTCACACCGTTGCAATTTAGGGTTAACATTGTTATAATTAAACGTGCAATAACAAAACAACATTTTTGGCGTGACTTTGTTTGGTGGTAGTAAAACGATCGTTCGATTTTGGTACCGGTTGATAAAAGATAAAGTTTTCTTGATGGGTTGGTGGGAAGGTGAAAGACAGTCAAGATTTGGTTTTTCAAAACAGAACACCTGATATTAAATTAAATATTAACTGAGTTAAAATAAAAGTTGTGCTCGGATTTCGAGGCACGTTTGTGACCTGGGACACAACAGGCTTTGTTTTTGTAAAAGTTTATTTTATTAAGTTCGGTAAGTAATTCCATTAAAAAGCATTTATAAATTAAAGCATATAAAAATATAACAAAATAAATAAATAAATAACAAAATAACAAATACGAAAGACATGAACTTGTTAAAATAATTTTTATCCCATCGAAGTGATTTTCTTTTTATAACACGGAAGGAAAAAAAAAACATATTGGTAGTAAGTGAAGTTAAATAATTAAAGGTACCAATATGAAGTGATATTGTATGTTCAGAAAAAAAAAATAAAAAAAAAAATAAGTTGTAATCATAAACAAAAACTAACCGAAATTATTGAATAAAAATTATAAATTATATGAATTTGATAAAAAAAATTAAAATATAAATGCGGCGTTGTTATTTGTTATCCTGTCAGTGATTGTGGTTGCATTGAATGGAATGTGGTTGGTTGCTAGTTGCTGTGGTTTTAAATTGCCGATATGATAAAAAACGTTCAATTAAGTGTAACGCATCAATAATAGCAAACATAACTAACAAATTAAAATAATAAGTGAAACATAAGCCTATCATAAATCTAAACATACCATTGTTAAATAATAAAAAAAAAAAAATTAATAAAAATTCTGTTAATGAAATTTGGATCACAATACCAACAGTACGGCTAATAAATATTCGCCCATTCGATTTTATGTTGTGGTTGATGGTGTTAACAACTTGTAAAAAGCGTTAATCAATTCGAACGCACGTATGATTTTATGTTGTGGTGTCACGACATTTGAAAACGGGAAGCTGGAGTGCACGAGTGATTGCGGTTTGCGGCGAAGCGGTAGTGGCAGAACAGTGGAGCAGCGGTATATGGTGATCATTTCCTTTATACTTTGGCATTTTGGCAAGTTATTCATTTTTTTTGTTTTACATAATATTATTCTAAATTGGTACATTGTATATCTTTTCTTTTAAATTTCTATTGGTTTTGTAAACCGTTATGTTTATTTTTCTTTTACCGTGTTTAATCAAAATTTGTTCATAATCATGAGTCTTTGAATTAGGAAAGAATAGGGAATGAAATTAAAACTGGTGGGTTGACTAGCATGTTATGTGACTGTAACTTTCAATTAAGAGTAAAGTTAGTATTAAGAAAAGCGGTTAATTCTCGATTGCTTGTAGCCTTGGACCACCCACGCCGTACCGACGAGTCATAGCCGGAAATATGTCGACCGCACCAAGGTACGCTACAAGCAATAAATCTGTTAGCAACAGTTAGTATCTAATTTGAATGTTAAAGGTTGTTACATCACATTACAGAGAAATATGAAGAACTAATTACCAAATACACACGCTTTATTAAAAAAACAGTTAAATTATAAAATTTGTATTGCCCTTGGATGACGTACGATTTATGGCAATTAATTAATAAAAAGGAATCAATCCTAAAGCGGCAACTCTGTAATAGTTCAGCAGCAATCCAAAATGTAAGCGATTATAACCAAAGACTTCTAGAAATGGATAATGTGACTAAACGTGAAAAATATTATGCCAAAAAGAGATATTTTGAAAAGGTTTTTGGGGGTGTTCCTAACCAACGTGACTTGTGGTTCAATATAAATGCTTTACTGGGTAGAACTAATAGCAACAAACATAACCTTGTTATTAATATTGGTGGGGAAATTATATCTGACGGATACAGAATTGCATCTCCTCAATTCAACAATTATTTTACGAATGTTGGTGAAGATTTGGCTGGTCAGATTAACAGTTCCAAAAATATTTTTAAATTTAATACCTATCACGTTGTTAATCAAACTATATTTATAAAGCTTACGTCATCTGTTGAAATATTTAACTTAATTATTGATTTGGAATCCAAGAAAGGAAGTGGACCATATTTGCTCGATAGCAATGTCCTAAAATTCCACATCAACAATTTTTCGGAGATTTTATCAAACGTTTTTAATAAGGTTTTTGAAACTGGAATATATCCAAATTGTTTAAAATTATCAAAAGTTATTCCAGTTTTCAAAAGTGGTGATAAAACTAAATTAACGCTTTACAGACCAATATCTACGTTATCTATTATAGATAAATTGTTAGAAAAATTGTTAGCATTACGGGTTAATTCGTTCTTAGAGACTCACAATTTATTATATAATTTTCAGTATGGTTTCCGAAAATGTTCAGGGACTGATGTTGCTTTGGTTGAAACAGTTGATATGATTAATAGTTCCATAAATGATAAGTTCTAAGTATGTGCTTTGTTTTTAGATCTAAAGAATTATTATTAGATAAATTGAATTGGTATGGATTTAGAGGGAAATATCATGACATATTGAAAAGTTATCTCGCGAATAGAAAACAATTCGTGTTTGTTAATGGCGCTAATAGTAAGAGTAGTTTGGTGAAGTACGGTGTACCTCAAGGCAGTGTACTCGGCCCTATGTTATTTTTATTATTCATAAATGACATGGGTAATCTCCCATTAAAAGGAAAACTTAGGTTATTTGCTGATGACTCAGCACGGTTTTATGAAGTTAAGGATCCGATTGACGGACTGCAGTTTATGTCACATGATCTTGACATTTTACTTGATTTTTTTAATGAGAATATGTTATCTCTAAACCTGGCTAAAACTAAATACATGGTATTCCGTTCAATTAGCAAACCTCTTCCTACATTACCTAGTCTTGCTGTAGCAAATGTCAATATTGAGCTTGTCGAAACTTATAGGTATTTAGGAATGATTTTAGAGTCGCATCTTAATTGGCAGCATCATATTGATACGGTCTGCTCAAAAGTTTCTCCAATAATTGGTTTTACACGTAAGGTCTCTCATTATATACCTACGAAAATACTTCGATGCATATACTTTGCCTTCATTCACTCTAGAATTACTTATGGCCTCGTTGTTTATGGCAACTCATCCCAATCGCGATTGAGAAAGCTATACAAGTTCTGCAGAACCGTTGTATTAAAGCAATATACAAATTACCAATTCTATATTCATCGAGAGATTTATACGCTCTAAAGGCTGAAAATATTTTACCGGTAAAAGCCTTACACTTCATGCAGACTGTCAAGTATATCTATAGGATAAGAAATGCTACAATGCAATAAAAATAATCTGAAACCTTGTACTATTATTAATGAGTATGGTCGCAAACGAATTAGTTTCGTAGGCCCTAAACTGTATAACGAAGTCCCTGTTGAAATAAAACAGCAAAATTATGTTAATTTTAAAAAAGGAATAGTTGATTTTTTAAAAGCGATTATAAATAAATATATTATATAAAAAGGTATAGATACCAAGATTATAGTAGTCTTTATTTACATTGTATTTTTGAAATATGTTATTATTTGTAGAGTATAGAATTGAATATTGTTGTATGCAGTTCTCTTTAAGGGATTCTGAATCCACTGCGAACTGCATCCAACAATACATATGTATATTATTATTTATTGTAAAAAATAAAATTATGATTATTATTATTATTATAATCCTGATCACTAGCCGTGTCGGGCGGTTCTGCAAATCTAGATGGAATGCTACCCTCCAATATATATCTATATACGCGCCATACTGTTCTCCTAGGATTTCTGAAAATTGTTAGATACCGATGGACAGAGAAGTAATGCTTCTTCGCCACCCTCCATTTCTTGATCATAGGTGAAATAAAATCGCAGACCAGAGTAACATCCCGCATATTTCTGATAATAAAGGTGGGTTCCCGACCTATATTACTAATACTGAGGTAAGTTTTTAAATGAAATTCAAAAAGTAAGTCACCCCTGTCATTGATGTCCGATCTACCCCAAATGGTATGGTGTGCGTTCAAGTCACTGACTTTTTTCGGTCCATGTATGCGGCTGAAAGCCAGCATTTTCTACTCTCTCTCTCTCTCTCTATACAGACCGCTGTAATGTCACCATTGCAGTACTGCAGAAGTAGAAAAACATTTATATTATTCATCAGCTCCTATTCGTCCCACAACCGTATAAAAGGATATAACCCTTCACTTGCAGACCATAGATCTTGTTATTTTTGATCCAAGATTCTTGGATCAGAGTTATCTCCTCCCCTGATTTAGCAAGTCTGAGAAGTAGCGCCACCGAAGCAGCCTTTGTGTGATGTAAATTTATTTGCACAAACCATATTATAGCAGTATTCATTTAAATTCTTACGACACCAGTGCTACGTTGGTTAGTTGGACGCAACGGAGTCGACAGTCTCCTTCGTCCCACCCCCTCCGCAGTCCCTAAACTTAAAGAGGTCCACTTCCCCTCCCCCAGAGGGCGATGTGCGCCCTTATCCAAGCACAGGGATACTCGATCCCTTAATTCCCTACTTAACCTCTCGAGTAAAATCGCCGGGCTTTGCTTTATAGGCTGTATTCCTTCAAACCCCTTCACGGGTTGTACGATGTTCGGTTGTACGGAACTTTTTTTTGTTTATTCTTATTTTTTTTTATTTTGGTTTTCTATTGTTAACTATGCGACCTTTTTTGGGGCTCAAGGCACACCCTGCTCTTGCACGGGTATGCTTTTTTACGTCCTTACTTTACGCCTCCCGATCAACTCGAGGACGTACAGCTATAGGGCCGATTTAAGACCATCTGCACATTGCAAGCTCCATGCCAGCCTAAATTGGCATGGAAGGTGGGTCGGCCCATGGGTTTTACACACCGACAGGAGGTCTTAGATGTGTTACATTTCACTACAGATCGAAATCTGTTGATGAAATTTCACTTTGCATCCTGCCCCTTTTGGGATTCGAACCCGGTACCTTCCGATCCGAACGCCAAAGCTTTAACCACTGTGACATTTGGTCGGTTGTACGGGGTTACCACCACTTTGTTTTTTGACAGGGGAGCCGCAGATTCCTTATTGATTATCACGACGGATAATCTAAAGCTGCCCTTAAGCTCCTTCTTCTTCACAATTCTCCAGGTCCCTGTCGGAAGATCTGGATAACAAAAGATAATCCTCAGGTATTTTACCAGGTTTACCAGCTCCACGGGAATCCAGTCCATTGCCCTAGTTTGCTTGGTATTTCCCTGTTCGGAACTGCCCTGAGCTTGGCTCCTGGCTATACCACGCCTAACTTCTCTTTCGCCTTCGGAAGAAAGCCGATTTATGATCAGCGCACGCAATCAACTTCAGTCATCGCTGATACCAACCTGCGTCTCTGCAAATTGGCAGGCGTCCCGAATGCTGTCCAATGAATTTAAGAGAAACGAAAGCATTTAAATGCATTAAACACTAACCTCCTTTTTTTCTCCTGTGATGCTCCCGATCTCATGGCTGTCATCCACAACGCGTAGTATTCCCTTCCTTCATGTTTTTGCTAAAAATCGTATGCCCCTGTGGCGATTGTCCCACATGAAGCTTACTACTATACTCAGATAACATCAACCACATTGGATGGAAGTCCTATCCTCGATTATTTTTGCGGAGGTATATTTAGTCATATCTTTACTGGTGCGGAATACTCTCTTTGAGTGCTCCTTGTGTTATATGAGCATACCAATTTTCTGCCATCATTCCGTGCACTTGATAGTCTTCTACCAATAATTTTTCCCTTGTAAAAAAATGGAGCACCACGAGGGTAGTATGATTATAGGAATTAGCCCGCCAAAGGCTGAGCGTTAAAGTCACCATTTCTTAAAGCAAAAGTCGCTTTTATTTCAATGTGGAGTGTATAAAGGATTTATTTTTAAAATTCATATTAAGATAATTACAGTATTTTGTTAAACGCTTATTACACAAACTGAAAGTAATATTTCTATTATGAAACTGCATAAAGATAAAATATAAAAGATAAATTTTTAAAAATTGTCTGGAATAAATCAAAGAGAAAATCTAAGAGCAGCAGCAACAAAATGTTGACCTTTTTCAATACAAATATGTGTATAGCGAACAGAACAACAGCTTACACAATACAACGGTATATACGTACGTACGTAAATAATCTTTAAAATTTATAAGAGAAGAAAATCTTTGAAATATTTATTGTAAATCCATATATTCGAATACGAACGAGTATATGTGAACTGATTTCTTACGAGCAAATAATAATTCGATAAAAAACGTTTTCGTATTTATTTAAACAATTTAAATCAACTTAGATATGAAATATTGAACTTTACAAATTTTTGTGCATTGTTTTCTATTATCATTGTTGATTCGTTATTCTTCGATACGATAACAGCTCTAAGCTTTTTTTAAATAAATATGCTCAAATCAATTTCCAATACCTATATACTCGTGTTCTATACCCGATATTATTTTAATGGAATATAAATTCGCCCGAACGATGAACTATTTTTATTTCGATTCTAGGCCTTCCATCAAATTCACAGATTACAGCACAACACCATTCTATATGTATAATAGATAGCATTAAACCCAACCAAATTTCCTTTTTTGCCAAGGAAGTTACCAAAAAGATCTATTTAAAATTCAAATCACGTTTTGAATAATATCTTTATGCAAAATATAAATTTTCTTTTGTGTTACAGGTAAATTCATTAAAATAAAGAAAATCATAAAATTCGTAAAAAATTGTATACAGAGATAAGATATATAATACAAAAAAAAAATAATAATAATTTTTCTTGGAAAATGTGAAAATTTTCCTTTTTTGCTACGGATGAAAAAAAAAATTTAATATTGACAGAATATTAAATTTTTGGAATATAATGTAATTAAGCGTTATTGTATTTTAATTAATGAAAGAATCACGCGTTGCTTCTTCTTCTTTTCTATTATGAAAACTAGAGAGCTAACTAAAGGTACATTTTGCTCTAATTATATTCGAGTCATAGTAATTTGCAACCTTTATGTTGTGAAGTTTTATCAGAACGTTTTGTGCTACGTACCACACTTTTCAAAATCAGCTACACTCTTAACATTTTTTGTTGAATTTTGCTACAATTAATAGAGGTTATCTGTTTCCAGCATTTATTGTAGTAAATTATCATCGTTGTGTGATTCACTTTTACATACGTACAATTTAAACGTGGGAAATCTCATTTTAGTAGTGTGAAATAGAAGTTTTAAAGTTAAAATAATACTTTACAAGGATGCCAATAATTTTTTATATTTAGGTAAAATCAAATTTAATTTAGTAAATAACCACAAATAAAGTGTGAAATAAATTTAAAAAAAACAGAAAATCACATACGTTAATATTGATAAATTGACAACAACAGTGCGAATTTGTTGTAAAATTCATGTATTTTACAATTTTTTCCATTATAAGAATAGTCGAAAATGTTGAAAATCACACTTCGGGATCATAATTAACAGACGAAAGGGATTAGAAATTATAATTAAAATGCGAAAATTTCATTCAAATAATATAGAATTCATTTCATTTATTCGAAATAAAAATTAAAAATTATAAATTATAATTTTAAAACTAAACTAAAATTAAAAAATAAATCTCCATATATATGTATATAACATACACATTTGTATAATAATAATTACAAAAAATATGATTTTACATACTTAAAGAATTTAATTTATTAATTAAAGTATTAATTTTACTTATATTACTACTTGTTTTCTTGGCTCCTCTAACTGCTTCCGGGTAGTGTTTAAGGTAAAATCTTACCAAAAACTCCATGGTTTGCGATAACTCCTTCGGATACATAATATTTAGCACGTAGTAGAGGCTGACAATATATTGAAGGACTGTAATAATACTACGCGACTGCTGATGAATTACTTCAGTTTTTTCAACAAAAACGTACAGTAAAATCGCATCTGCCTTTGGGCCCACAGACTCTATAATTAGGATTAAAAATAAGTTTATTAAACTTTTCATTTATAACAAAAGTTGGTTTGGCTGCTTAACAATTACTAAAACAATATTTTATTCGTTAAATGATTTATACAATGTGCCTATGATATGCGAATGTTATAAAAATTAGGCACGAGATTAAATTTTAATGCTTTATACTGATCTACCTGTCTAATAAACCGCTTCGAAAATAATAGCAAATTTATTGGTTTCGAAAATTGAAAATCAATGCTGTGAGGTAAAATCAGTTTTTGTTAAAAAAAGAAGGCCTAAAAGTGCCCCAACATAAATATTTAACGACGTGAAAAATATATGTAGTAACGTTCGTGAAGGACTCTCTAAAACACTAGTCTATATACATGATACTGTTTTAGTGAAAGCACAATTAACTAAAATTGCTGAAGATATTCATTGAATTTTCAGTTCATATTTCATCCAAACTATTGGGCATACGGAAGGTTAACTGGGCTTTGTTTCAGCCTTGTTAGCTCTTCGTTATCATTCGAAATAATCGAACATTTCTTAAAACTGTTACATTAAAAAGCGGACCATAAGAATTTTATTCGTCGGTTTGCTATCATATGAAGCCCTCAAAACATAAATTCAATTTATAAGTTTGAGTACGATCAAATTTCAACTAAGATGGTTTTTATATACTATACTTTTTATATTATTTTTTATAGTATTAGGGCCGACATTTTTATATCACACCAAAGATTTTCAAATAACGACCGTATGTCTAAAACTAATCTTTTCACTGACATACTAAGGGCTCCTTAACAATAAACATCCAATTAAAATCTAAAAATTAAAATTTATTATGATTAATTCTTACTTTCATCTAATGTGGTTCCAAACTATAAATAAAAATAAAATATGTTTATACATAAATATGATTTTATATTTTCATCTAATCCAGCCATATAAAAGTTCTACTTACAGCAAATTATTTTAGAAGATAGTTTATATCTTCCTTAAAATATCTGGATACATATTTAATAACATCTATAGCGGTAAACCCGATTTTTTCTGCTCTAAAATAACTAAGGTTTTGTAAGAAATTTACAATTTTGTTTAGCCCCGCATCGAAGTTACTGCGAAAAATATCTAAATCAATTTCATTAGTTGTTTAAAATGTTGTATTAAAATAGTGGCGTCATTAAATAAGGCCATTCTCGTAAAACTTCTGCTATCGCTGGAATTTCCTCCGTATTATTTAAAAATAATCTTTGTGTATTGAAACAATCCCTCATGAAATTTTCAATTTTTTGTCGTTCCTTAGATGAAACTGTGCCTTTTCTATGTAAATCTTGTAAAACTTGTTTTTTGTATTGAATCGTAGAAGCAGAATTGGCGTTTTCGTCATTTTCGGAAGGCTGCCAATTGGTACAAGTGGATTTTAGAACATTAGTTTTCTTTCTATTTTTTATGTGGATCGAAAAGCCATTTGAGCTGGGACTAGGCTCTCTGTTTAGGGTGTTGTTACGATTTCGCATTTTTTGAATCAATGCTAATGGCTCAGTTGTAATATATTTTCCCTCGTTGTCTTTCTCAATAATTGAGTCTGGATACATTTCTGTCAACAATAATGTTTGCCATGATATTTAAACGTTTCCCAAGTTTGATTTTATTTTTTAGCATCTCATTAACATCATGAGGCATTTTATTCCAGGGTATTTGAAAATTTGTAAACAATTTTCTGCATTCCGAGTTAGTGCTAGATACCTCTAGGAAGTTAGCGCGAAAAATTATCTCGAAAAACCATTATAGTTAAATAGGGCAAGACTATTATATATTCACAGAATATTTTAATACTATCCTGATAGTCAAGTACTCGTATATATAATTAATATTGCTGCATATAAATCAAATATATCACGAGATTAGCTATAATATATAGTAAATTATTATATAGTTTTGTAATATTAAATTAGTATCACGAAATTTTCAAATACAATTATATGTACAAAACATATTATTATTATTTAACATTTCGTGATAAATTTTTATGTCACCTCGAAAAAATTACACTATAATAATCTACATCAATATAATCAAAATTAATAAAATATAAAAAAAAATTAATTCAAATATTTAATATTAGAAAAACAACAATTCTCTGAACTAAAATAGAATTATTTTATTTTTTTTAAATGGTAAGAAGATATAACAAGTTAAATTTTAGATATAGTCGTGTGAAGTTGTAGTAGATATCAATTAACAGAGCAAGGTTGGTATGGAATTTGTAGAGGAATGATCCACCTTTCAAATGCCCAAAAATTTAAATCAAGTCTATTAGTCAAATTTTAGACATAGTCGTGTGAAGTCGTAGTAGATATCAATTAACAGAGCAAGGTTGGTATGGAATTTGTAGAGGAAGGATCCACCTTTCAAATGCTCAAAAATTTAAATCAAGTCTATGAGTCAAATTTTAGATATAGTCGATTATAGATATAGTCGTAGTAGATATCATATAACAGAGCAAGGTTGGTATGGAATTTGTAGAAGAAGCATCCACCTTTCAACAGCCAAAATAATGAATCGAGTCTATGAGACATATTTTAGATATTTTAATTTTAATTTTAAAACTTTATTTAAATTTTTGGGCATTTGAAAGGTGAATCCTTCTTCTACAAACTCCATACCAACCTTGCTCTGTTAATTGATATCTACTACGACTTCACACGACTATATCTAAAATCTGACTCATAAACTTGATCCACAATATTTGTTTTCTTACTAATAACCAGAGTGATTTGTTTTGCGTTTTTGGATTAACAACGCTAGTAAATTGTTGGTTATTGAATTAATTTCTCGTGATATAAATTTCGGCGCTTCAATATTTTTTTTGGTTTCGGGATGGTTCGAACACCTGTCGCTATTTGTTTACTGAAATTTTCTGTATAGGAATTCTTTTCGGGATAACAAAAAAAAAAAAAATTATCATGATAGTAAAAATGTCATGATAGTAAAAAAAATTTCGGGATGACATTCAAAACTAGCGTGATATAGAAAATTTTTCGGGATGACACTGAAAAATGTCGTGATATTTGTTTTATAGTGTTGCCATCGCATTTCTTCGGGATATTTTTCGGGCTAACTTCACAGACATGTGCTAGATGATGAGGATAATGCAGTGCTACTCATTGAAAGGGTGTCATCTGTGTAAGTTACTTCAAACTCTTCATCAATGTCTTCAATAAATAATGGTACTTTGCTACCGGCCTCATCGATGATAGATAAAACTGGCTTGGATGGCTAAATAAAATACAAATAAAGTTTTGCCTTATAAAAGTTATTATACTGTTTACAATCATTTTATTGAGTCTAAAAATAGAGTTTCATTTTGAGCTTGAATTGCCAATTTTTAGATATTTTCAATACTAAATTTATTAACTTTTTATAGACAAATATTTTTTTCAATTTAATAATTACTTTATTTTATTGTTGAATCCATATATTTCGACCTGTTGGTCATCATCAGTGGAGAATTCACACAATAACTAAAAAAACCAATTACAACAAAATTAACAACTAAAAAATATGTGGATAAAGAGCAACTAATACATACTTAGTTAAACTAAAACAATAATATTAAACACATAACAAAATTTATATAATACAATAAAAACATAATTAAAAAATGGCTATTGAGTTGCAAGAAGCGTAGTGTAATATCTAAAACAATTATTGATTTTCCTTTTATTATGTTTCACTAGGGTAGGAAAGTGATCATTATGTCAGGCGGTATTTATTATATTTCGATCTCGTTCACCCACTCATTATATCATTCATAGTATGTAAATATTTAATGGTAAAGACGTAAAGCCAAATTTGAACAACAAGGACAACATGAACCGTACACGATATACCTAATTTAGTGTGTTAGTCGATCTATTAAAAAGTGTGGGAGAGACAGACAAACCAGGAACACCACTTCGTCCCATAGTGTCCGCAGTTACCTCACCAGTTTACCAACTATCCAAATGGCTAATTAGTTACTTAAAACCCATAGTAAAGGATAGCCCATACAATATAAAGAACTCCTCCGATTTGAAAAAAATCCTTGATAAGACAATATTAAAACCGGATGAAGTTTTGGTTTCTTTTGATGTAGTATCTTTGTTCACAAACATCCCAGTAGACGTAACCAGAGATGCAATTCGGGAAAAATGGACGGAAATTAAAGATAATATTCCCTGCTCCGAAAGTTTGTTTTTTAAGACATTTGACACATGTGTAAAAGATAATAATTACTTCCAGTTCAATAATACCGTGTATAAACAACTATTCGGCCTAACGATGGGAAACCCTCTTTCCCCAATCTTAGGCGACATCGTGTTGGAAAAACTACTTAGGGAAAAATTGCCCACACTCTCAAAGCCTCCATCTCTTATTAAAAAATACGTGGACGATTTTCTATTAATTATACACAAAGATAAGATAGAGGAAACTTTAAATGCCTTCAACTCATTCCACATTAAAATTAAATTTACAGTTGAACATGAATTGAACAACAATATCCCATTTTTAGATTTATCATTAACACGCCACAATCAGAAAATTACTACTAAATGGTATAGTAAAGACATATCGTCCAATAGAATGATAAATTTCTTTTCATCTCATCCGTACATGATGAAGATGAATGTGGCACGAGCATTTATAAAACGAGTTTTCCATTTAAGTGATAATGTACACAGGACAAGTAATATAACGGAGATACATAAAATTCTGACTAAAAATAACTATCCAACTGAACTCACCAAGAAACTTATTACAGAATGCTTGTACACTTTTAGAAATCGTAACACAACAAATCTCGCGGATATTGGCAATAATCAAATAAAAGGCTCTATCGCATATATCCCTAACCTAACAGAGAAAATTAAAAAAATTCTCAAGAGACCGAAATCCACTCATATGATAGGCACTAAAGTCAATAACACCTTGTCTAGACTTTTCAAAAACACCAAAGACAAAATCCCAACCGATAAAAGAGCAGGGGTGGTTTATAAGATCCCTTGTGACTGTGGCAAATGTTATATTGGTGAAACATCTAAAACAATAACAATAAGGTTGCTTCAACACGAGAATGATGTTAAATACACAAAAAAACATCAAAATCATATAACACACCACAGGAGTGCACTATCTAAACATTCAATCGAGTGCTCTAAAAACTTTAATTTTACACAGGCGTCTATCCTCGATTATGAAACCCAAAAGAAAAAAAGAGTTTTTAAAGAGATGTGTTACATAACAAAAAATAATAACTGTGTGAATTATAAAACAGATTGTAGGGGCCTTCAACTGAACTATCTAAGCTTATTACGATAAGAAAGATTCAACACTTCACACACAATTATACACAACCACTCCATAGACACAACCTATACAGCCAACCGATGATTGATGGTCAACCTAAATTAGTTTTTATGATGAACCATGAACAGCTGTTATTTTTACATTTTTTTATTTTGATTTTTATTTTTTGTAGACAAACGACTTCTCGCATAAGATATCGCTAATATGGTTTTGAAATATTCGAGTTTATTTAATTTTTGGCGATATAACGGAGTCCTAAAAGTATAACGCCTACTAAGGCATGTTCTCTAAGACACCAAATGAACATAACCGAATCACAAAGTGTAACATTTAAATATATAAAATATATATTAAAAAAATTAATAATTTTAAATCACAATTAACAGAAAAAGGACAATGTTGACATGAGTAACCTTATTATGTAATATAAATGTTAACAAACTGTTAAAATTAAAGCATAAACAAAGAAAAATACGGAACACAAAAATGAAAGAAACATATAACCTTCTCTTTCCAGATATACTATATATGTAACTATCTGTCTCTCCCACACTTTTTAATAGATCGACTAACACACTAAATTAGGTATATCGTGTACGGTTCATGTTGTCCTTGTTGTTCAAATTTGGCTTTACGTCTTTATCATTAAATATTTGCATACTATGGATGATATAATGAGTGGGTGAACGAGATCGAAATATAATAAATACCGCCTGACATAATGATCACTTTCCTACCCTAGTGAAACATAATAAAAGGAAAATCAATAATTGTTTTAGATATTACACTACGCTTCTTGCAACTCAATAGCCATTTTTTAATTATGTTTTTATTGTATTATATAAATTTTGTTATGTGTTTAATATTATTGTTTTAGTTTAACTAAGTATGTATTAGTTGCTCTTTATCCACATATTTTTTAGTTGTTAATTTTGTTGTAATTGGTTTTTTTAGTTATTGTGTGAATTCTCCACTGATGATGACCAACAGGTCGAAATATATGGTATACAACAATAAAATAAAGTAATTATTAAATTGAAAAAAATATTTGTCTATAAAAATTTTTAAATTAATTTTTATAACTCTAATAAGCATTTAATAAGCAATTTATAACAGGAATAAAATAGAATCAAAATAACTCACTTTTCATTTTTCAAATTTGGTGTTGTCTCAGGCGAAATCCATTGGTCGTTTTCATTTAATAGTAGAAATACTGAGTGTGGATGATTTTTACTAATGTATTCCAATACATCATTTTCGCATATGTCAGAAAATTTTTTTTCTAAGACCAGTTTTGATCCTATGATACCATAAGATGCCGCTATAAGATCATGTATTCAAGCAATGAGGCGAAAATAGTTGAACATATTTATTGGCATATTTATTACCTTTTTCAATGATTGTTTCGATTAATGGATAACTAATGAATAATTTGCGTACTGTTCTATCATTGTTCCAGATGTTGAACATATATTTTTCCATTTTACGTTGTTCTTTATTTTGCTGTATTTATGTAATTATTATAATATTATGTGTATGTAGCTTATTTATCATGTTTTTTGTGTTATAGTAATTTTAAATATAAACATTTCATTGATATCGTAATAAACATTATGCTAAATTGTAAGTGCAATTAGGCGAATAAAAAAAATTATTATTGAATTTTAAAATATTAATTGGCTTTACATTTAAAAGATTTTCCAAAGTAACTAAACGATAAGATTTATCAACATTATAACTTTTATATAAAATTAAATTTTCAGAGTACCACATTTTCATTAAATTCCCATAAAAAAGTGCATTATCATAAGATTTATTTACAAAAATTGATTTTACTATTAATATTTTTGCGTTCCCGTTTTCGTCAAAATTAAAAATTAAAGCGTCATTTTTTTTTATAAAATGTATTCAAATATGAAATTTTTTCTGTTATAAATATAAATTCGTTAGGGATATTTACTTTAAATAGTTTTTTTGAAAAATATTCAACCTGATCACATATGATAAAAGATTTAAACCGTTGTTCATGTAACTGCTTGAAAATTTTGATGAGCCTTAGCAAGTGTAAACGTAATATTTTTAAAATTTTTGCACAATTTTGCCTTATTTTTAAAAAAATTGATGCTTTTGTTCAAAAGGTAAAGTACATAAATTTTTTAAAGGACCAAATTTTCTAATAAGCTCTGGATAGTGACAAATAAAATGGTGTTTCGGTTTCAATTTTTCATTTGGGAAGCAATCTTTTCTATACTCAAAATAAACGGTTAAATAATGAGATAATAAGCATAAACTGCTATCAGATATGGTGGTAGAATATATCAAACGAGTCATTTCTGTATGCGATGATCACGCTGACCAGTCGCAGACAATTTCGGACCGGAACTTTCAACACAAAATCCTCGTCGATTCTGTGTGGCTTGAGTGGACTGTAATTTTATTTCGTTTCACGCACCACAATTCCACAAGAAAAACTAAACTCAATAAATGCGTACAACAACTTAGTTTTAATTTTATTTTTTATTTTTTGTTAAATCTTTTTTTTTTGTATTTTTCTTAATTTGTGGTGTGCTTGTTCGCGGATGTTCTCTTACAAAAAATTTTATTTCTTACAATTTTAATTTGTTAACAAAATTTACATTCGTAGGAAAGTGACATCTAGTTTTTCATATATAAACTTATTTTTGCTCGAATTGCTCTAATATTTAGTACAATTTTTCCTAGTAATTATCGCTTAATCTAATACATTCTTTACTCAATTTTTATTTTATCTGTCAGAATTTATATAAACAAAACAAATTTTATGAAACAGAATTGTAATAGTGAGCTTTTATTGCAAAATTAATTATCATAATTGAAATGATTTTACTTTACTTTTACATTTTGATGGAGACCGATTGTGGGATGGATCCCGTGGCTGGGAAAGTGAACTAATATTGGAATCATTTTGTTATAGTGGAAATTTGTCATGTCAACGAATTTGGATTATGTGGTGTTGTTGTTGCTTAATGGTTTTCGTTGATGCGTTGCTATCGAACAATTTCTACCATAGTGCTTAAAAATTTCCATTTCTCACATTCGGGATTTGTTATTTTACCTAACAATATTAACGGCATCAAAATAAAAATATGCTGAACTTCATTACATTTGTCAGGAATCTTCTTCATGTTTTTCTCAAATTTTGGAAAATTTAACCGTAATTGAAATTTTCTTCTTAACAATTCAAGAGACATATTAATACAGTTATACGAAACGTATGAATTGGAACTAAAATACTTTACAATTAGCATTAAGTCATAAGGGATTATGCCTTCGAACAAATCATGGCCTAAACAAGGAGGAAGGCCAGGGTTACAAACGTGGAAATATTGTAGTTTATTAAGGCATGAATTAAATTTATTTTCCTTTTACTAATGTCTGTTCCGTAGAAGATAATTCAGCAAGATTTAAGCTATAATTTGCTGCTGTTCTAGTTTCGCATTGGGTAAAATTAAAACTGGTTAACATTTCACGATTGTAAAAACAATATCTACAGAAATGTTCGCTAGAACTAAAATTTTCGGTAAATCCTCCAATCTGATGACTCCCTAAATTATCTCCTAACATTGCATATAAAGTTCCATAATTTGAGTTGGAGTATAAGAATAAGGATCAATAATGTCAAAACCGTTCTCTAGTATAAGCATATCGTGTATGATTGGTTTAAAAAACATTTCAAAACCAAAATTCTTTATAAAACTCTCTTTACATAAAGCGACCAGTTGAATATTGTGGATCGAGTAAGTGTATTTTTTATTAATATTTCCGATCATCATGTAAACTCCTACTATCTTATGTTTCTTTTTAGAAGAACCGATTGGATTGCATACTTTAAATGCGTCTTGAAAAAATATTAATTCTATTTTTCTTTTACCGTATTAAAAAATGTATTGTTTTTATATACTGTTCCGTCAGTATTATTTATCGACAATTTTAAGTTATTATCGATAATTTTTCTTCATTAAAATAATTTAAAAAAAAACTTTGTCCGTCATTAAAGACTTTATAGTTTCTATAATATGAACGTAATAAAAAAAACAACTTTTGTGATAAGAATCATTTCCCAAAATAATTTTCTGTGGTCCCACATATTTATAGTTATTTTTAATGTAATTTGTTAATTTGAACGATGAATTTAATTGTTTTAGATTTGAAATTAATTTTGAGTTGTAATTAACATTGTTTAAAATTATTGTAAGTTCATCCACTAAAAATTTCAAACCAGCTTCACTTAACTTAAACTTTGTTTTCAATTCAACAAACAAATGAGAAAAACAGTTCTTTGAAGAAATTTCATTTTCTGTAGTCACGGTATTAACACTTGCAATGTCAAGTTTGTCCTCTTTTAAGTAAGTACTTTTTTCCGTACAACTGGCATCATTACACCAGTGCACCTAGAATACTACAGGCCACACTGCTTTAAAAATTTTGCTATATGCCGTCAATTTATGTCGACAGTTCTCTCTTTGGCTATTGTAGGCAGCACTAAAATTAAAAAGATTATTTTGATTTTTTTTTTTGTGTTTGCTGTCATATTGATAAGAAAAAAATTGTAAACAAACAACAAGACAAATATTTTAATAATATGTTTTAAAATTCAATAAAAGCTATTGGAAAAAGTAATAATTCATTTGTGAATAAATTGTGTTGAATATGTAAACACTGCACTGATTACACACAATGTTATAATTTTCTTTCAGACTTTTATTATGTTATCTAAACAAATGAGTTTTCAAGTTTGATTTTGTCTTCATAATACTATGGCACTGAGGAAAAGGACACACATTCATTGACTTTGAATATAAATGTTGATTTAAATGAGAAATGATTTTTTTTTAATTATTTGATTCGAATTCACATTATACAGCCTTACACTTTAGATTAATCTCTTGCATAAATTTTTTATTTGATAGAAATTTATTTCTAAGTATGTATATGCGAATGTACACGAAACCAATGCATATTGTACGTTTTATAAATCGTAAATCTTTTATCGCATTTCGGAAATAAACAAATGAATTGCGTATTTTTTTTGCATCTATGCAAATATAAATGCTTGTTGTATGCAATTAAGGAAACAGGTGAAAAATTACATATACCACATTTAAACATTATATTTTTTAAGCTATTTACCTGTTTTCTATAATAATTATTATTATAAAATTATTTTAATTTGTATTAAAAAAAATTAACACGTGTACAGCTACTCGTTCCATTTTTATTTTTACACTTGCTTCTACTACAACAAACACGAATAGATTGATGATTGTTCTAAAATTCGATACGATCGTAAAAAACTATTCATTACCCACAACTCTTTCTCGCAGCAAAAAAGTAAAAACAAATAATATGAATATCGATTTTGAGAAAGAGAAAACATAATTAAATAGGATCGTTTTCGATTCACATTTGTAAGAACAATGCACAACTTAGGCTGTTAGTGAATGTATTAAAAACCCTGTTAAAAATTAAAATTTTGTTAGGAAAATTAAAAATTATTTCTTATTCACCACAAAAATTTTTTACGAACTCTAGACTGTCTATAAATTTTGACAGGATGTTAAAAAAACATAACCCCACTTTTTTGATAGTAAATAATGTGAGTAGTAGCCGTAACAACAATAAAATACTTGAAATAAGGATGAAATAAATGGATTGTTTTTATTTTTGACATTATTATATTTTATTTATTATAATTGATTCAAAAGGATACAAAGGGCTGTTTTTGAAAACCCTTGTATCAAGTACTGATCCTGGAAATCGGATGAACACGTGGTTAAATAAATGGTTGCTGTTTACTACGGCTTGGCACTGGATGGAGTAAAAGCTTTTATAATTGAGGTATTCATCATGCTTATTGACTGGACACTTAATTCTTATATGACATTCATCTATTAAACCAATACCATTCCAAAAATTTGCTGTTTTTGATCTTGCGCAAAATCTAGGTAGTTTCAATTTCCTCAAGTTCGTTATAATGTAAGTTAGGTTTAATAATGTGCCGCATATTATGAATAAAATAATTTAACATTTTGTGAATTATTGATTTAACTGTAAAGCTACAGAGAAAATATATTTAATTATACTATTTAAACTCTTACAACTTATGAACTTACGGACTAATACCAACAAAACAAGCAACTACGATATAACTACACCTTGCCGCCATCTAGTATAAAAACACAATCAGGTCATATTCTATACTCCAGCCGTGTTACTTAATTGGCAATAATTCTACTATCTTTCGGAAACTGAAATATTCCGTAATTTACAGTATTCTAAAGGCTAAAATTAAAACAATTATATTAAATAACAAAAATAATAATCATCCCGAATATATAAATATATAGTTACTTCTCTCAATTTCCTTCCGTATTGCCGAACAACAGCCTCATTATTTTTATATTTTTTATAATATAATAAAATTAGAAATAATATTGGAGTATATTTCTTGGACAAGCGATTAATTTTTATGTGTCAAAATTTTAACACATTCACACAGCAAATTTAATTTTTTTGTTTAAAAATATTACGTCACAAAAATTTTATTTTACCAAATTTTTAACTAAATATTTTTAACACATTCACTAACGGCCTTAATTATTTTTGTAAAAACAATGTCTATTAGTTGCTGTAAAAACAAAACTAATAAATTGTGTGTGAATTACCACAAATGAGTTGTGAAAACCAATTTTTAGGTGAAAACACACAAAATAGCTTATAAAAAACACATTTAGCGCAAATTTCAAGCAAATATTAGGAAAATCTAGTTTTTTTTTATTTTTGCACTTTTTAACTTAAACATAACAATAAATGTGTAATTTTCCACTTTTTTTTGAATAATTCACAATTCACAAATTTTTTATAACACGTCGTTGTGTAACTTTAAATAATTCTTGGTGCTAAGATATTAATTTTTAGTGTTACTTTACAATTACTTTTTAGAGTGTACAGTGAAACTTGCGAACAGTTTTACAGCCTGCATATCATTCAAAAATGTTTGCTCTAGTACGGTGGTAATTGCTTTAATTTGAATCTCATATCGGTGGCCGGGATACTTGATGGTATGAGCTTGCAAATGACAAAGCTTGCACAAACGCTGAAAATTATTACCTCCGTCTGAGATCATTTTTAACGAAACCGTATCACCGACTAACAACAAAAATGTAATAGAACGAATCATCAGAAGCTTAAAGCGGATTCAATCAAAAGCCCTTAGTACGACTGTCGATGTTACGCCATCTTCAATAATAACAGTTATGCCAAGCATTGAAAACCATAAGCAACTTAACCAGTTAGCCAATGATGTACGTGAAATGAAATTGACTGAGACTTTCAGTCCATTCATTACTCAGTTACAGATGTGCAATTTAAGAAGTTACTATAGATAAAATAGATAATACAGAGATGTTTATGCAACACAAAAATCACCCTGAAGTCATATAATGGAATGAAATACAATTATATTTTATAAAATTATTATTCCAAGTGAATCTTTTAACTCTGTTGTAAATTCCAAACTATGGCTTGCTGGTCGGCTGGTAAAAGAGGTATTCGGTCGATCACCTTGCTCGATAATGGGTCGACACAAAACCAACGCAAAAGCGGAATCATTACTACCCGTAAACACCCCGATCTTGAATTTGCACGATACAAAGTTATTAATGTTTAGAGTCGCAATTTGTGAAGTAAATGGTGGATTCCTGTTTTTAGAACCTACCGAGGAAAAAACAAAACCGCTAATCTGTAATCTGCATGTACATTATGGAACGTAGACTGACATCCAAATTCAACTTGCACATTTCCCATATTCTTCATCAAACTGTTCTTTGACAAACTGTGTAAATAGCCCCTACTTCAATGATAGAAAATTATGAAAATTGTTTCCAATCTTCGATATCATCCCGTTTAAGTCTTATGGACAAGTTGTACCAGAAATCACAACATGGATGAAAGAAAAAGTTCTAGTTGATGTAACCATATGTATGACGAATCATTAGACAAATTTTTGAAATCAATTAATTCTGTATCGAAACTATATGACATTAGCAATAAACCCATTGTGATAATCAATAATTAAAATAAAACAAACTCCACTGTCCTCACCCATATAATTCGAATATTTACATCTATTCTTCATCGTAGACATAAAAGTTCAGCTTTTTCTGGATGTCTCATGCAATGTAAATCATCTGGTAAACGTATTCAACAACATGGAAATTATTACAAACATAAAATTTAGTAATTTGAAATAATTTATCATCGCCGTAATACCAGCATCATATGTGACGAGTCATACGGAAACATCAAACGCCGTTACTCCTCCAGCATTTCCAAATTACTGCTTAGAGGAGGAACCCAAAAGCTATACTATCAGAACTAAATGAAAGAAATCGCTCACTTTTAGAAGTTCTCAAATATCTTTATTGTTGACGAGTTGTCTCTGCTGTACTCTGTGTAACGAAAGTTACTATAGAAGCCAATGAAGGAACGATCTGGATACTTCAACTTCGCTGAGTTATTTTCGCTCTGTTAGCAGAAATATCCATATAGGGATTTCAGGCGGTCAGTTAAGTCCAGAAAATAGATCAATTATAAGGACCAGAACCATCTCACCTCGGCATTCAATCTCATACCTACTTTCTAGATCATCCTCCAATAATTTAGGCTACTAGTTCGGCATTGCTTGTTTTAAAATAAAAAGAAATAAAACATAGTCAGGCACTGATTTCTTTTAATAAAATTTTTGCAAAAATCATAGCCAAAAATTCTAAAATCCGAACCAAATAACCAAATAATTTCGAATAAACGGATTCATTAAACAAACTTTTCTAAATAGACTTATTATTATAATAAAACCAACTTATTTTAACCAATTAATTTAAATTTTTGAATTTTTAATTTATTTATGGCACGGTTTCCAAAATTTTCCGGCCGCTTTTATATTTTTTTAATATTAAGTTTTTATTATTTTTCGTTTACCACAACACAACCGAACGAACTGTTATCCCAACTCTATACAAGAAAAAAAGGTCAGGGGTATAAAACCAAACCTTGTGACGATATGCAACGCGAATCATAACAAATCGTGGGGACGTTCCTGAGATGTTTCTTCAAGCTGGGCAAGAAAATAGGCAATATATTTAAAATTATTTTAAAGTTTCAAACACCAGTAAGTACACCTTAATTGATTTATTAAAACTGACGTTACGCTGAACATATGGTTTATATATTCCAACTGCGGCCTGTATTAAATGTGTATTTAAGGGTCAAAAGTGAAAATAATTAAAATATTTAGTATCCTTTAAGTGATATGTTCCCATCAGACTACCCTTTTCACTTACCAGCTTATAAGCCACATTACCTACGGTTTCCTTAATATAACGCCTTCTAAATTTTGGAGCAAATTTTGTTGAGAATTTTAAAAATGCAGCAGTTTGACAGAAATTCCGAACATAGACTGGCAGCCCAGCAACCAATTTCCTTGTTCGACTTCAAAGAATGTATATATGCAAGTTTCGTTGATAGGACATTTGTCAGTTCTCGAGCATGGTATTTTGGGAAATTGTCAATTTGTCTGCACTAGAAAGTTGTACCTCAGTATCACCAAGGCAAACAATTCAACTTCCGCGTAACAACCCGTGATGGGATCCATGAGGAATAAAATGCCGCTCAAATATCGCAAAGCGCAGGAGCAATAGCATGAATATGAAAATCCTTGTTGGTATGACTTTCTTGGATATACAACCGACTGGGTATTAGTAGATGATGCATTCCATATTTATTTAGGAATTCTTGGAATATTTTTAATGTCAACTGCTTCGCAGTTCCGCCTTGGGTCGGAAAAAACATAAGGCACACGTCTTTCCCGATATCACACTACATTTTGGCTATAAGCATCTCGGCTCGAGTAAGACAAACCGACTAAGATGATCCAATACCACAAATAAGTAAGTATTATTTTGCCCTAGATCCGGGATACGGTCCCATAAAATCAATGTATAATTTCTGAAATATTCTCGGAACATCTGTGTATCTACGTAAAGGTGGACGTGTAATAATATTGGACGCTTTACTAGCTTTACATACATGACAAATCTCCTCAAAATGTCTAAGGTTTTCCTTACTCCGAAATGAGCTGCATTTAGTGGAGAATGTGTCTTTTTGATTAAAATAGGGTTAAGTGGCTTAAGGACATATAATTTCCAGGAAGGAATATCAGAGGTTATATCAAGATCAGAATGGGGACGGATAAATATTCTACCATTACTAATTTTATTGTTCTTTGCTGTAGGATAAGTTTGATTAAGGTTCAGCAGGTTTTGGTAATCGGTATCTTGAAAATGAACAGGATCAGGATCTAACACGATTGGTAGGTCATCCACTACTTCATTCAAAGTCAATGCCTCCGATTGTCACGATATTATCTTTTAATTTGCGGTATTCAATAGTAAAATTGAACCCTTTCAATTTGAGGCTTCTCCCTTAATACAAAACTCAGAATGTTTGTTTGTGATCATGAAAATCGGAAATATTTGAGAAGAACCGGCGACTGGTCATTATATGAGGGTTGTCTTTTATATTTCGGGATTAGAGAACAAAAACAAATATTAATCATCGAAAATCGCTTTATTGTTTTTCAAAATATTCCCCATGAAGATCTATACACTTTTGCATGCGTTTGAACCAATTGTCGAAGCACTTTTTCGACTCTGATTGAGGTATCTCCAAAACATGCATTCTAAACGCAGCAACCGCTCCTTCAGGTGTCGAAAAACGTTGACCCCTCAATTTGTTTTTTACGTACGGGAATAAAAAGAAGTCATTTCGTGACAAGTCAGGACTATACGGCGGATGACTCGTCAAATCGATGTTTTGAGTGCTCAAAAATGCACTTGTTTGAGCCGATGTGTGAGAGCTCGCATTGTCGTGGTGAAGAGTGATCCGTCTTCGGCAGTTGGTTTTCCTGATTTCTTGGAAGACAACTGGCAAACAAATGGTTGTGTACCTCTCAGAATTGACTGTTCTGCGTTGTTCTAGTGGTTCGGTTGCGACATGTCCATTTTTTCCGAAAAAACAGGCGATCATTTGCTTGCAAGTGATTCGTGCGCGAACAACTTTTGTTGGATTCGGCTCATCTTGAAACACCCATACAGTTGACTGCTGTTTACTTTCGGGCTCATACGCGTAAATAAATCCACGATTCATCACCTGTCACTATGTCATAGACGTGTTTTGAAGCACCGCGATCGTATTTTTTGAGCTTTTCTTTCGACCAATCGACACGAGCCTTTTTTTGAGCTATTGACAAATTGTGTGGGATGCAACGCGAACAAATTTTTTTGACATGCAAATGTTTATGCAATATTGAATGTATGCTGGTCCCACTAATGCCTAAGGTTGTCTCAATCTCACAATAGGTCACATGACGATCTTGCAATATCAGTTCGCGCACAGCATCAATGGTTTCCGGAACAAAAAATTATGAGCATACAAAAACTTGCTTGTGTTTTTTGTAGTGAAAATCATATTATCGTCCAGTGTTCAAAATTTAAAGACGATAAGTTGAGTAATCAGAATCGTTACGAAAAATCTCCGGGATATGTGGCGCAACATCAACAGTAACCAAACCACGAACATCGGATTTTAAATGTACATAATTTGAATTGTTTGGTAAAATCCAAAATTGCTGAATTTCTACTCTCGTACTCGATACAATACGATAATAATGTTATATTGGACCATACTCAACTAGCAGATCTTTGGGCTTATAACCGGGAGCCATTGATTTATTAAGTGGTGCCGAAATATATTCTGAAATCATTTTAGGAGGAAAACTTTTAATAAGTAGTCATGATCCAATGTATAAAACTGTTTTAGGACTTGTAGTAATGGGAAAAACATTATGATGGTGAATATACCTCGAATCATAATTCTGAGATTTCCAATACGTCGACTATGGTTTTAGCGTTTTCGAAAATCTTGATGAGCAGTTCCAAAAATATTGGTTAATTGAAAATAGTGAAAATCCAAAAACACACTCAATTGAAGACAAATTGTGAGAGACTCATTTTTCAAAAAATTTCATTAAAACGAACGAAGCCAGGTGCTAGACTATGCTCTTCCAAAAAATCAAATATTGGTGAGTTAGGTAATTCTTCTATCACAGCTGCAAAACAATTTCTCACGATGAAAAGGCGTCTTCGTCATAATTATTTTGTGCCACATCACGTGAAAATAGTAGCACTACAAAATTATGCGTCGTATTTAACGCTTGGTTGGTCCTATAATTTAGCAGGACCTGTGTTCCATTATAATGAGATTTCAAAAACATGCAATCGGTATTACAGGGGATAAAACAAAAATGATCAAGAAGTTCAAGATTTGCAACAAATTTTCTGGCGCGGATCTGAGACCACCTCATTAAAATGCTACAAACTTCGAACCGTAATGTACGGAATAGCTAGTGCTCCGTTCCTCGCTACCCGTACATTATTTGAGCTGGCAGAAGGTGAACAAACACATTTTTCTAAAGCTTCAAAAATGCTTTTATGTTGACGACGTGGTTACTGGTGCCGACAATCTTAAAATTGAAATCTGACCTCGTTAATTTGTTGTTAAAGAGAGGTTTTGAACTCCTGAATTATTCAGTTGTATTATCTTCGGATCCTACTGATCAATCCAAATCGATTAAGGTGTTCCGAATAAATTGGAAAACAAACACCGATAAATTAAATCTTTCTTTAAAAAAATATGCAATTAGGGTACAAAACAAACAGCATTATTCGAAATTGCTGGAATGTTCAATCCGTTAGGTTTATGTGCCCCTGTGGAAAAATTATTTATGCAGACAGTATAGGCCGTTAAATTTGGGAATGATTTGTTACCCACTCAACTTTAAGAATATTGGTATGGATTTACACGACAACTCACTCAATCGATAAAATATCCATTCCAAGATGTGCCATAGCTCCAATCGCAACAACGATTGAGCTCCATGGGTTTGAAGATGCATCTGAAAAAGGATATGGATATGTGGTATACCTTCGTACCGATCATGAAAACAACGTTTTCGTTAAATTTTTATGTTGAAAAAGCCGAGTAGCTCCACTAAACCACAAACTATACCTACGATGGTTCCGCTGCTTTGCTCTTGGCTCAAATAGTTGAAAAAAATATTTTAGTTATCCAAATAAAATTTAAATCAATTGTTCTATGGTCCAAAATCATTCCGTGATATAATGAATGTTGAAACTGCGACCAGGATTAGTCGTATTTTCAAATTTGGGTAAACGGCCATGTTCCAAAATATAAGATTAAGATAAATAAAAATTTGTATCTCTTAAGAACCATCTAGGCCGCAAATGGTTCTTTATGATTTAAGTTGGCTAAGGACAACTATATGGTGAGCTTTCCAGTACCAGGCTTATGTTAGGATTGGCACAATACTACAGCTTCGACATGGCTTCATGGCAATTAATGATTTGAGGTGGTACGAGTGAGTGACAAAGTGGCCAGCACCAGCCTTATGTTCAAATTTTAGTAAATTGCTTAGTTGTAAAATCTCAGGTAAAATTAAATAAAAATGTTTATCTCTTAAGAACTTTCTAGGCCGGAAATGCTTGAATTAAATTGCCTTAATGAAAACACTTGTAAAATTTCCTTAGAGTGACAATATTTATTTATTTTTTAGGTTAAGTTCCACATCAATATGTTTCTCTTAAGAACTTCGTACGTTATGGCCCGATACACATTTATAAGAAACTCGTCTTTAAGTCCGTCTTGGACCGGAATTGGCAACTGTTGTTTTGAGATTTTACGTTATTATATGAGTGCATACCTAGTGTCCAGCACCAGCCTTATGTTGAAATTTGAGTAAAAGGCCAACTTCCAAAATCTTAGGTCAAGTAATTTAAGAATGTACATAGTTCGTTATGATAAGGTCGGACTATGGAGAGCTTCCCAGTGCCAGCCACTTGTTAGCATTAGCAAAATCTTCCAGCTTCACTATGACATCACATAATTCTACATGAAAATCGCTTATAAGTTCCAAAACCTTTCTGGGCTAGAAATACCAATTGATGTTTTCAGTTGGTACTTGATTAAGTGAATGCTAACCAATTGCCTAGGCTCCAATAGGCACCAAAGCTCAAAATCTCATGTGAAATTATATATAAAATTTGGATCTCAAAAGATCGAAAGATTTTGTATCTCTTAAGAACTTGGCGAACTATGAGGAGGTCCTCGATGCCAGTCTTATGTTAGGATTGGGACAATCTTCCTGCTACGATATAAACCAGATTTGGCGGTTATCTTTTTCTATGTATCAGTACTCTAGTTGTAGTTTTGGAGGAAGCATCAAACACTATTGTAAGTTGTGTGGTGGTTCTATCCATGTTTAATTACACCGCCATCATTACCTTTTCCTAAAGTGGACTAGAAATGTTGTTCAACAATGTTTTCATCCTTTCATCCTGTTGCGGTTTCTTTTTCGATTGGTTCCATTTGAACTGATTTTATCAAGTAGTTTTTGTAGTTGTTCTGTTATTCCAATCCGCAATTGTTGGTTAAGATTATCAAATATCAAGGCTTCCATATTTAGATGTAATTCTGTATTAAATCTTATGGCAAGAAAATAATTATGTTGATTGTGTGCTTGCACATACCTGCTGTGTCTCCTCTTATTCCGGGGATAGAGATGTTTACTTTCTCTGTTGTAAGGTTGAGTAAATTGGCGGATTTTGATGAAATTAATGTCCCTTGTGTCCAAGATCGATTAAAGTCATTAGCAACTTTAACTATCTGTGGCATGGTTCTGCTTAACAATATGAACCTTGGTGGCAGCAAAAGCAACTTACATTTTGGTTTAATTTATTTGTCTTTAACGGATGTGAAGTTTTTAACAAAATGAAAAATTAACAAAAACTAAAATTTGTTAAATTAACAAAAATAGACAGTCGGTAAAAGCAATGTTAACAATGGAAACCTGACAACAGACAAATTTCTTTTAATTCAAAAAACAATTATCAAAACTTAATTTTGATTGAAATAAAAAAACTAAAATTACAATTTAAAAATATGTATTTACATAAGAAAGACAAAACATTTAATGTAATTTAATAATGTTAATAAATTGGAGTATCCACTACTAAATAATCAGTTACATATATGTACTGCGTTGGAAAATCGAATCGAATTGAATGGCATAAGAGGTGCCCTTTCAAATAAAATTGGTCTCATCAAAAAACTACGAGGTTTTCCCATTTGTTAATGCGTTGGAAAATCGAATCGAATTGAATATTTTGGTGATTTTTGGGTTCCAGTGTATTAATTATTGGATCACAGAGATACTACCGAGAAGTGACTAGTATCAAATGATCGCATAAAGTGCTCTTTGAAAATTGGTCTTATCAAAAAACTACAAGGTTTTCACCAGAAAAAAATTTTACTCGTTTTTTCCCGAAATCAGGATCCATCGCCATCAGGTCCTGGTACTCGAAAACCTCCTACTAGCAATTTTCATTTAAATCGTGTAACGATCGGCATGCGCAACTCGTTCCAAGGAACTAAGGTTCCATACCGCTGTCCGGCACTTACATTTTTTTTAAATTAAATTTTATGATGCTCAAATACCAACAGCATCAATATGACAATTAGGGGAATCAAAAATACGGTACTTGATGGCGAATACATTGATATTTTTTTTTTATATAAATGAGGAAACGTTTTGCATGCGGAGGACAGTCAATTTTGGATTTTTTTTTTTTTATTGTGCCCTACGCTCCAAATAATTTTGTTAAGTCGTGTAAAGGAAAAAAAAATTCGAGAAGTTACGAATGTTCTTGGTGATGTGGTATGCTATATAGTTAGTGAATAAGCTTTCGGAAAAAAAAGAACAATCAAATCGAATTTAATATTCTAATTATAAAAGCAACACATATTATAACTAACTTAGTGATAAGAATGGAAAGAAACACCTAGCCCGAAATAATTTAAATTGAAATTTAATTTATAAAAACTTCCTCGGAAGCGTTTTCTTTGAAAAACCGCTATTTTAAAAGTGAACAGTCCATTAAGCGCGTTTTTATTTAATTGGGGCATTGGTTATAAGTGATATGTATTAGGTTAAGCTAATATTAAGACGTATAGTGGAAAACGTGATCAGAACAATAAAATTGTGGTTACATAAAACACGGCTCAAATAAATTTATGGTACGCCTGTTGTTATGTCGTACGAGTGCCCGTTTGTTTTGATATCGGAAGTTACCGTAAACAAATTTATGATTGATAGGCATGCGGGGAGTATAAATGAGCTCACTTATCAAATAATAAATTATAATAAAATCGTAAAAGATAAATTATAAAGAGATCGTAGCGAAATGTCTCTACTAAAATAAATATTTTTATAATACTTCGACGAGGCAGTAATCTAATAATATAAATAACAATAAGTTTAGAATTATAATAGTGGCTTAATGCAATAATAAAACGTCCATTGATAAAATAAAAATAAATTTAAACGGACAAAACAAATCCAACATACATCAAAACGTCAGCGAAGGACACCGGCTGCGACATATCATCGTCATCATCACCGTTCAGGTTTTTTTTTATACATATATACATTTATAAATTTTTTTTTTTATAATCATTATGTATTGGTGGTGGTAATAGTTATAAGTTAGTTTCGACTCATTTTTGGTTTTGTACAATTAATTAAGTTTAGGAATTTTCATGACGTCATTAGTTGTAGAGTTTAATTTTCTTGGTTATTCACTTATAAAATTTTTCGTGAAATTTGTTAAAATAAATAATTTGTTTTCGAATTCTTCAATTTTAATTTTCTCAGTTTTTCTTGAATTTATTTTTTTTTTGGTTCTTCCATTTTATTTGGCTCAAATTGAATTCGGTTTAATTCTGGTTTTTTTGCAATACCGCTCGAATGTTCACATTGGTTAACATGTTGACAATATGAGAGGCTAACGGCTTAGTTAATTAAGGATGAGATCTGGGTAGGTATGGTAGGTATCAAATTTCTGTTTTGCATTCCTTCCCTTTTCCTTATTTTTTTTCTCCTTCCCCAATTCCCTACCTAGCAGTCTAGCACGTTCCACTCATGCACCGTCAACCCGACCTATTTACCCTGAGCCTTAGCCGGCCGAAGAATGACTGCCCCGCTGCCTCTGAGTGGAGAAATTTCTGTTAACAGTACCAACGTTACTGTTGATACTGTTACAATCGTTTGAGCTGAACAAAAAAATTAAAAATATAGTCGGGCCTCACCAGGAAACCCCTTACACATTATTTCCTAAATCAGTATCCATCGCCATCGGTTCCTGGTACTCGAAAACCTCCTTCCGCACCATGCATTGCTAGAAACACTACAAGAATGGGAAACAAGACACGAACGAGTTATATTGCAGCACGACAATGCTCCATGCTATCGTACTGCAATTGCCAAATGCATGCCAACGCATTAACAAATGGGAAAATCTCCTAGTTTTTTGATGAGACCAATTTTATTTGAAAGAGCACTTCTTATGCCATCATTTGATACTAGTCACTTCTCGGTAGTATCTCTGTGATCTGGCTAATAATTAATACACTGGATCTCAAAAATCACCAAAATATTCAATACGATTCGATTTTCCAACGCATTAACAAATGGGAAAACCTCGTAGTTTTTTTATGAGACCAATTTTATTTGAAAGGGCACCTCTTATGCCATTCAATTCGATTCGATTTTCCAACGCAGTACATATATGTAACTGATTATTTAGTAGTGGATACTCCAATTTATTAACATTATTAAATTACATTAAATGTTTTGTCTTTCTTATGTAAATACATATTTTTAAATTGTAATTTTAGTTTTTTTATTTCAATCAAAATTAAGTTTTGATAATAGTTTTTAATTAAAAGAAATTTGTCTGTTGTCAGGTTTCCATTGTTAACATTGCTTTTGCCGACTGTTTATTTTTGTTAATTTAACAAATTTTAGTTTTTGTTAATTTTTCATTTTGTTAAAAACTTCACATCCGTTATCGATATTTCTAATGTTGAAAAATTTTTGAACTTCTGTTAATGATTTAACTGTGAAATTCCTTACAGCTTTTGACCCAATATATTTTGGTTACAGTGGATGTATACATCAGGTTAAGCGGTGGTAAGTGTAGTGTGTTGGGATCGTGGTCAGCATTTTGTCATCATTTCCGACCTATTCGTGTAATGCTTTTCTAAGCAAAAATCTACAATGAACATGTGGCCGAAAATTTTATAATTACAACATTTTATTTTATTTTTTAAAAGAAAGTTTAGCACCATGTTATATGCACATTAGTCTTACTAAAGCTCCACTTAAAGCGTGTATCACAAAACTTTTCGATCCGTATAGTATGGTAGTTTAATTTGCAAGATATTATCAACATGAATATTTTATCATCCAAGCACGACTTGGCCATATACGCGTACACATATTCCGGAAACAATGATACAATTTCCTACGGAAATTGATAAAAATAGAAATTCTTAAAATATGTGGGATTCGAGCATATACATAATACTTTGATGTTATGTTAACTGGCTAACATTTTGCTTATCCACCCTCCATATTCCGGATCAAGAGCCGGATAATGAAAATTTATGCGACTCTGCCATAATAAAACAAAGTTTTTATTAAGATTATTTCGAAAAACATACATAATACACACAAAAGTATAACGCAAAGAAATAACACAAACATTTTCCAATTTTCCGATTCAATTTTAATTTGCCATAAGCTATATAGCAGTATTCATTTCCAATTTCCTTCTATATATTTTCTTGAACTTTTTACATTTTCATTTTTCATTTCACTCAATCATTTATGATTTATAAATATTTGCAATTTTTATTTTTTTAATATTTAAAATTAATATTTTTTGGGTAGACAATTTTTGTTTTGTTATAAAAGGCTATTTATTAAAATGACCCAAAGGACCCCAAGGAATAGAAAGGTTTGATTTTAGTTTAGAATTTGTATTGTTAATTTTATGATGAATGAAGAGTTACGATAAAAATCATTTTTCAAGGAATTGTATTTTTTTAAATGAACTGATTTGTAATTAGTGCGCTTATACGAAAAGGTTAAAATTGTGTATGACCTTGTAACCTCGAGTTGATGAAGGACTTGCCATAACCTAATTACTTTTGAACTCGAAGTATATTATTTAATTTGTAGTTCTTTTATACCATGGTTCTTTTTTGTTTTGCCATCATCTTGGAAATATATCAGGACTAGCACAACTATTAAAACGTCAGGTTTATGAGCCAATTTTAAAATTTATTGTTTTCGTTTTTTTAACCTGTTTACATCTAGCCTGAAAACGACATTTAAAATGAGGAAAATCGCGAATAGGGGAAATAAACTGCTACAAAATCATTGTAAAGGATAATTAATAATAGGTATGGGAAAAGTTTGTGGCTTTTTTCCCGGTAGATGGCTCTACATTCATATATTTCAGTATCCATTGATCGTATCAAGCACGTATTATTATGAGTGTTTGAAAGGTGACATTTTAACTTGCACTTTGACATACAAAACATTAAAATTGGTGAAGTGAATAAAAAATACAACAGTTTAAACACGGAGATAAATAATGAAAAAAATCGATATCTTTTACAATTTTATTACGACAAAAGTTCGCACTATACGTTGGCCATAACTCGGTTGGTTTCGACAGCCAATGTAACACTATTGATGCGTCGGAATTAAAATTTAAATTTAAATTATTTTATTATAAACGTTTTTTTTCTTTGTTAAAACTAATATTATATTGTTCAATATTTTATTCTTATAACTAAGGTATACAATTCATTTGATTATAAAATGATAATAAAAGCAAATATTTTTTTTTATTTAAATAATTTTTTTAAATAATAACATTTTATTTTCTTATATCATAATAACATTTTTGAATTATTTCTGTTTTTAATTGATTAAGGTTGAATGAAGTAAAGGAGAACAGATAATGAATTGGGGTTCATTAAAAAAAAATATATTTTCAAAATTTAATCAATAAATAATTTTAATCGATTTTATGAACAACTTTATTTTGTCTGCCTATACGTAAAGACGAATTATCATTGTTAATAATTTCAATTATTTCAAAGGGACCTGTCCAAAGTGGATCAAGCTTACCTTTGGTTTTTTTCATTTTTCAGTAGAACTTTGTCTCCAACATGAAATTCAACATTGGTACTAGTTGTCTTAGTAAATTTTTGATTTTTCTTTTTGTGCAATTACATTTTTTCTAGCTATTTCATATGAATTTGCCAATTTTATTCGTAGGTTTTGCAAATAATCATCGGGATTATAAAAAGTACGGTTATTATATTTAAGTGAACATGGTATATGTTTGGTTTAAATCCGTGAACAATTTCAAATAGCATTAAATTTGTAGAAGAATGTGGGGTTGAATTGTAGGTAAACATTGCAAACGGTAACCAATAGTCCCAGTGGTTAGAATCATTATCGGTATAGGATCGTAAGTATTCAACAAGTGTTCGATGAGATCTCTCTAAAGCACCGTTTGTTTGAGAATGACAAGCAGTAGATTGCAATTTTTTTATTTTCAATAATTTACACATGTTTTGGAATAACTTACTAACAAAATTAGTTCCTTGATCGGTAAAAATAAATCAGCATATAAAGTTTTCAACAAAAACTTTAGCAATGGTTACCGACATTTGATTTTCGATAGGTATTGCGCGAGTGAAAATTTTGATAAGTCATCCTGTATGGTAAGAATATAACGATTATTGTTGTATGAAACGTTTAAGGTCACCACCATGGGAAGTTTAGTTAGTTTCGAGATTTTATTTTTCTGGCATAATTCACAGTTTTTATAAATTTTCTAATTTTGGTTAACATTTTTGGAAAGTAATAATAAGATTTGATCCTTTTGAAAGTTCTTTCCATTCCTTGGTGTCCATTCCTTGATCACGTTAAGAATGTCAATATCATATTATCTTGAAAAGTGATAAAATTTTGAGGAGATTCATTTACTTTTTACGCTATTGGCCGTAGGCACTTGGCGAAACACACTAATACTTAATAAAGACATTTTTATTAATCACTTGTTTTTTGTTTCGCAGTTATTTTGAATAATTTTCAAAAAGTTTAAAAAATCACTCGATCGATTTCGACTTGTTAGGTCATCATCAGGAGTATCTACTGTAGATACTCCTGATGATGACCTAACAAGTCGAAATCGATCTAGTGATTTTTTAAACTTTTTGAAAATTATTCAAAATAACTGCGAAACAAAAAACAAGTGATTAATAAAAATGTCTTTATTAAGGAGATTCATTTGATGGTTGACTTGAATTTTCGTTGTTAGTTCATGTAGTATGGTTTAATGTTTGTTCAAGATTTGGTTTCGGTTCACTAAGTTTTGCTTGCGAACGAGTTACAACATTAATTTGGTTAACTTGGTTAACTTGGTTGGCAGATTTTAATTCGATTCTACTCAAAGCGTCCGCGTTGGTCTCTTCTTGGCTTATACATTATATCGAAATCGTATTCATCTAATTCGAATCTCAGTGCATTAAACGTGACGATAAATTGTTGGCTTTATTTAGCCACAATAGTGGTTAATAGTCTGTAATAATGGTAAAGTTTACGCCATACAAATACGGACGAAAACGTTTTATAGCAAAAACTATGGCAAGCAATTCCTTCTCCACAGTAGAATAGTTTCGCTCAGCTGTGTTTAATACCCTGCTTGCATAAGCCACAGGTAAGTCATCATCGCTCATTCTCTGTGAAAGAACTGTGCCAAGTGCTACATCGCTAGCATCTGTTGTGACATAAAATTTATTCTGGAAATTGGGGTATTACAAGATTGGGGTTTAATTAATTTTTCTTTTAATTTTTGAAAACTTTCGAAACAGAAAGCATCCCAATTGAATCGTGCATTTTTTTCAGTAATGCATTCAATGGTTGTGCTAGTTCTGAAAACTTATTAATAAATCGTCTGTAGTAAACCTGTCAGTCCTAAAAATGACTTAATTTCCTTTTGCTTCTTAGGAGTTGGAAAATTTTGAATTGCATCGATCTTTGACGGGTCTGGTTTAATTCCGTTATTAGCTATGATGTGACCCAGATAGCAAATTTCTTTGCTAAGGAAATGAAATTTTAGAGATTGCAATTTTAAATTATAATTTCGAAATGACTGAAATACTTGTAATAATTTTTTATTATGATCGTTAAGGTTATAACCGTATACAACTACGTCATCTAAATATACGAAACATTTCAAGCCGTTTAACCCGGATAACACATTGTTCATAATTCGCTGAAATGTTTCTCGTGCTGGGAGCCAAAGGGCATCCTTGTGAAGTGATAGTAACCCATCTGGGTGCTAAAGGCAGTTTTATATTTATCTTCTTCACTTAGAGGTATTTGGTGATAGCCGTCTGCTAAGTCTAATGTCGTAAAATAAACTGCATCTCCTAATTATTGTTCTAAAATTTCTACGATATTGGGCAATGGAAATACATCATTAACTGTCAAATCATTTAAACGGCGAAAATCTACTATGACTTGTCAACGCTTAGATTCATCGGTGGATTTTTTCGGGACAATTAGTAACGGGGAGTTGAATGGGCTGTTACTGTTTTCAACGATGCCATGTTCAATCATTTTCTCCATGTGTGTGTTAATTTCGAATGTTGCCGAATGAGGAAGACGATAAGGTTTTATATTGACTGGCTGTGCATGGATGGGATATGGTGAAATCCTGCGTTGGTGATTGTCAGTTGATCACCAGGTAAGAAAAATATATCGTTAAATTCGTGACAAATGTTATTGATGGATGATTTTTCTTCCCTGTTCAAGTGAACTGTGTCGATTTGATTTTTTTTGAATCTGACTAATGTTTTAAAGTAAGAAATTTGATAATGCTCTAGACTTTCTGGTTCTATGTACATGTCATCTAGTTTCACTGGAAAATCGTTAGTGTTTACAACGCTTACTGTTGCAAACGAGTTTATTATTTCAATGATTGCATTTGCTATGTACACGCCTGGTTTTATCATTTGTGAGGGACATAAATATTCATTGTCACCTTTAGTTTTAAATCTAATTTAAATGATCCTTTCTGAACGACTAGGAATAACGATTCCTAGGATTGTTGGAAGATAGAGTTAAACTTGTGTATTATTCAATGTCATTAGGATTATTAAGTATTTGAATTACGTTATGGAAATAGTCGATATTGCATTTATATTTAATAAGAAAATCATTCCCAACGATACCTGCACAATTTAACGGGAAATCTGATGGTACAATGTGAAACTCATGCCAGATTGTATTATTTTTTGAAATTTTAATTTTAGAATTGCAAACTCCCAAAGTATCAATAGATTCTGTAGTTATTCCCTTTATAGTTAATTTTTGATAAGGGTAACATAAAGAATCGGGCTTAATTAAATATTTCTTAATAACACTAATGTCGGCTTTTGTATCAACTAAGAAAAAGTGTGGTTTCATTAAAATATCTAAATTAAGATTTACGAATTTCATATCGTCATTATGGAAATTAATTGAAAAGCAAAATAATTTGTTTGTTGTGAAATTTTCTTTTGATATTATTGAATATTTTTTATCTTTACTATTTGTGTAGTAAATAAGATTAGATGAATGTAGATTTAAATGTTTTGTACGCGCCGCTACATTCATGGGTTCCTGATGGAGTTCACTTAAGTTTTCCGTTGTTTGTGATTGAGAAGTTGATGGTTGCTGAATGTTATCGGGTTGGCTCCTTCGTTGATTGGATCTTTCGCGAGATCGGCAGACGCTAATATGATGACCAAACTTTTTGCAATAGGCACACGGATATGAAATTTGAATAATTCGAGGATTAGGATTTGGCTGGTTTGGAGTCTGCGAGAAAGAACGTGAAGGCGTTTGTCTATTGCAGTGGTTCTTAACCTTTTTTTAGTCGCAGCCCACCAAATAATTCATAATTTTTTTGTGGCCCCATTTTTTAATAATAATTTATATTTGTTAAATTATCTATAATAAATTAATTTTTATCACAATTCCTTTATTCTTTTTTATATAATACTAACTGTTGTTCCGCGTGGTTGTCAATTGAATGCGATAATATATTTAGTACAAATCCCAGCATGCATTGCAATGCCACACAAAGAAAGAGTTTGTGTTATAATTCTGTTTGTTGAAGTCTTTTTGGATACACAATTTTTTTTTGGTTTTTCCGTCAGGTATGTACACAAATAAATCAGACGGGTTTTCAACACGTGAACATGCCACATGTAGCTGGCTATGTGAGAAGAATGGATTTTCCAAATTTAGTTCACAGTTTTGTCAAATCCAGGTTGCACTGGAAACTGCAAATGTTTTAATTCTAATGGCATATCTGTCTGAATCATTGGGATTCGTGGCAACAATATTTCTTCTGGCTTAAATAATCCACTTGAAGTTTTAGCTTTGACTATATTATTCATCATCTGTTTCACTAAAAATTTGATACGGTAGCAAAGTCGTGGTAGATAGATATATCAGAGAAGAATGATAGGCACGCCAATTTTCAATGTTAAAACGTGCGGTGATGTCCCTGGCAATACAGATGTATTCAAGAATTCAGTTGGATAATTGACAACTTTGTCTTGATTCACTCGATTATCGATGAACTTAAACGTTGTCATTGAATTATGTAATTGATGGCATTGGCATCATGTTTTTGGCTGCTAACTTAGCATGTGCACTGAGTAAAACATGATTTTCGAAAATTCTGTGCGATATTTAAGAAAATCTTGTGAATCAATTTGTCTGTGGTTGCTGTGAGTTTAGAAAAGTTTCTTAGCAATGTGATACTTTGTATGGATTCGTAAGTTGCTATTTTGCCATTTCCAATATCCAACTATTGTTTTGCGAAACGTAGTGGATTCATTATGGTGTAGTTGTATACGTATCGCCATAAAATTGATGATTTGACACATGCATTAAGTTTATCGCTGATAATTTCCTCTCAAATGTTTTAGTGTTCCATGAAGCGCTTCCAATGCTTTTTTGTGTGCCGATGGCAGTTTCAGTGCTGAATGTGCTATTCGATCACTATTCAAAAACTAAATTCTATCATGACGCGGTTGAGAGTGCAATATCTTTTCGTGATCGTATAGTTGCCAAAATAAACGAAATGAGAAAAGTACTGCTTGTGACTAAGGGCGCATCTAGGAAATACAATCAGTCGCTTTGGTTTGTAATATCATACATAATTCTAAAATACGCTAAGCATTGTTCTGAAACCAAGTTATGTAGATTAGTTTGAACAAATGTACCCAATTCTTTGACATGAAAATATCTTTCTTGTTGCAAATCACAACCGAAAATGTCGTTTGCAGATCCACCCGGCCCAGTCATTTTGAATTGAATTAGTGCTTTGATAGTGATTGCCTTATTTTACACGTTTGACACAACTGGATGGGAATCGTATTTGCTGTGGTTGAGAAGTGCCGCAGTATGCATCAAGAAGATTTAATTATCGTCAAGCTTCACGATAAGTGGGTTCATACTTGACCGTTAAGAGTTTTCAATTCTTGGAAGGGTCAATCAACTGTTCACGCGTGCGTTTATTGCAGTGTTGGTATGTACGCATGGCCTAACACGTCGATTGAATATAAATTGGGATATCAATCAACTGATTTACTTTGTGTGCGATGTTAAAACATTTTCGCTGACACATTTCATGTGTTTAATACATTTCGCACTTTGAAGTAAAAAAAGGTCTTTGCACACATATTAAGTGATTTGTCTTCTCTGGCATTTGTGCAAAGGCAGGTCTAACCAATCGAATTAATACTTTGTGTTTTGTAATTTTCGTTCGACAGTGTTAGTAGTGATAAATTTGCCGTTGCAAATTCTTTGAATGTTGGCATGTAATTCTTGCGCACGATTGTTTTTGCATCGAACAACGACATTTGGAAACACGAATTGCACTTGCGTATTTTTACTAAGAAAAGTTTCAATTAACCATCTAATACCAACGTTGATAATGGTTCGGGTGGTGAATGTAATTCACCGCATTCCTTGTATTTTAATTTTGAATTTGAAGGCACCTCGTGTATTGATTGCGTAAATTATCCATTGTCTGGCTTCCCTTTTCTTGTCTGTTTCTGACAGCGAGTTCATAAAACGGATAAAGATCTCGGATTTTTCTATCCTATCGTTTTAATCAATTACATCACGTAAATTATACTTCAGGAACACTCTTTCAATACAAAAAAGATGTAAAAAATGACGTATAAATGACGATGGGCTCTGTATGGTGGGGTCGGAATATCGCATTCAAATGTATCGTATCGCCTTCTATCACATTCAATCGGATTGTACTTAACGATTTCATTTTAATATTGATAGTCGATATGATTATAACTCGAACAACACATTTCAGGCGATTCAACAACACCTGGATTTAGGGGGCGTACCCCTTCATAAATATTACGAAAACCTGCTCATTTTAATATTAATTCCGTATGAAAAATTTGGATCAGGTTGGATAAATGGTGTGGACACTTAAGAGGGCTCTTTAAGCGGATTCGAGCATGTCACTAGTTTCATATAATTCCTTTCCCCATCCTGTACATGCAACTTATACATGGTAAAAATTTCATGATATAGGGTGAGCGGGTGAACCACTCTTTCGGATCAAACAGACATTTTTGGGAAACAACTATTTTGGAGCCCTTAGGCCCAGGGAGCCAATCCCTTTAAAAATATTTCGAAAATCTGCTCATTTTGATACAAAATACCTATGCTATATTACAATTCGATTGGATAAATGGCGTAGAGACTTATAAGAAAGAACCTCATGATCCATGGGATGAACCCCTTAAATTCAAGCATGCCACTAATTTTATATAAACCCTTTTCTAAACTTACTCCCGTGAAAAAACTTATAACACACAACTGATCTATAACACAATTGAGTTGTATGCCGAAAATAACATCCATATCCGTATTATAGGCGAATTAGTATAATTAGGCATCAAAATCCACCATCTCGACTTGCAAAAACAAAAGACCGTTACGTACTTAGTACCCTGAAAACGAGATTCATGTCAGCATTATTAGCGTAGATAGTAGGTAGGTACCAAAATTGAACGCCCCCTTCACCACATTTTGTGAAAAAATTAAAGGTGAGTAATGTAATCAGTACCTCCGAAATTGACACCCACATTTGCATTGATAGTGTAGGTGGGCACCAAAAAGCTCACAGCTTCTCATCTTGAATTCAGAAAAACAAAAGTCGGTAACTTAATCAGTACCACGAAAACCCCGAAAATGACACTCATATCGGCACTATCGGCACTATCGGCGTAGATAGTAGTTTGGTATCAAAACAATACGGTCGCCCCCTCCCTTCATCACGACTTGCAAAAACAAGTCATTAACGTAATCAGTACTCCGGAAACCCCGAAAATGAGACCCATGTTAGCATTATAGACGTAGATATTAGTATAGGTACTAAAAATAACACCGCCCCCATCTCACCTCGCACAAAACAAAATTTCTCCATCTCGGATCTTGGAAGCCATGTTCCTAATTAGCACTCCCGAAAACCACGAAAAGGACCTCGTTGGAGAAAACCAAAATCAAGGAGTCGAATTTTGGTTGAAAAACAGTGTCTCGCCAAAAGTCGTCGTTTCCGCTTAAATTTTGATTTGGACCTGTATCGTTCTTAGAAGTTTCTCTTGTAAATGATATGCCTTTCAATATACATAATTGCAAAACACGAATCAGCTTCTATGGAACCTGCCAATACCGGTGGACCGTTTTAGGCCAAAAAATACAGAATCACTCCTCATGACCTATAGAATATCGGTGTTATAAATTTTATTGAAATCGAGGCAGAAATTCTTGAGTTAATCGATCGAAAACGATCCTATGGAAGCTGCAACCATAGGTCCCTGCTGGTGGACCATTTTCAACTAAAAACACTTCTCATCACCCTTAGAACTTATACACAAATTTTTATCAAAATCGATGCGCAGCAGTTCTTTAGTTTTAATGTTACGAACACATACGTCATTTTTAAATATAGAGAGATAATAATATAAAACATAACTTTATTATTTCATTTCAATATCTATTTTAACTTTCATACACCACAATTTGGTATTACGGTTAGCATATTTGCATTTATTTCTTCTGTACTACCAAAGTTGTATGTAGAAAAAAATAAGAAATTAATAAAAAAAAACTAAATAAGAAATCTTTTTTTTCTTATTTCACTTTTCAATACGATGTTCGGTTATACATTAATTTTCTTTTTATTATATTCTGAAGGAAAATTTGCAAATTTTGGCGGCCCCCGGCAAACTTCTTACGGACCCCCAGGGAGCCGCGGCCCCCCTGTTAAGAATCGTTGGTCTATTGCTATTAAACGTTGAATTAAAATTGGAGTTATTGCGGAATGGAATAAATGGTGATTGATTCGAATTTCGGTTATAACAGTTTAATGCGGTGTGTCGTACTTGAAACAAATCATTTAAAGAATTTGGTAGAAGTATTAGAAGATTGAACTTGACTAGGTTTGGTTTTAGAATATTGATTTAATTTTTCTTCCTCTATTTCTTTAGCAATAGCATCTTTTAAATTTGGGAATCGACACGCTTTAATTAAAATTTTGACTCGGTGACTCAAGCCATCTTCGAATGCTCGCAAAGCAGTTTTCGAATTAATAACTTTAATATTTTTATCGAAGACTCCTGTGTCTGATGTAGCTGAAACACACGATTTAGTTAACTCAGCAAGAATATTTTCAAATCAGATACCAAAATCTTTTTCGCTTTTGTCATAACGTTGTCGTGCTGGTACAAGATCAACTTGGATATTTTTTAAGGCTCGATCGTTTGAAAATGTTTGTTTAAGTTCTTTTTGCAAATTTTCCCAGGTTTCATACGTGCCAGTTAATACAGGTTTATAAGCACTGTCTATCAACCTAATCTGCACTAATTCTAAAAACATTGAGTGATCTTCATTCGTGTTTACATCTTTAAATATAAGATTGCAACATTGCAAAAATCTATGGAGCTTTTCGGGAGTTCCATCGAACTCTGTTATTAATTTAATAGCTCTATCAAAGTTCTACCTGCTTACTGAAATGTTGGTCTAATAATTTTCGATCAATTGAGAATGGCAATTTAAACCCGTAATAAGGTAAGAGTGTTGTTGTTGTTGGATTACAAGTTAAAGATAAGAGTTCTTTATTGACTACCGATTTAGATGTTTCACTTTTATTTTGTTTTTTAGGAAAAATGTTAATTTTTCTATTACGTAAATTTTTGTAATTAATTGATTGGTTATTCATTTGTTAAGTACGCAGAATTAAATAAATATTGAATAATATTTTATCCAAATTATTAATTGGCACAAAAAAAATTGCATCCGATTGATAAAGAAAAATAATTTAAATACGATAAACATAAATTTTACAATAAAAAAATAATCAAAATATTTTATCAATTTACGAAAAATTAATATTTAAATTAAATTGAAATAAATAAGAATAATTTATGCTTGTAACTATAAATGAAAAACTTAACTTACAATTTAATAAGGTTGTTTGTTCAAGATGATTTTTGATCAGCTGGTTAATACCGATAATAAAATATCTCGATTTTATTTTTGAAGTAATATAATTATGGTATGGTTTATGATGATCGATGACGTAAATTTCTAATCCTGGAATACTTTTGCGATGATGTCGTAAAGTTGTACTTTTTACCAAATAAATAAGGGTTGGGAACGGCTTTAGTATCGCATCGCAAATTTTTTAGACAGTAAAACGACGGTGGCGCCTTTTTGATCAAAAGTGGATATTTTTAGAACTAAAACAAAAGTGTCTCTGCTGCCTATTTTCGGAATGTTTAACTAGTGCCATCTATTGAAATATAAATGAACTAAAATTTAAAATTGTATACGTTAATCGTTATTAAAATAATGTTTAATCAAAAAATATTAAATTTGATTTAAAAATAAATCAAATTCAATATTTTTTTATGAATATATGCAATTAAGAGTGGGAAAGGAAGGAAATAATGGTACAATTGGGCGTAGAAGCCGGGATCAGCGAACATGTCGCACTGCGTGCCGCACGTAGGAACAGATTATATAGAATGTATTAATGACACCTGCGCTCCTCCTCACATAGCCCTCCGGGGGTCTTAAGATTTTAATTTCGGAGGGCGTAGGAGCCGGGATATAAAAACATGTCGCACTGCGTGCCGCACGTAGGAGCGGATTATATAGAACCTCTTAATGACACCTGCGCTCCTCCTCGCATAGCCCTCCGGGGGTCTTAAGATGTTAATTTCGGGGGGCGTAGGAGCCGGGATATAAAAACATGTCGCACTGCGTGCCGCACGTAGGAGCGGATTATATAGAATCTATTAATGACACCTGCGCTCCTCCTCACATAGCCCTCCGGGGGTCTTAAGATTTTAATTTCGGGGGGCGTAGGAGCCGGGATATAAAAACATGTCGCACTGCGTGCCGCAAATAGGAGCGGATTATATAGAATCTATTAATGACACCTACTAAAAAGAAAAATAATTGCACCCTTCTTCTGATAGTTGTACGTACCACAAATACCAAGCGCATGTACCTTATTAAAATTTAAATTATTTATAAATGAAATTTACAAACATGTTTTATTTTGTTTTTAATTAAGCATTTTAATTTATTTATGTTTCGCTAATTATTTAAATACATTTTGATTTTTGTATTTTATTTATAAAAATATCCCTACGATGGTATTCTTTATCAATTTCTTCTTTAACAATTTTTTAGTTCAAATTATAACCACCTTAAACAAAATTATAGTAAATTTTAATCCAAAAGCGGAAAAAATTATAAATGATATGTAAAAAATTGAAATATCTATAAGATGGCCGCTTGTCGATTTCTGTAACACAGTGGGTAGAACGCTTGCTGTGTGTATAGAGGGTCTCGGGTTCGATTCCCGGTGGTAACAAAAGTTACGACTGGATACACATAAAATATAATATAATAATATTGATAAATACATTTGTCTGGTCATATACAGCTATAAGTGCTAGTCGACCTAAGCAAATGAAATAAAAAAAAAAAAAAATTACCGCTCATAAAGTTTACGTTTTTAGTTAGTATTATGTCCATTTTCACAAAAATGTCGCGACAGTCAATTTGCGATGCGATAATAAAGGCTAGCCAAGGGTTGCACGTATTGATGTTGAAATGGAATAGGTACAAAGGGCCGAATGTCGAAGGGCCGAATGTGTCGAAGGGCCGAATGGGTCGAAGGGCCGATTTTTGTTTTTTTTGTTTTTAGAAATATAATTTTTTAAATTTGTTGCTTTATGGAATATTTAGTAATTTTTTTTTTATTAAATATAAATGGATTTCTTATGAATTTATGTATTTTACTATTTTTCATCTTTGGATATTTATGAAATTCCACGTATCCAGTCAGCGATACATTTTGGTGAAGGAAAATTGTCTCATTCGCCACCAGAGACATTCGGCCCTGTGTGTCAGCCTTCTGATAATAGGTATATGGTACAAAAAATAATAAAAATTAAATAAATAAAATAATTAAATTAAATAAAAAATAAAAAAAAATTATTTAAAAAAAAAAAATATTCGGCCCTTCGACACATTCGGCCCTTCGACATTCGGCCCTTCGACACATTCGGCCCTTCGACACATTTGGCCATTCGACATTAGTTAGACAACTAGTGTTCTGTGCTACAGATTTTGTTGATCGATTAGAAAATTGCCATTCTCCTTCTTCATTAGTTCGCAAAAATGATCACTGCCGATCAACACTTCAATTGGTCGCGGTTTGTTGAATGTAGGATCAGCCTATTATTGTCACCGTTGATTGGTACGGCAACATCCACAGCATTTGTGGTTAAATTTAATATGAGTTTAGTCAAAATTAAAGCTTTGATATTGCAGGTGAATTGATTATTTACCCTTGATCTGATTGTGAGGGTTGTGATTCCCTTAGAAGTGTCTGCATTTGCCCCGCCAAGCCCAGTAACAAGGACTCTTGCATTTGTCTTGGTCAAATTAAACTTGTTCACAGCTGATTCCTTTACGGTCGATCTGGTGCAGCCTGAACTCAATAAACCTCAAATGGCATGCCAATTATTGTGGTTATCCTGCAATTCGACCAACACGGTAAATGAGATGAACGACCGTGTGATGCTTTCGTTTACAAAGTTGACATGTTCTGCTGGATCGGCATTGATACACGGAATGATTTCCTCCCAAACAGTTAAAACATCGTAGTTTTTCGTTAAGAAAGGCTGTTCAATCAGTCGCTGACATTTATTTAAAACGACCGCATTTAAATAGGCGAAGACGATCCACGTCACATAAAATGCAAGGCAACCGATTTAGTAAGAAATCTAAAAATCGTTGCAATGTCGGAAAGTCAACATCAGCGGTCGTATGATATATCCATGCCTGCCTTGTTTCATCATCAAGACGATCCACTGCCATAAAAATGATCCACGGATCGCGAGCTTCAGCTTGGTATCGTGGAATTCATTTAGTGATCTTTGATTGGTCGATAAATGATTTTATGTGGACTTCAACGATAGGATTTCTTATAGTATCTTTTGGTAAGCCAGTTGACTGCCCCGATGTATCGTCCACATGTAAATGGCTAACCAGCTTGTATGCGTTACCTTTGAATAAGCCTTATAAGTATTTAAATTTTTGTGCAGGTGATTAAGAAACATGGTCATGCACTGTCGACGAAAACATATCGTAAAACGACTGCCAGTCCCTCACATCTCGGACGGCAACAAGGAGGAGGAATACATAAATCAAGCACTTTAAATTATTGGTTTTAATTCTTGACGACTCACTCTTCATAATAGCTTGGCTCACTAAGCACCTGCTAATCATATCCTCAAAGTCAAGAATCGCGTTTCTAATTTTTCGTGGCATTTATAAAATCACAATAAAGCATTCCTACTCTTTTTTATCAATAGGGTGTCAACAATACTGCAAAATGAAGGATAAGGAAGTTATACGAAAATACGTCACCTGTATGAAATTCAATGCTAATTGTCAACAACAATTGATGGGCAATCTATACATTAATCACGCGTCGCGTCAATTTGGCCCTCCTTTAAAACTGGACGTAGGTCAAAAACCTACAAAACCTAATATAAAACCGATCCATTTTAAGCTTGTCACTGATTAGTAAAGCTATGCATTTTTAGGAGCTCTAAATAAATTAACGGTGTTCTGCGGAGTTTATTGCGAATTACACAGTGACAATGGGACTAATTTAATTGGGCCCAAAAAATACAAATGGTTCAATTACATTTTTTTTAATGGTTTCCAAAAATATATTTTTAAATGCCTTATTAAACAAACTTTGATACTTGCAATCCAAACACAATATTTAATTTGTCAGGTTGTGTTGTACCTCATGGCATTACTTATACCAATTGGCATGCCACTCAAATCTACATAACTGTTTATTTAGGCATAACATTTTATTTGTCATCATAAAATCCCACTTCCATTTTACCGCTACAAAACAACTTAAGGAATGAAAGTGGATTTTCATTGTTATATATGTACGTTGCGTTGGCGAAATGATTAAATTTTTGATCTGCCATTCTGATGGTAAATAAAACATACAAATATCTGTACAATGCCCTCCCCGCAATAAAATTATTATTGTGGATTTTTATTTATAATAATAAACCAACAAAACAACAAACTGATTTTTGTTATTGATAGAATTTTTTATGACCTAAACCAATCAATTTTCAAAATGAAATTTCCCCAAAAAACATGAAAAATAAATAAATACAGCAAAATGGAAAATCCTAAAACACAACTGCTCTTTGTACAATGAAAGCACAATACATCAGAAAGAAAAGCTTTGTAATTTCAAAGTTCAATATAATTTTCTTTTACAAAGTTCCTTTTACTTTGTAAAAGAAAATTATATTGAACTATCTAATATATCTTTATAGTGGGCCATATAAAGGTTTGTGTTTTAAAACGCTATAAAATAAGTATACATCTTAATTTTGTGGATTTTGTTTTATTAGGTAGGCTGAAGTCTCCTATTCCGAAATGAAAGCACAGTTTTCATTTCGGTTACATTACAGTTTAATATTTATGTGTAATTTTTTTCTGAGCCAAATTTTTTAAACACCTCGTGTCTGAATGAACCAAGGAACCACCTCTTAGCGGAATAGTATCCCAAACCCGGACACCCTGTACAGATAACTTCTAGATGACAAATTTAGTATGGTTAAGTTTTAATGCGGAACACGTTATCGCTCTTGGCAAATATACATTTTAAAGGTCTTGTACTCGATAATCTTTGAATTTTATCAGATTTAAATTTAAAATATACCACGATAAGTTAAAATAAAGTTGTACATAGAGTCGTAAAGTACATAGTTTGTTTTGAAACTTCAACCCGCAGACTATTACAACTACATTCGAAAAGTGTTTCTTCATTTCGATCGCATGCAAAGTCGAGTTGTATTCCGAACGCAACTCATAAAGCTTAGTTGTGTACTCTCATTCACATGTACGTTCTCGGATTTAATATTTTAATACTATATGTGTATAGTTTTTTTTATACAAAAGCACGTATAAATGCACGTTTAGAGTGGAAAAAGCTTATTTTATAAATAAAAAGCACATGTTTACATTAAAATATTATTTTTATTATTATTTTTGGTGTGCTTTATAAATTTTGTATGAAATTTTCAATTGAAAAATTTTTTTTGTTTCGATTTTGGAATGTACTGTACGATCGTTCATACATGTATTTATATAACATACACAATGTATAGATAAACATATGTACATGTCGTTATAAATATATGTTGGTTTATGCTCATATCATTTGATACATAAATTGTCAAATTTGGTACATATATACATGTTTATTAGGAATGTTATGTATTTATGGCATAAAAAAGAACGAAAATCGTATAAATAAAATATGGAATATTGGAAATGATTTTCATTTTGGGAATTATATTTTCGTCTCTGCTGTAGCATTGTGTTTGTACGTATTTATTTATGCTGTCGGGCTGAAGTTGAATATACGTGCAAACTTTTGTATATTTAATGTAAATATATTTTTATTATATAACATAAAAAAATAAATTCTTAGTGTAACTACAATTGCATCAACCTTAACTATTTTACGTTTCATTACGTTTATAGCTTTGCAAAAGCACCGCAAAATAAGATCCATGATTTAAGTGTAAAGGTTAGGCTTATAAAATCAGAGGATTGCAGACCAAGGAGTCACAAAAGTGCAAAAGTAAGAAAGATGGTTAATTTTGTTAAAACTCATGCACATCATGTTCAGCGGTTCATTGGAACCATATAGTTTGTCCTGTTTATTTAATTGAAGAAACTCCGGATTTCTTAAGCTTCCGGTCGGTGCTTTTATTCCAATAGACTCAGGTAACGTCATTTATTGGAAATGTTTACGCATTTAGCATAACAATTATTGTAAACAATCAAAAAACTTCTCAAACGTCAAAACAAAATGTCGGAAAATGGTAGATGGATTCCCGTATATTATTTTGAATTCAGTGCATAATAATATCGAAAGTTGTACACGACGCGACATCTATGTTTGAGTTGTTGTACTAGATTTCATAAAACATCGAACATTTTGATTAGGTTGGAGCAAGTTTTTGGTTTTTGGTTAATTCAATTTTGTAGTTTGACAAAGAAGCTTAAAAATAAGAAATTGTAACAAAAATTTAAATAATTGCTTTTTGTAAATATAAAACCAAGATAAAGTTCTTCGATATATTAAGTGATTATAAATATAATCAAATAAATAAAACTTTGAATATACGAAATACTTTTATTTCGTAAGTGAAAGTTAGTGCGTCATCAAAACTAAAAAGGACGGCTGACATTTATTTGGTCCTTTGAGCCGGATATTTAATCCGGATTATTGGATTGTAACACCACAATCACTTCAAGAGTTAATAATGGGATCGACCGAAACCAAATTGCGGTTACTCATCAATTTCGAGAATCTTCGTGACTGTTACGTATCACGCGTTGTGTGAATACAATTGTGTAAATTACACTGTTACATATCAACGAAGATATTATCCCGCATTTCTTCGTACATACATATATTCTTAGAATACCTGTGAGTTGACTGATCAACCGTATAAACCTGAAGACGGTCATCAAATTCACATTTCAAGTAAATAAAAAAAATATATTACATCGATAAATATAGCTGCAAGTTCGCTAATTTATCATCCAAAGACTAATAAAACACCAACATCAAACCAGCTGTTACTGCAAGATCGATCCGAATGTCATCGCGTGGTGGGCGGTATCATTTATAATTTCATCCCGTTCATTAATACAACATTGGAACATTGTAAGTTTAAATTAGTATTAATTAAGTATAGTTATTATTAGTAATCTTAATTAATTTCAAGTCCTAACATTCTCTTAAATTTTAAATTCTATCTAAATTTAATTAATTTTGACAAATTGGTTACGAATTATCAGCTTTGCAAATTATATTGAGGTGATAATTTAGTTAGGTTTGCTTGGATTTTTAATAAATATGCCCTCGTTTATTATACGCGATTGTAACACTTAACGGGTTAAATCTTAATCGTACACTATGCCTCTCACACAAGACGAACTCGACCAATTATAACTATTCAAAAAGCAGAGAAGTTCTTTTAAGGGTCAATTAACAAATTTCAAAAACAAATACGGTAATGTAGACACAATGACCATTGGTTCATGTGAGTCGTGGAATTTATAATAAATACGATGAAATTCAATCCAAAATCGAATTGCTCGAAGTGACAGCGGGAGAGGATAGAGAAATATTTGAAGATGACTGTGGCAACTTCGAAAGTAGTATTCTGAATCAATTCCATGAAATTAAAAAACCCGAACTAAACAATATCTCATTACAAAATAATTCCGTAGTATTTGACAAACTCATCTACTTCATTGGAAATGCGAATGCCCGAAATTAAGTTACCATCATTTAGCGGTAAGGAATCTGATTGGTTAAGGTTTCGTGATGTTTTTGAAGAATTAGTTCACAAAAGAAATATTGATAAGTGGTGGTAAGGCATACTCATTAATTGAAGGAATTCCAGTGGCAGCTGCTAACTATAAACAGGCCTGGACTGCTATCTACGACAAATATAATAATGAAGTAGCAATTCAAAAAATGTATCTTAAACAGTTATATGACATAAAATCACCTGTTCCACATTCTTCGGAGTCATTGGAAATATTCGTAGACAACGCTGTAAAAAATTATAATTCGTTAAAGGCTCTGAAAGTGAACGTCGAAAGTTGGAATCTAATTTTTATTCACCATCTATCGGAAAAATTAGATAATGCTAGTCGTACAGAAGTAATCAAGTGTTCCAATGACAGAACTCTGCTTACTTTTGAAAATTTCATTAAAGTCCTTCAAAGTCGTATACGAGTGCTTAGAGCTCTCACACCTTTATCTTCGACAACTATAAAGGCGCAACCGGACTTAAATACTTTTAGAACCAAGAAAAACTTCTCAACATTATTGTCTAGCATTCAGTCCTGTTCCTATTGTCGTGGTACTCACTCCATCGATACTTGTCCAGACTTTTGTGATCCAAAACTCACTCCAAAAATGAGATTTCACTTCATTAAACAACAGGGACTGTGCACAAACTGTTTGTCCTCCTCGCACAGCGTTCGCAATTGCAACGACTCAGGCTGTAATCAGTGCTCATTAAAGCATCATCGCTTGTTGCATTTTAATTACAATCGTCAACCACAAACCTCAGTAACAGAAAAGTCGGTGAGTGCACCCTGTTCTGTTAACGTCGTCAAAGATATACCAATATCCAAAACCCAGTTGGATCAACCAAATATATCAGATGTCAATAGTCCTACTACAAGTAATGGGCTAGTCATGTTGGGTACTTATCATGATACAATCGAGAAAATTCCAAATATTTCAATTAATGAAGATAATTTAAGACAACTATCATCGAATGGACAAATAATGCTGGGGACAGCAGTAGTAAAAGCATTTACAAGCAGTAGTAATTACATTTGTGCAAGAGTTTTACTCGATAGCAGTTCTCATCTAAACTTTATCACAAATGCAACCTGCCGTCTACTAAAATTAAAAATGCACCCAACATCGAAACAAGTGGCTGGGATGGGAAGTAAAATTGCGTCCCTCAATCACAAGGTGTATGTGTCAGTAGGATCTCGAATTTCAGAACACAATATAAATTTAAAATGTTACGTACTACTAAAAATCACTGGTGATTTGCCATTGCTACTCATAAAATTCGAAACTAAATCAGTACCGTCGTATATAAAACTAGCAGATCCCCACTTCAATATTCCGGATCGCATCGACATTCTGATCAGAGCAGAAGTCTATCATGAACTGTTCTCAGGAAAATCAATCAAGCTAACTGAGGATTTACCGTTGTTCTATGACACTGTATTCGGCTACGTCCTTACCGGAAAAACCAAAACAGAGAAATATTCGGATTCTTCAATTCAATATCAAAGGTCATTGTGCTCTTTTGAATTACTCGAATCACATATCAAAAAGTTTTGGGAACTGGAAAATATTACGTCCAAGAATAACTATTCACTCGACGAAAAATTGTGTGAAGAACATTTTCTAAGGAATCACCAAAGGTTAAGCTCTGGAAGATATTCTGTTGCCATTCTAGTCAATAATAAAATAGCAGAACTTGGTTCGTCCAGTGGAAATGCGCGTCGTCAATTTTTTAACGTTGAGAAGCAACTTGGTAAAAATCCCGCGATATACAAACAATATAAGGACTTCATGAACGAATACATTCAACTAAATCATATGGAACTTATTAAAACGCCGAGCACCATCGATAGTCAGTTTAATAAATCCTACTATCTTCCTCATCACTTCGTTACAAAACCTACAAGCACGACCACCAAATTGCGCGTTGTGTTCAATGCATCGTGTAAATCATCATCACAAATCTCATTAAACGATTGTATGTTGGTTGGCCCTGTGGTACAAACAGATTTATTTTCGTTAGTTCTTCGATTCAGAAAATACCAGTTTGCATTTTCGGCTGACATAGCCAAAATGTATCGTCCGATTTTCATTCATGAAAACCAGCAAAATCTTCAACGCATTTGGCGGCGCGATTCTCAGTCTGAACCACTGAAGTGTTATAGACTTCGTACGGTAACTTATGGAACCGCCAGTGCTCCATATTTGGCAACCAGAACCTTGAATCAGTTGGCTATTGACGAAACATCGTTCCCTGAAGCATCCAAGGTCTTGAAAGATGATTTTTAACTGGCGCAAATAGCCTTCAAGAAGCATTAACATTAAAACAAGAATTGATAACCTTATTGAAATTAGGTGGCTTCGATCTCAGAAAACTCTCTTCAAACGTTCCAGAGCTAGCAGAGGACGATTCAGCTAACCAGTTGTCTTTAATATTAGGACTCTTGTGGAATACTGCAACAGATAATAGAAATGTCATTTGAAAAATTCAATTCTCATAAAACTAGCAACACAAAAAGGAAAATCCTATCGGAATATGTCAGTTATTCGATCCTCTAGGCTTATGCGCTCCACTAATTTTAACAGCAAAATTATTCATGCAGGATTTATGGACCTCACCAGAGCTGAAATGGGACGACCTGCTTCCTGAATCGTTTGTCGAAAGGTGGGATAATTTTAAAGGACAATTAGTACGTCTGAATCGAATTTCTGTCCCTCGAGGCATCATATACCATCCATATACCAGTATTGAGTTGCACGTGTTTGGTGATGCAAGTGAGGTTGGATATGGGTGTGTATTCTATATCCGCACAACTGATCAATCATCGGGTTAATTTGGTTTGTTCCAAATCTCGCGTCGCTCCATTGAAGAAACAGACAATTCCGAGACTGGAACTCTGTGCTGCGTTACTGCTGTCTCAAATTAGCCATAAATTGTTGTCACTCCTTAAAATAAATTTTGATATCATCTATTTGTGGTCGGATTCTGAGATCACGCTTCTTCGAATAACATCAGAACCTCATCGTTACGCCACATTTGTAGCAAACAGGATCACTCAAATACAAGAATTGTTTTCAACTGATAACTGGCACTATGTTCCCACATCTTTAAATCCTGCAGACTGAAAGGGCCTGAATATTTACATAAAAATAAAACTTAGTGGCCGCAAAATGAAAACAAAACATTACTTTCGGATCAAGATTCAGAGATTCGAAAACTCAATCACACGTGTATTGCAACATCACAAGGTAGGTTTAATTTAATTCAAAAATACTCGTCACTTCGAAAATTAATCAATGTGACTGCTTACTTGCTTCGATTTTACAATAATACTCGTAGTAAAACTAAATTGTGTGAATTCCGAAAATTAGGTGAACTAACCGCAAATGAAACTGCATTAGCTCTTCAGGTTATTCTTAAAAGGGTTCAATCAGAAGAATTTTCTGAAGATATTAAGTCAATTCAAATTAACAATTTTGTCAACAATAAAAGTTCATTAATATCACTTTCTACGTTTTTAGATCCTAATGGAATTATTCGTGTTGGAGGCCGAATCAAAAACGCGGATGTGATGCAAGATAAAAAATATCCCATATTACTTCCACAAAACCATTACTTTACGGTGTTACTAGTTCGCGATACACATATTCGATTGTTACATATTGGACCTCAAGCACTGCTATATAACTTAAGACTAAACTATTGGATTATTTCTGGGAGAAACATATGTAGAAAGATCTGTCGCAATTGTGTTCGATGCGTCCACGTTCGACCGGACTTGATTAATCAAATCATGGACGACTTGCCCAAGGATAGAGTGCAATCCACGAGACCATTCTCAATAGTTGGGATAGAATTTTGCGGTCCATTTAATATAAAATATTCAGTCAGATCAAAACAGAAAATTAAAACATATATTTATTTATTCGTTTGCTTCGCTGTCAAAGCGGTTCATCTGGAAATTGTTCCAGATTTGACCACTCAAGCATTCTTAGCGTGTTTGCGTCGTTTTGTATCACGTCGCGGTATGTGCTTAAAAATATATTCCGACAATGCCACCAATTTCGTCGGAGCACGCAAAGAGTTAAAGGAACTTTGAGACTTTTTCCTGTCCCAGTCATGCCAAAGCGAAATCATGAAGTTCTGTACTAACAGTAACATGGAGTGGATAACTATCCCACCACGCTCCCCTCATTTCGGAGGTTTATGGGAGGCCGCAATTAAAAGCACAAAATATCACTTGCTGCGTTCAATGGGAACCTATTGTCTTACGATGGACGAATTCCATACGTTAGTTGTCCAGATAGAGGCATGTCTAAATTCGCGTCCTCTCACGCCAATGTCAAATAACCCACTAGATATGTCGGCGCTTTCCCCTGGTCTTTTTTTAATTGGATCTACAATGACTGCTATTCCTGAGCTTTCTCTTTTGCATATCACCACAAGTAGATTAGCACGATATCAATTGCTGCAACAAGCATTACAACGCTTCTGGAGAAGGTGGCATATTGACTATTTGTCTGAACTACAAAATCGTTATAAGTGGAACAAACCGACAGAAAATTTAAAATTTGGTGCATTAGTCGTTTTGCATGATGACAATCTTCCCCCTTTGTGCTGGCCTTTGGGAAGAATAACTGAACTGTTTTTTGGCACCGATGGTCGAGTTCGTGTTGTTACGATTAAAACAGCGCACCTAATATTTAAGCGAGCCGTAACTAAGATCAGTTTATTGCCGGTTGAAAGTGTTTATGAAAATGATCAACAAGCTAAACCATAAATCAAATAGTAAATACTTCAATAATTTGCAATTTTGATAATGATACAACCGAATTAAATACTAGAAAATAGATATGTATGTACATTGTAATTGTCTATGATTAAATTACTAGATTGAAACTTTGCTTTATATAAATTTCATTAAAATTAACTGTGTTGAAATAGTAAAATTTTCAAGGTCGCGGAAATGTTTACGCATTTAGCGTAACAATTATTGTAAACAATCAAAAAACTTCTCAAACGTCAAAACAAAATGTCGGAAAATGGCAGATGGATTCCCGTATATTATTTTGAATTCAGTGCATATATCGAAAGTTGTACACGACGCGACATCTATGTTTGAGTTCTTCTCTTCTTCAAGAGGTAATAACTTCCAGAGTAGGTGTTTCCAGTTTGAAATAGACCCAATCGAACTAGAAAATATGAGTTTTTTGGAAAAATTAGGGGAACACTGTTGTTACAGGCTGGCTACTGCCAACCTGCAGATATTCACTAAGCGCATGCAGAGGCCTCCACGGTGATTTTTTGCCGGCTACGTTCTCAGGGAGAAGTGCTAAGGTCGTGGGGTTTGAGGCTTGCATGATGCTCCTGGCTTACACCGTGATCATACAGAAAGTTGGAGGGAACGCAAATAATAATAAAACCGAGTTCCGCCGAAATTCGTCGGCCGGAACCTGAGGAACGAACAGCAGAAAATTTTTAAATGGGAGAGAGGTGCCTTGGTGCGCGCATCCATTCGAATTCAAACAGGGCAAAGCCCCGGTTACGAAATTGGATGCGGGGACCAAGGGACCGCAAACACTAAACCGACACAGAGGGAGTCTCCGCTCCCATCATACCACACAAAAAAATTTAATAATTCATTTTATTAAAGGGGGAAAAAAACCAAAGAAAAACGAAGAGAAACAGCTTCCCTTTCCACCCGCACCAGGAGAGAACGAGAGAAATAGAGAGAGCAATACGCACCGAGCGCACACCCGCTGTGCGGCGCTCGATTACAAAAATTTGAAAATTTAAATTTAATAAAGAAAAATTTAAGAAAAATAATAAAAATTAAAAATAAGAAATTAAAAAAAATTGTACCTTAATTATATAAAATATTAATGTTGCGGCCTTGTGCGGCCGTCATGCAACAGGGTCGCCGCCCCGGACCGTTGCGGTGCCTCTCACCGTTACCAATATAAATAAAAAACAAACAATTGGCCGGCTGGCCGGCTGGCCACCTGTTCGTTGCGACCTTGTGCGGTCGGGCGTTGCGGGGCCTCTCCCCGATACCAATAATACCAATAACGAATAGCCGGTTGGCCACCCGTTACGTTGCGGGGCCTTTCCCCGATACCACTAAAATTGGCACACCGAAATAGATTGGGCGTTGTCTCGCCAACCGTAAATAAAGTGGCCTCAACTGGCCACTCGTAAACAAAATTAGCGAGCCGTTAGGCAACCGTAAATATCTTATGTTTCGTCACCCCGTTACTGTAACTCGTCTTCTTGGATTTGAATTAATTCACCAATTATAAATTCTTTTCCATAAAAAATCCTTTCATAAAACGTTGCTATCCGCCAAATGAACCCCAATATTGATGTTTCGCACTTTTAAATATCATCCAGTAATATCTCCAGGTTTCACCATGAGATTTCAATATGGTGAATACCAAAATTTTGCGTGGCGTTGTCTTGCAAATGACCTTCAACAACGTCACCCGTAAATAAAATAATCCGACAGACCACGGCAATATAATCCGCAACAACTTATGATTATTTTTAATGATCGTTTCACTTAATTTTTTTTTTTTTCACAAAATTCACTTTATACCAATTTTGACTTTAAATTATTTAGAGGCGTAACAAAAAAAAAATGTTTTTACCAAAACTACAAACAAATAAAACTTTGCTTTTCTTTTCCTTCGTTTGGAATCAAAATATTTTATTTTATTATTTTAATACATTAATTCATATTTGATTAAGTAAAATCAAAATGAATCCAAAATACGGAACTTTCTGTATTTTGCTTTCATAAAAAAAACTTTAATCCACATTCGATTGATTACTTATTATTTTATTTTTCCAAAAAAAACTCTACTCTCAACTATACCTTTTCCAAATCACAAACTGAATGACATAATCAACAAACATTCGAGCGCCGCACAACTCGTAAAACGTTTTAGAAGAAATGAATCTCTCTTCTCTGTCTCTCCTTTATATCAAATTTTTGTTGGTACAAAAGAGAGACATATAAGAAAAAACATTTTTTCCAAAACGTTTTACTTTGCACACACTCGATGCGCATTGTTCTATCTTTCCCGTCTTCTCTTCACCTCTGCGCCACCAAACGATGGGGAACAAAACAAAAGTCACGGGTGCGTTCAGCGCATAATTTAGCAGACAAACACAGAGGTGAATAAAAACATAAGAGAAGATGGGCGAAACGAAGACAACAACCGGGGTGAATATAATAACACAAAAATCGTCGTTGCGACCATACAGTCGTAACACTGTGTTTAGTATTCAAACTCAACTTAACTCAATCCTAAGACACTTCTGAGAGGTTACAACTTCCAGAGTAGGTGTTTCCAGTTTAAAATAGACCATATCGAACTAGGAAAAATGAGTTTTCCGGAAAAATTAGGGGAACACTAGGTTTAATATTCAAAAGTTGTAAAGGTAAAAATCGAAGTAAAATCCCTCAATATTAAGACACTTCTAAGAGGTTACAACTTCCAGAGTAGGTGTTTTCAGTTTGTACTAGACCCAATTGAACAATAAAAAATGAGTTTTGCGGAAAAATTAGGGAAACACTGGGTTTAATATTCAAAAGTTGTAAAGGTAAAAATCGAAGTAAAAACCCTCAATCCTAAGACACTTCTAAGAGGTTATAACTTCCAGAGTAGGTGTTTTCAGTTTGTACTAGACCCAATCGAACTAGGAAAAATGAGTTTTCCGGAAAAATTAGGGGAACACTGGGTTTAATATTCAAAAGTTGTAAAGGTGAAAATCGAAGTAAAATCCCTCAATCTTAAGACACTTCTAAGAGGTTACAACTTCCAAAGTAGGTGTTTTCAGTTTGAACTAGACCCAATCGAACTAGGAAAAATGAGTTTTCCGGAAAAATTAGGGAACCACTAGGTATAATATTCAAAAGTTGTAAAGGTAAAAGTCGAAGTAAAATCCCTCAATATTCAGACACTTCTAAGAGGTTACAACTTCCAGAGTAGGTGTTTTCAGTTTGTACTAGACCCAATTAAACAATAAAAAATGAGTTTTGCGGAAAAATTAGGGAAACACTGGGTTTAATATTCAAAAGTTGTAAGGGTAAAAATCGAAGTAAAAACCCTCAATCCTAAGACACTTCTAAGAGGTGACAACTTCCAGAGTAGGTGTTTCCAGTTTGAAATAGACCCAATCGAACTAGGAAAAATGAGTTTTCCGGAAAAATTAGGGGAACACTAGGTTTAATATTCAAAAGTTGTAAAGGTAAAAATCGAAGTAAAAACCCTCAATCCTAAGACACTTCTAAGAGGTGACAACTTCCAGAGTAGGTGTTTCCAGTTGGCACTAGACCCAATAGAACTAGAAAAAATGAGTTTTCCGGAAAAATTAGGGGAACACTGGGTTTAATATTCAAAAGTTGTAAAGGTAAAAATCGAAGTAAAAACCCTCAATCTTAAGACACTTCTAAGAGGTTACAACTTTCAGAGTAGGTGTTTTTAGTTTGTTATAGACCCAATCAAACTAGAAAAAATGAGTTTTTCGGAAAAATTAGGGGAACACTGGGTTTAATATTCAAAAGTTGAAATGTAAAAATCGAAGTAAAAACCCTCAATCCTAAGACACTTCTAAGAGGTTACAACTTCCAGAGTAGGTGTTTCCAGTTTATACTAGACCCAATCGAACTAGAAAAAATGAGTTTTCCGGAAAAATTAGGGGAACACTGGGTTTAATATTCAAAAGTTGTAAAGGTAAAAATCGAAGTAAAAACCCTCAATCTTAAGACACTTCTAAGAGGTAACAACTTCCAGAGTAGGTGTTTTCAGTTTGAACTAGACCTAATCGAACTAGAAAAAATGAGTTTTCCGGAAAAATTAGGGGAACACTAGGTTTAATATTCAAAAGTTGTAAAGGTAAAAATCGAAGTAAAAACCCTCAATCCTAAGACACTTCTAAGAGGTAACAACTTCCAGAGTAGGTATTTTCAGTTTGAACTAGACCCAATCGAACTAGAAAAATGAGTTTTCCGGAAAAATTAGGGGAACACTGGGTTTAATATTCAAAAGTTGTAAAGGTAAAAATCGAAGTAAAAACCCTCAATCTTAAGACACTTCTAAGAGGTAACAACTTCCAGAGTAGGTGTTTTCAGTTTAAACTAGACCCAATCGAACTAGAAAAAATGAGTTTTCCGGAAAAATTAGGGGAACACTGGGTTTAATATTCAAAAGTTGTACAGGTAAAAATCGAAGTAAAATCCCACAATCCTAAGATACTTCTAAGAGGTTACAACTTCCAGAGTAGGTATTTTCAGTTTGAACTAGACCCAATCGAACTAGAAAAATGAGTTTTCCGGAAAAATTAGGGAAACACTGGGTTTAATATTCAAAAGTTTGTAACGCCGCGCTGTCCACCACAGCGTTAACATGTTCCACTGTGTCATCGGGCAATCATGTAAAATTTGGTTTTGGGAAAAAAATAAATAAATAAATAAATCCAACGAATATGAAGTAACACACACACAGCTTTACGAAGATGCTATAAAAGCGAAAACAAAAATTCATGAGGGACAGTCGGTCGAAAAAAAAATTTTGATAAAAGCGATTAGCATTGTGATTGTGCGAATAATTCTTGAAAAAAAAATTTGCAATTGTGAAAAATTAAAATTGCATAAAATAAAAAACTGGACCAAATTACGTTAGAGAAGTCGGTTCTGTATATTTTTTTTTTGTCGTGGAGTACGTTAATGTTAATTATCGGAAAGTCGTCTACTCTTAATTCAAGTGTTTGATTTTGAATATTATCCGCTGTATCATGCGAAGGTAATCAACTAAAACAAACTAATAGTGATTCTTGTTAAGTAGTATATTGTTACGATGACACCTAGAATAGAATAGAATAAGTTAATTTCATTAATTGTACAATTACATTTATAATTTATACTCAACATTTAGGCGTATTTCTATACTAACATATTTGCTGCGCATTTAGGATTATTCTAGAAACAAATATTTTGGTATATAAAGGCGCGCGTTGACGTGGAATGCTGAGTATTATTTTAAACGTGATACAGTGAAGGTTAAATAAAAGGATTATTAAAGTGATTATTAAAGCGATTATTAAAGTGATAATTAAAAAGTGTGTTATAATTATAATAATTAATTGTGAATTTTGTGTTGTATAATAAATTGTGTTGTGTAAATAAATTGTGTGAGTTCAAATTTGAAGCAGTGTATTTATTCACAATCCAGTGATTCGAACCTTGATTGACAAGGCAAAATCGTAACAATTGGTGACAGCGGTGGGATTGTGAATAATAAGGAAAATGATTCTCTACGAATTAAAGCTTGCGCAATTAAAGGAGCAGCTGAAACAGCGAGGTTTGGCTAGTGAAGGCACAAAAGCTAGTTTGGTGGAACGACTACGTGAGGCCATGGAGAAGGACGGTTTAAATCCAGATGTGTATGATTTCGAGGAGGACAACACGGATGAGATCAGTGTGGACAAGAAAGAAAAGGAAGAACAAACGATGGTCGAAACAACACAAAACCCATCCGGAAGTTTTGATTTATCTCAGTTAATGGCAGCTATGAATCAAATGATGGGTCAACAGTTGGGTGGAATGAAACAACAGATGGAACAACAACGGGCGGACATTAAACAATCGAACCAGGACATGAAACAACAGATGTTTCAAGTGGAGCAACAAGGGGCGGACATTAAACAGAAGATTGTACAAATGGAGCAACAAGGAGCGGACATTAAAAACCAAATAGAAGATGGCCAAAAGAAAATAGACGAGAGGTTTTTGGAATTATCTTCTACACTACACGGTAAAGTGGAAAAACTGCAAACAGAAGTACACGCAGAAATTCAAAATGTTAAAGGGACAGTTCAACAAAAATTTGAATCGGTTGAACAAGATTTTAAACGTCTCGAGAAGGAGCTCAAAGATGTCAAGGCGAATGGAACGACACAGCAAGTGATCCAGACGGTTAATGCAGTTAAGATAAAACCACCAACATTTGATGGAACAACATCCTTCAGTATTTTTAAGTTCCAGTTCGAAACGGCGATTAAGCAAAATCAGTGGACTGAAGAACAATGTGTTGCAGCGTTAATTGTGGCTCTTAAAGGCGAAGCGGCAGAAACATTACAAATCATTCCCGAGCAGGAACGGAACGTTTACATGGGAATTATGAAGGCGTTAGATCGAAAATACGGAAGTGATCACAAACGAGAAATCTATCGCATGGAATTGAAGAGTCGATACCAAAAAGGAGGAGAATCGCTACAGGAATTTTCATCGGCAATTGAGCGGCTCGCGCATTTAGTACATTCAAATATGTCGGCCGATTACATGGAGCGAATTAAAATGGATGCATTCATTGACGGTATTCGAGATCCTGAGACGCGCAGAGCGGTGATGTTGTCACCTAAGACAACTTTTACGGAAACCATCGCATATGCGTTAACAAACGAAACTGTTCAGGCCATCGTCAAACCAGCAATGGAAATTCGCCGAGTAGAGATTGATTCCAGAATGGAAAGCGAGCGGGCTACACCAAGGTTCAGATATGGAAGTAGCAGGATTAAATGCTGGGTATGTAATAGAATGGGTCACATCTCACGGGACTGTTGGGAGATTAAGAAGAAACGAGCAAGGTCGCCATCTCCTATGAAGCGCAGATCAAACGAGGTGCAGATTGAATCCAGGAAGGAGGGTCGGATGACATTGGAGTCGTTAAAAAGAGACAGCTTGAAGGAGCAAAAGCTGACTCCCACAACCGATTGCCCCATAACGTCCATCCAAGTTTCGAGAGTAGAAAGAGGCGGTGACAGCTTGACAGATGAAGCCAATATTGAACATCGAAAGGAAAGCGCACATGGAAATGCCGACACGTTATTAAGAAGACCATGTCCCGCGGAATGCAAGAATTGTGGGCATGTGGAGGTCAAGGAAAACATCGTCGATATTCGACTCATGCAAGCGTTACCTGAGGAGCAATGGACTGATGAAATGATCAAGAAGGAGCAATTACGGGATGCTGACCTGTCATTCATCATGGAACATAAGGCAAAGGAACACCGGCCCACATGGAGTGAGATAGCTGACAACACTCCCGTTGTAAAAGCTTATTGGGCTCAATGGGATAGCCTCCATCTAGAAAATGGATGTTTAAAACGAAAGTGGGAAAGCACGGATGGTAAAGTAAAACAATTGTTGGTAGTGGTGCCAAAAGATCGGATAGCGGAAATCCTCAAGGAGTATCATGGAGGAGCAAGTGGAGGTCACCTAGGGATTAATAAAACATTAGCAAAAATTCGCCAACGTTTCTACTGGTCCGGATGTAGACAGTCAGTAGTAGAATGGTGTCGAAGATGTGACCAATGTGCGGCAGTGAAGGGACCAGCACGAAAAAGCCGTGGAACCATGAAACAATATAATGTCGGGGCACCATTTGAGAGAATTGCAATGGACGTGGCGGGGCCATTTCCAACCACCGAGAGCGGAAATAAATATGTGCTAGTAATAATGGATTATTTCAGCAAATGGCCGGAAGTGTACCCCATACCCAATCAGGAGACAACAACAATAGCTGATGCCGTGGTTAACAATTGGATTAGCAGATTTGGTGTACCTATGGAAATTCACACGGATCAAGGAAGGAATTTCGAATCGGTGGTATTTCAGGAGATATGTCAGATGCTTGGAATCAATAAAACAAGAACGACGCCTTTACACCCACAGTCGGACGGTATGGTGGAAAGATTCAATGGTACATTGGAGGAATATCTAGCAAAAGCTGTGGAAAGGAACCAACGCAACTGGGATCGACATATACCAATGTTCCTGATGGCCTACCGATCAGCGGTACATGACACAACAGGAGTGACACCAGCTAAAACCATATTTGGGAACAATCTGCGATTACCAGGAGATTTAAAATTTGGGGCTGTTCCATCAGCAGCTCTATGCGGACAGGATTACGTCGACCGGATGAAAGAGGAACTTAATGAAATACATCAATTTGTACGGGAGAAAATTCGAATATCAAGTGATCGAATGAAAGCTCGATATGACATACGAGCAAATAATCAAGGCTTCGAGGAAGGGCAATTGGTATGGCTTCACAACCCGCAACGGCAGAAGGGATTATCACCGAAGTTGCAACCCACATGGGAAGGACCTTACACTGTCATTAAAAAGTTGAACGACGTGGTTTATCGCATACAGAAAGGACGGAAAGGTAAACCAAAGGTGGTGCATTTAGAGCGTTTGGCGCTCTACAGAGGAGGTGATCTGGATCCTGTTCGGGACGAACAGGCTTAGGTGGGGGGTAGTGTTACGATGACACCTAGAATAGAATAGAATAAGTTGATTTCATTAATTGTACAATTACATTTATAATTTATACTCAACATTTAGGCGTATTTCTATACTAACATATTTGCTGCGCATTTAGGATTATTCTAGAAACAAATATTTTGGTATATAAAGGCGCGCGTTGACGTGGAATGCTGAGTATTATTTTAAACGTGATACAGTGAAGGTTAAATAGAAAGATTATTAAAGTGATTATTAAAGCGATTATTAAAGTGATAATTAAAAAGTGTGTTATAAGTGTAATAATTAATTGTGAATTTCGTGTTGTATAATAAATTGTGTTGTGTAAATAAATTGTGTGAGTTAAAAATTTGAAGCAGTGTATTTATTCACAATCCAGTGATTCGAACCTTGATTGACAAGGCAAAATCGTAACAATATATATAAGAAGTGTTAATATATTGTGTGAAAAAAACAAATAATTAAATTCGTGCCGATATAAGTCTCTAGGACATATCGAATTATTCCGAGACCGTATTTTTTTTTATCTTTCCCAAATTTGTAAACTACATGTGCGAAAATGCAAAAACAAACCGGGATAAGACAACGTAATAGTGTAGTGATATGTGAACAATATACAGTTTCCATCCAAATAAAAATAAATAATCTTAATCTAATAACGAAACTAAATAATAAGCAATAAATCAATTAACTAAAAATAAATTAAATTTGACCCATCGAATGTTTTATCATATAATTGTGATAACCGATATGTGGGCTTAAAGACATTTACCATTTTTTGTAAATGATGCGAATATATACCGTTTTGTGGCCAAAAAAATAACTAACTCAAAACTAACTGTTGAGCCACACCCATAGTTGGGTTAATTAAATAACTATAAATAAAATACCGCTGTACTACGAAGATTCAGATACATTAGCGGGACATAATATTTTGCTTAAATAATAATATCATCGTAATTCATTAAACATAAAACACAATTATAAGTATATGTATATACTATACTAAATACTGATTAACGATATAAAATATCAGTGTAAGACGAATTTATACTCGCTCATCAAGTACATACTATGAATGTATTTATGTACTACCATCTATCAAATTTGGACTAATAATTCTACCCGCAACATACATCTTTAAATTCAACAGGCTACATTTACATCAAATGGATAACATAAACAAAAAGGTTTTTGATTAATTATAATATCTTGCTAAATTTTATAATTATATATTTTTTTTGTATTATGATTCATTTTCTTCTTAGTTAAGTTATATATATAGTTAAGATTATATTAAATTACTTTTTAGTTTAAGATAGGGGGTTAGCCTAGGCTTAGGGTTAAATTTCCGTAATTATTTTCGCATACATATGGTCGATTATATTAACTTATCGGAATGATTCGTATTAGCGCGCGAACGTTTTTCTAATTTTTCTTATGAAGTTAATCTTACTGTGTATCAATTTCTTTAGTTTTTATTTTGAATAAATAATAGTTGTATGCTAATAATTTATACATATTTGAAAATGAAAATCTCCAGTTGTTATTTTTTTCATTTAATTAATTTTTTCCTGAGAATTTGTAACATGGCTGTTTAAGCTAATCATTGATGAGGCTGAGGTAAGATAAACAATGAGAGGTAAAGGTGATTTCCATCGATTGTTCCGTTTTCAGTGTTAATTTAAAATTTTTGGGAAAATTCATTTCACAGCTGATGTGTTCCATCTATTAGTTTTTGGTTATATTAATTAAGTTCCGGTTCTTTTATGATCAGAATCCCCAGCAAACTCCATAGTTTTCATTTAATACATCATTAATTTGTTTCATTCCGCCCCTATAGATTTTATCATTAGAGTAAAATCTCATCAATCATTCTTAATTACAATAGTTTCCTTTAATTTCATTTCGTTTAATTAATTTCCTTCTAATTTTCAACGTCTTTCCATTAATTCATGCGGTTTATCCAGACTGAGGTATCCTCTGAAAACCCCACCCCTTTACTCCTGAGTTTAGCCGCGCTAAAGGTGACCGCTCAGAGGCTCTGGCTCAGTATTCTTCGTTATTAAAAAAATTTTCTATAACCGTATGGTAATGCAAATTACCCTGCGCGTTACAAGTTGTAAAGGTAAAAATCGAAGTAAAAACCCTCAATCTTAAGACACTTCTAAGAGGTAACAACTTCCAGAGTAGGTGTTTTCAGTTTAAACTAGACCCAATCGAACTAGAAAAAATGAGTTTTCCGGAAAAATTAGGGGAACAAGGGGTTTAATATTCAAAAGTTGTAAAGGTAAAAATCGAAGTAAAAACCCTCAATCTTAAGACAATTCTAAGAGGTTACAACTTCCATTGTAGGTGTTTTCAGTTTGAACTAGATCCAATCGAACTATAAAAAATGAGTTTTCCGGAAAAATTAGGGAAACACTGGGTTTAATATTCAAAAGTTGTAAAGGTAAAAATCGAAGTAAAAACCCCCATTCCTAAGACACTTCTAAGAGGTTACAACTTCCAGAGTAGGTGTTTTCAGTTTGTACTAGATCCATTCAAACTATAAAAAATGAGTTTTCCGGAAAAATTAGGGAAACACTGGGTTTAATATTCAAAAGTTGTAAAGGTAAAAATCGAAGTAAAAACCCTCAATCCCAAGACACTTCTGAGAGGTTACAACTTCCAGAGTAGGTGTTTCCAGTTTGAAATAGACCCAATCGAACTAGGGAAAATGAGTTTTCCGGAAAAATTAGGGGAACACTAGGTTTAATATTCAAAAGTTGTACAGGTAAAAATCGAAGTAAAAACTCTCAATCCTAAGACACTTCTAAGAGCTTACAACTTTCAGAGTAACGTTTTCAGTTTGTTCTAGACCCAATCGAGGTTACAACTTTCTAAGAGTCTACAACTTTTTGAAAATGAGTTTTTACTTTGACTTTTTCGAGAAATCTAGGGAACACGTTGTTTAATAGTCAAAAGTTTTAGAGGTAACCTACCATCTAAAAATCCTTTATCCTATGATACTTGTGATAGGTACTGAATCCGACTATAAGGAAATACATTTGCGGTCACTAGATTTTCGGATTTGAACTGAATACTAGTCGGAAGATTTTGTGAAGTGGTCATCGATCTCACTATGTTTTTATGTAAGATCTATTAGATGACTATGTTCAAGGCGATTTTAAGAATTTTGTCATAGATCTGGAATGGTCAAACATAGCACAGAAGGTTATCATTATTGCTATGACTGGTTACATACATTTCAAGCTAAAGATTGCGTTGTTTTATCTTTAGGTGCATTTAGGTCAAGGCTGTAATCGTAGAGGTTTATTGTTTTTTTGCGTTCATATTTTTTAAATTTTTATTGTTTTTTATATTTTTTAAGTTGTTACCACTTAAAATTGTCTTATGATTGGGGGTTTTTACTTCGATTTTTACCTTTGCAACTTTTGAATATTAAACCCAGTGTTCCCCTAATTTTTCCGGAAAACTCATTTTTCCTAGTTCAATTGGGTCTATTTCAAACTGAAAAAACCTACTCTGGAAGTTGTAACCTCTTGGAAGTGTCTTAAGATTGAGGGTTTTTACTTCGATTTTTACCTTTACAACTTATGAATATTAAACACCGGGTTTCCCCTAATTTTTCCGGAAAACTCATTTTTTATAGTTCGATTGGGTCTAGTACAAACTGAAAACACCTACTCTGGAAGTTGTAACCTCTTAGAAGTGTCTTAAGATTGAGGGATTTTACTTCGTTTTTTACCTTTACAACTTTTGAATATTAAACCCAGTGTTTCCCTAATTTCTCCGGAAAACTCATTTTTTCTAGTTCGATTGGGTCTAGTAAAAACTGAAAACACCTACTCTGGAAGTTGTAACCTCTTAGAAGTGTCTTAGGATTGAGGGTTTTTACTTCGATTTTTACCTTTACAACTTTTGAATATTAAACCCAGTGTTCCCCTAATTTTTCCGTAAAACTCATGTTTTCTAGTTCGATTGGGTCTAGTTCAAACTGAAAACACCTACTCTGGAAGTTTTAATCTCTTAGAAGTGTTTTAGGATTGAGGGATTTTTCTTCGATTTTTATCTTTACAACTTTTGAATATTAAACACAGTGTTCCCCTAATTTTTCCGAAAAACTCATTTTTTATAGTTTGATTGGGTTTAGTTCAAACTGAAAACACCTACTCTGGAAGTTTTAACCTCTTAGAAGTGTCTTAGGATTGAGGGTTCTTACTTCGATTTTTACCTTTACAACTTTTGTATATTAAACCTAGTGTTCCCCTAATTTTTCCGGAAAACTCGTTTTACCTAGTTTGATTGGGTCTAGTACCAACTGAAAACACCTACTCTGGAAGTTGTTACCTCTTAGAAGTGTCTTAAGATTGAGGGTTTTTACTTTTATTTTTGCCTTTACAACTTTTGAATATTAAACCCAGTGTTCCCCTAATTTTTCCGGAAAACTCATTTTTTCTAGTTCTATTGGGTCTAGTACAAACTGAAAACATCTACTCTGGAAGTTGTAACCTCTTAGAAGTGTCTTAAGATTGAGGGTTTTTACTTCGATTTTTACCTTTACAACTTTTGAATATTAAACCTAGTGTTCCTCTAATTTTTCCGGAAAACTCATTTTTTCTAGTTCGATTGGGTCTAGTATAAACTGAAAACACCTACTCTGGAAGTTGTAACCTCTTAGAAGTGTCTTAGGATTGAGGGTTTTTACTTCGATTTTTACCTTTCAACTTTTGAATATTAAACCCAGTGTTCCCCTAATTTTTCTAGAAAACTCATTTTCCTAGTTTGATTGGGTCTAGTACAAACTGAAAACACCTACTCTGGAAGTTGTTACCTCTTAGAAGTGTCTTAAGATTGAGGGTTTTTACTTCTATTTTTGCCTTTACAACTTTTGAATATTAAACCCAGTGTTTCCCTAATTTTTCCGGAAAACTCTTGTTTTCTAGTTCGATTGGGTCTAGTACAAACTGGAAACACCTATTCTGGAAGTTGTAACCTCTTAGAAGTGTCTTAAGATTGAGGGTTTTTACTTCGATTTTTACCTTTACAACTTTTGAATAATTAACTCAGTGTCCCCCTAATTTTTCCGGAAAACTCATTTTTTCTAGTTCAATTGGGTCTAGTGCAAATTGAAAACACCTACTCTGGAAGTTGTAACCTCTTAGAAGTGTCTTAGGATTGAGGGTTCTTACTTCGATTTTTACCTTTACAACTTTTGAATATTAAACCCAGTGTTCCCCTAATTTTTCCAGAAAACTCATTTTTCCTAGTTCGATTGGGTCTAGTGCCAACTGAAAACACCTACTCTGGAAGTTGTAACCTCTTAGAAGTGTCTTAATTTTGAGAGTGTTTACTTCGATTTTTACCTTTACAACTTTTGAATATTATACCTAGTGTTCCCCTAATTTTTCCGGAAAACTCATTTTTCCTAGTTTGATTGGGTTAAGTTAAAACTGAAAACACCTACTCTGGAAGTTGTAAACTCTTAGAAGTGTCTTAGGATTGAGGGTTCTTACTTCGATTTTTACCTTTACAACTTGTGTATATTAAACCCAGTGTTCCCCTAATTTTTCCGGAAAACTCATTTTTTCTAGTTCGATTGGGTCTAGTACAAACTGAAAACACCTATTCTGGAAGTTTTAACCTCTTAAAAGTGTCTTAGGATTGAGGGTATTTACTTCGATTTTTACCTTTACAACTTTTGAATATTAAACCTAGTGTTCCCCTAATTTTTCCGAAAAACTCATTTTTCCTAGTTCGATTGGGTCTAGTACAAACTGAAAACACCTACTCTGGAAGTTGTCACCTCTTAGAAGTGTCTTAGGATTGAGGGTTCTTACTTCGATTTTTACCTTTACAACTTTTGAATATTAAACCTAGTGTTCCCCTAATTTTTCCGGAAAACTCATTCTTCCTAGTTCGATTGGGTCTATTTCAAACTGGAAACACCTACTCTGGAAGTTGTAACCTCTTAGAAGTGTCTTGGGATTGAAGGTTTTTACTGCGATTTTTACCTTTACAACTTTTGAATATTAAACCTAGTGTTCCCCTAATTTTTCCGGAAAACTCATTTTTATAGTTCGATTGGGTCTAGTACAAACTGAAAACACCTACTCTGGAAGTTGTAACCTCTTAGAAGTGTCTTAGGATGGAGGGTTTTTACTTCAATTTTTACCTTTACAACTTTTGAATATTAAACCTAGTGTTCCCCTAATTTTTCCGGAAAACTCATTTTTCCTAGTTCGATTGGGTCTAATTCAAACTGAAAACACCTACTCTGGAAGTTGTCACCTCTTAGAAGTGTCTTAGGATTGAGGGTTCTTACTTCGATTTTTACCTTTACAACTTGTGAATATTAAACCCAGTGTTCCCCTAATTTTTCCGGAAAACTCATTTTTTCTAGTTCGATTGGGTCTAGTACAAACTGAAAACACCTATTCTGGAAGTTGTAACCTCTTAGAAGTGTCTTAGGATTGAGGGTATTTACTTCGATTTTTACCTTTACAACTTTTGAATATTAAACCTAGTGTTCCCCTAATTTTTCCGGAAAACTCATTTTTCCTAGTTTGATTGGGTTAAGTTAAAACTGAAAACACCTACTCTGGAAGTTGTAACCTCTTAGAAGTGTCTTAGGATTGAGGGTTCTTACTTCGATTTTTACCTTTACAACTTGTGAATATTAAACCCAGTGTTCCCCTATTTTTTCCGGAAAACTCATTTTTTCTAGTTCGATTGGGTCTAGTACAAACTGAAAACACCTATTCTGGAAGTTGTAACCTCTTAGAAGTGTCTTAGGATTGAGGGTATTTACTTCGATTTTTACCTTTACAACTTTTGAATATTAAACCTAGTGTTCCCCTAATTTTTCCGGAAAACTCATTTTTCCTAGTTTGATTGGGTCTAGTACAAACTGAAAACACCTACTCTGGAAGTTGTCACCTCTTAGAAGTGTCTTAGGATTGAGGGTTCTTACTTCGATTTTTACCTTTACAACTTGTGAATATTAAACCCAGTGTTCCCCTAATTTTTCCGGAAAACTCATTTTTTCTAGTTCGATTGAGTCTAGTACAAACTGAAAACACCTATTCTGGAAGTTGTAACCTCTTAGAAGTGTCTTAGGATTGAGGGTATTTACTTCGATTTTTACCTTTACAACTTTTGAATATTAAACCTAGTGTTCCCCTAATTTTTCCGGAAAACTCATTTTTATAGTTCGATTGGGTCTAGTACAAACTGAAAACACCTACTCTGGAAGTTGTAACCTCTTAGAAGTGTCTTAGGATGGAGGGTTTTTACTTCCATTTTTACCTTTACAACTTTTGAATATTAAACCTAGTGTTCCCCTAATTTTTCCGGAAAACTCATTTTTATAGTTCGATTGGGTCTAGTACAAACTGAAAACACCTATTCTGGAAGTTGTAACCTCTTAGAAGTGTCTTAAGATTGAGGGTTTTTACTTCGATTTTTACCTTTACAACTTTTGAATATTAAACCCAGTGTTCCCCTAATTTTTCCGGAAAACTCATTTTTCTAGTTCGATTGGGTCTAGTTCAAACTGAAAACACCTACTCTGGAAGTTGTCACCTCTTAGAAGTGTCTTAGGATTGAGGGTTCTTACTTCGATTTTTACCTTTACAACTTGTGAATATTAAACCCAGTGTTCCCCTAATTTTTCCGGAAAACTCATTTTTTCTAGTTCGATTGGGTCTAGTACAAACTGAAAACACCTATTCTGGAAGTTGTAACCTCTTAGAAGTGTCTTAGGATTGAGGGTATTTACTTCGATTTTTACCTTTACAACTTTTGAATATTAAACCTAGTGTTCCCCTAATTTTTCCGGAAAACTCATTTTTATAGTTCGATTGGGTCTAGTACAAACTGAAAACACCTACTCTGGAAGTTGTAACCTCTTAGAAGTGTCTTAGGATGGAGGGTTTTTACTTCCATTTTTACCTTTACAACTTTTGAATATTAAACCTAGTGTTCCCCTAATTTTTCCGGAAAACTCATTTTTATAGTTCGATTAGGTCTAGTACAAACTGAAAACACCTATTCTGGAAGTTGTAACCTCTTAGAAGTGTCTTAAGATTGAGGGTTTTTACTTCGATTTTTACCTTTACATCTTTTGAATATTAAACCCAGTGTTCCCCTAATTTTTCCGGAAAACTCATTTTTCTAGTTCGATTGGGTCTAGTTCAAACTGAAAACACCTACTCTGGAAGTTGTAACCTCTTAGAAGTGTCTTAGGATGGAGGGTTTTTACTTCAATTTTTACCTTTACAACTTTTGAATATTAAACCTAGTGTTCCCCTAATTTTTCCGGAAAACTCATTTTTATAGTTTGATTGGGTCTAGTACAAACTGAAAACACCTATTCTGGAAGTTGTAACCTCTTAGAAGTGTCATAAGATTGAGGGTTTTTACTTCGATTTTTACCTTTACAACTTTTGAATATTAAACCCAGTGTTCCCCTAATTTTTCCGGAAAACTCATTTTTATAGTTCGATTGGGTCTAGTTCAAACTGAAAACACCTACTCTGGAAGTTGTAACCTCTTAGAAGTGTCTTAGGATTGAGGGTATTTACTTCGATTTTTACCTTTACAACTTTTGAATATTAAACCTAGTGTTCCCCTAATTTTTCCGGAAAACTCATTTTTATAGTTCGATTGGGTCTAGTACAAACTGAAAACACCTACTCTGGAAGTTGTAACCTCTTAGAAGTGTCTTAGGATGGAGGGTTTTTACTTCCATTTTTACCTTTACAACTTTTGAATATTAAACCTAGTGTTCCCCTAATTTTTCCGGAAAACTCATTTTTATAGTTCGATTGGGTCTAGTACAAACTGAAAACACCTATTCTGGAAGTTGTAACCTCTTAGAAGTGTCTTAAGATTGAGGGTTTTTACTTCGATTTTTACCTTTACATCTTTTGAATATTAAACCCAGTGTTCCCCTAATTTTTCCGGAAAACTCATTTTTATAGTTCGATTGGGTCTAGTACAAACTGAAAACACCTACTCTGGAAGTTGTAACCTCTTAGAAGTGTCTTAGGATGGAGGGTTTTTACTTCCATTTTTACCTTTACAACTTTTGAATATTAAACCTAGTGTTCCCCTAATTTTTCCGGAAAACTCATTTTTATAGTTCGATTGGGTCTAGTACAAACTGAAAACACCTATTCTGGAAGTTGTAACCTCTTAGAAGTGTCTTAAGATTGAGGGTTTTTACTTCGATTTTTACCTTTACATCTTTTGAATATTAAACCCAGTGTTCCCCTAATTTTTCCGGAAAACTCATTTTTCTAGTTCGATTGGGTCTAGTTCAAACTGAAAACACCTACTCTGGAAGTTGTAACCTCTTAGAAGTGTCTTAGGATGGAGGGTTTTTACTTCAATTTTTACCTTTACAACTTTTGAATATTAAACCTAGTGTTCCCCTAATTTTTCCGGAAAACTCATTTTTATAGTTCGATTGGGTCTAGTACAAACTGAAAACACCTATTCTGGAAGTTGTAACCTCTTAGAAGTGTCTTAAGATTGAGGGTTTTTACTTCGATTTTTACCTTTACAACTTTTGAATATTAAACCCAGTGTTCCCCTAATTTTTCCGGAAAACTCATTTTTCTAGTTCGATTGGGTCTAGTTCAAACTGAAAACACCTACTCTGGAAGTTGTAACCTCTTAGAAGTGTCTTAGGATTGAGGGTATTTACTTCGATTTTTACCTTTACAACTTTTGAATATTAAACCTAGTGTTCCCCTAATTTTTCCGGAAAACTCATTTTTATAGTTCGATTGGGTCTAGTACAAACTGAAAACACCTACTCTGGAAGTTGTAACCTCTTAGAAGTGTCTTAGGATGGAGGGTTTTTACTTCCATTTTTACCTTTACAACTTTTGAATATTAAACCTAGTGTTCCCCTAATTTTTCCGGAAAACTCATTTTTATAGTTCGATTGGGTCTAGTACAAACTGAAAACACCTATTCTGGAAGTTGTAACCTCTTAGAAGTGTCTTAAGATTGAGGGTTTTTACTTCGATTTTTACCTTTACATCTTTTGAATATTAAACCCAGTGTTCCCCTAATTTTTCCGGAAAACTCATTTTTCTAGTTCGATTGGGTCTAGTTCAAACTGAAAACACCTACTCTGGAAGTTGTAACCTCTTAGAAGTGTCTTAGGATGGAGGGTTTTTACTTCAATTTTTACCTTTACAACTTTTGAATATTAAACCTAGTGTTCCCCTAATTTTTCCGGAAAACTCATTTTTATAGTTCGATTGGGTCTAGTACAAACTGAAAACACCTATTCTGGAAGTTGTAACCTCTTAGAAGTGTCTTAAGATTGAGGGTTTTTACTTCGATTTTTACCTTTACATCTTTTGAATATTAAACCCAGTGTTCCCCTAATTTTTCCGGAAAACTCATTTTTCTAGTTCGATTGGGTCTAGTTCAAACTGAAAACACCTACTCTGGAAGTTGTAACCTCTTAGAAGTGTCTTAGGATGGAGGGTTTTTACTTCAATTTTTACCTTTACAACTTTTGAATATTAAACCTAGTGTTCCCCTAATTTTTCCGGAAAACTCATTTTTATAGTTCGATTGGGTCTAGTACAAACTGAAAACACCTACTCTGGAAGTTGTAACCTCTTAGAAGTGTCTTAAGATTGAGGGTTTTTACTTCGATTTTTACCTTTAAAACTTTTGAATATTAAACCCAGTGTGAATACCATATCATTTCAATTTATTTCCATATTCTATAATATATTTAGTGTTTTTTAATTACGGCTGATAATAAAGATTTTATCATTGACCTTATTTTATTTTCATTTTTCAATTCGTGTAAATTTCATCTGTTAAAAATTTAATATTTTTTTTCACGAAATAATGTATTTTACATAGGTAAATTTTATTATTAATTGGAAACGATGTTGTGTTTTGGACAAGTTAGGACAAACTACAAGTCCGTAAAAATTAGGCATGTTTGGCAATTCCAGAACTATGACAAAGTTCAAAAAATCACCATGCCCATATCTGACTGATCTAACATAAAAACATAGTGAGATCGATGACCACCTTCCACAATCTCGACTCGTATTCTTTCGAATTCCAAACAACTTTTAATAATGATATTCATTTTTTATGCTTGTTCTACCTCTTGCCGATTTATTCATGTTTTATTTTACTTTTAAATATAATTGTAGCAGTTTTTGAAATTTCAAATCTATCAGTAGAACCAATTATTCAAAATTACATATGTAATTAACTAGTTTCGCCTAAATGTTTCTCTTTGGTGTATATTTACTAATACACAAACACGATTTTTACTTAGGATTTCTTTAGGAATTATTTCATTCCGGTATACAGGGGTGTGAAATATTTCCTAAACCATTCCTAAATTTTTTTTTAACTTAGGAAATATTTCACGCGCATATCCTAATAAACTCGAACAACCCAAACGGGGTAGTTATTGCCGTTTTAGGCACGTCTTCGGGTGCAGTGGGGATACGGTGGTAAGCCCTGACTTAATCAATTTTTGAAAATACACGACAGTTATGTAAGTGCATTGTAAAATTCTACATATGTAGGATCGGGTAATGATCAGAGGAACTTGAGTTTGTTTTGCAGGTCGCTAATAAATAAGCGGCGATTATACCGTATCCGAGTAGTTGTCGTACTTGCTATCGGATTTAATCGTGTTTTTGAGTTTAATTTTTATGATTCAGGTTTGTTGCTGCACAATGAGCAAGGTTTATAGCACTTCGTGCAATACTTCCGAATTAGTTGCAATATTAGCAAAACCTATTGCCTTTACGTCTCCTGCTGCCTCTTCTTGGTCATCTATATGGGCTTTTTGATCGATAATTTGAAAATGGTGAGCAACTACGATTCAAATTTAATTTGGTTAACTTTGATTCAACACTGTCGTTCACTAAATTCTTTCATTGCTGTCACGGCTTCAAAAAGTTCTGTGTCGCTGGAACCTGATGGTTGGGTGGGAGATATCATCGACACACTATAGGTGTTATGATCCCGTATATTTTATCAGCTCTGGCAACAAGTCATTAATGTCCTTTTCACCCATCGCAGCCAACGAGACATAGATAACTCGTGATGATTTACGAAACCACAATGTTTCTACCAATTTATGATGGAAAGCTTCACCTGCGAGCGATTTCATTGCAAAAAAAAAATCTCGTTTGGTTTTCGATCGCCCAATTCTGCTCTCTCTAATAATTGTTCAAGGTGCCGTTTCGTAGAAATGGCGTGCCGAGCAATTAGTGCTTCCTTTAAGACAATATTTCATGTGTTCTTTTTTACGGAATAAAACGTTTCTAACGTGTGACCGCGTAGCTTGCATATTGTATGACAAGTTTCCAAAACTAAAACACTTTTCCAAACTAAAACACACCAGTATTAATTTATACATAATTATTTTTTAATTTGTCATTAATACTAGTTGACGAATATATTATTAATTTTGTTATATTGAATATTATTTTGTGGCCGTTAAATACCAAGTGTATTGCAGGTTGTTCTGTTTGGTACTGGTAATAATTGAAAAATCAGCCGGTGCAAAATGTGGACCAAGTTTTTGTTTATCCGATTGATATTGTGGTATTTTGAACATATGTAATTGTACATAATTTATACGCGTGTATCATCTACTTACTTCGTTGTGCAGTAGCCAAGCATCCGATATCGATGTACATTGCGTTATGACCGCTTCAGATTCTTTATCCAGTGAGGTATGGCCTGGACAACAGAATTAGTTTTTCGATGAAAATAGCATTTTGAAATTACACCAAGTTCTCTAGGTTGTCAATATCTTGTTGTAATTTGTGGGTGCCGTTGATGTTCTCTGCAATTTTAAAGATTGTCATTTGCAAGCATTAGGACCTTTAAATAATGAATTAGTTCGGTGATTCCGTTATAGAAAATAGAGAAGATTTAAGGGCCAATATAGGAGTCCCCCCATTTTGATGTATTTGTAATGGCTACTCAAGTATGATTTAAACCGCGTTAAAAAACGGACTGCAAAAGCCAAATTTGTACAAGAAATCTGTGTTTTTATAGTGGCTGAGAGAGTCAAATGCCTTAGTAAAGTCATTATCACATCATTTGTTTGTGGTTTTCTATTTCTTTTATCACGCTTGTCAATTTTGTAAGGTTGGTTATAGTTTGACTTTGTGGTACCGCACGTTTCTGAATGAATTACATATTACTAACTCAGATAGCTTCGGAATTGATGAAATTGACGTTGAAACTCTATAACATGAAACATTATTTCGTCTTTGAGGAAAATATCTTGTCCCCGTAATTGATTCAAAAGAAGGCACAAAGGAATTTCAAAATTTTTGAAGTCTTTTATTATTGTTGTGAATTTAACGATATGGTTGTAATAAATTAAGATTGGTATACAACTATTACTATATAGCAAATTGTCGTGAAATAATGTGCTAGCCCAGATCCTCAACCAATTTTAATCGATGATGTAAGTAATTTCTGGCAGATTAAATATTTTGGGAGTATCGGTTTTTCAAATAGTATGCCAATATTTGGTGTCGAATATATAGAACCATAAAAGCCTGGCATGAAAACTGGAGGAAAAACAATCAACCAGTCTATCAAGCCCTTGGACATAACTATAATTTTAGCGCAAGTCGTTACCAACTCAGTGATTTGGTCGACGGGTTCACTGAGGTTATGCGTAAAGATCAAAAATTTTGGGATTGCTACGTTATGATTTACGATAAGATCTCAGAATGTGACGCACGTGAACATGTTGCAGAAAATCCGAAAATTCTTTTTTTCGAACACACTAAATATGAACATAAACAACTTTTATAATAAAATAACTGAAATTTTAAACAAAAATGATTTTTAATTATAAATTATTTAAATATTTTTCTTCCAGCTACTTTTTAGCGTTTTTCGTTTGATTTGACCGAATGAAAGCGGATCTAATTTGATGAGTTTGAAATTTTCAACTCGTTTCTTTGAATTAATCACAATAAAGAAGGTGAAGTAAATTTTTAAAATAATTCATTGAAAATTTAATTAATCCCAAAATTGTATTTCGGGGCACGTATTTGCACTCGTCCTTTAAATCCAGAACTTGTTAAGTAGATTTGTGTATCTTGATTTCCAACATAAATTAGAGATATACAGCGACAGTTTAGTTTGTGGATGTATCCCACGTTCGGTAGAAGTTAAGTTCAAGAATGAAGTTTCACCCCAATCAGTCTATCCGTCATAGCTGTAGGGAACGAATAACATTTAGTCTGCGCGGTACACCGCACACGCACGAGGTCAACATTTTTCATGATTGCTCGGAACTGTTATGTATCCAAAGGTATACTCACCACAACTCCGAAAAACATTTGGTGAGTTCAGCACTGCACGGGATTGATTACCGGTATAGCCACATTGGAATTTTGGCGCTGCCTCACAATATATATATATATATATATATATATATATATATATATATATATATATATATATATATATATATATATATATATATATATATATATATATATATATATATATATATATATATATATATATATATATATATATATATATATATATATACGAGAAGAGATTGAGTCGAGGGTGGATAGATCATATATTATACTAAAATGTCGAGTTTAGCTTTAGAGATATAAACAAAATAAAGCCTTAAATTAATCTCTGAATTAATAAATTAATTTATTGTAATAAATAATAAACTTAATAAACGCTTAAATACCCGTCCTTATTTTAAATAAATAAAAGTTGTGAATAAAAAGGTGAACAGTTGGGTGTTTCAATTTTCAAAAAGACTGTGATATAAAGGGGAAATAATGGACGCCTAACCGAGAAACAGGTCGTATACAACAGAACCTTAATTGTAGTGCCCCCATTACGGATTCAATTACCGAGGACTAAAGCAGAAATTCATTCGAAAATTAGGCACGGTGATTCGGTGTGCGTGACATACTACCGAATGACATTTTTGACATGTAAAGTGTTCAGACAACTACTATACAAGATTCGGCGGAACTGAACTACCTACTCGCACAGTAACCGTGGAAGATCATTTTCCAATTGTGGTGTAATTTTTTGGAACAATTGTATTAATTGATTTTTTCCATTAAAAATTGATGATTTGTATTAATGATTTCACGCTCTCGAAATACGGATATGAGATGTATTTCGCAACGTTTTTAAACTTGCTATTCATTTGATACAATAAAAATTTGTAAAAATTTCGCATTTTCGAATAAATTTGGCCTTGAATTTTAAAATTTGATGGAAAATTACGACCAGGAGAATCAATATTGGTAATTTGTTTTGCGCCAAAAGATGTCATTTGGAAACATTGATTAAATTTCTTATTTTTGACAAAAATTGCTTTGAATCACTTGATTCTCCTGACATCAAGGATTTTAAAAGTTTAGGTGGTAGATTTAAAATTGGTAAAACAACTTTACCTGAAATATTTTACGATAATGTTTTATGAATTTTTGACGTAATAAAAAGGGGGAAGGGGGGTGGTTAATGTCCAAAAAAACTTACCTGAAGAGCAACACATCCCAGGAGTTTCATTTTTAAATTTTAATGCATAACAATAATTACATTCTTTATCCAGTTCACCGATACAAATTTTAGGATGGTCGTAATAATCGATGTCTGCTTCATAATTAAAGGTAATACGATGCAATGAAGCAATTGCTAATGCTCTTTTGTTCCGCTCGTATTGAGCGTTCGATGCTCTTGTCGCAGCTCGAACATTTCTATTTGCTCTTCGAGTAGTAACTCTTGAAATTTCGGTTATATTTTCTTGTTGAATTTCACATTGTAAGTTGCGCCGCATTTATGTCTTTAATTCTGATAATTGTCCGTCATTAATATTTCTCTATATCGTCTAATCGCTTGGTTTCTTCGCGTATTGCGACCAATATTTGAGCGTCGCATTTTTACGAAAGACATAGTTAATTTTACAATACAATGGAATTATCTTTAACTGTCACTTCGTATTGTTGGTCACACAATCAATAAATGAAAATATATGCACTTTTAAGCGTCCTGCGATCAATGTTTTCGCGTACTCTTTTATTTTTGTAAAATTTTATTTTTAATCGTAATGGTAGATACTCGATCAGCTAGCAAGCAAGCAATTTGCAATACAAAATCCTGGCTACTCAATCAATTATGCCAAGGAAATTTGAATTCCAAATTATATTTTTCATAAAGTTTTCGTTTATTTTTGCAATCTTGAAAACAGCGCAACCTATCGAGTCCAAATTTCACAAAAACCCAAATAGCAACGAAAACAATCCATGATAAAAATCTGAAGTTCCTAAGATGCTTCGTTGCTAAGAAACAGGAAAACCGTTATATATTGGAAACAACGCCACCTATCAGGTCCAAATTTCACAAAAACCCAAATAGCTACGAAACAAACCTATGGTTAAAATCTGAAGTTCCTATGATGCTTCGTTGCCGATAAACAAAAAAACGTTATACTTTAATAGCAGCGCCACGTAGCGATTTCAAACCAAAACAAAAACCCAAACCGCTAAAATCCTAATCTATGGTGAAAACTTTAGCTTCCTGCGATGTGTGGTTCCTGAGAAAGGCTATTACAATCATTACAGACACCATTTTTATATATTAGATAACATGATAAAATGTTGATACTGTTAAAGTTAGCCAAAAGTTTCCAGCCGAAAGATAATGCAGATAGTGTCTTGAATACTTCAAAAATCAGTCATGAACTAGAATTTTGGATCGGGTCATTTCATTCGGGTGAAGGGGAAGTTATTTCACTTTATAGAAATTTAAAAATCAATCGGAACTATAGTATAAAGAGAATTTAACTATCGGATGAAATAGTCAAGACACTATCTGCATTATCTTTCGGCTGGCAACTTTCGGCTAACTTTAACAAGGTATGATTTTGTCGCCGGAATAGTGGTCACCACTATTCGGTCATTATTTCTAAATACATAACTTTTTATGTAATTTACGTTATTTACCAAAAATTGTAAAAAAACGTTTTTTATATTGTAAACGCACCGAAAAGTGCGTAATAGATAGACTAGGCCTACTTACGCTTCCATTATTAAGGAAACCGATGCCAAATTTTTCAACCCCGTTTAGTATCGGGTATCGAGTACTCATAGGATGCCATATTAGCCTTTATTTAATTTAACTACTTCATTATTTTAAACAAAAATTGTTTTCTGCTTGTTGCTTCTGCTGCAACTTTAGCAATTTGGAGCCAATAAACTTTTAATAGTTTAATTTTATTGGTTTTTATATTCTAATTGATTTCTTAAATTTTAATGAAGCTCCTAAACAAAAAAAAATGTATTTTGATATTTAGAATAAACTAGCTGACCTGTGACTGAATAATCAGTCACGTGAATACATTTTATTAAATTTTTGGTTAAGAATTGATAAGAAGAATTTGTAAGATGTAAATTTGATTCACTTTTATCAAAAATAAAGTAAATTCATATATGCTGTTAAATAAATATTTAATAAGAAATGTACAAAAGAAAAATAATAAAATATGAATTAACTTTACAGTTTACATGCGTAGAATCTCTACAAAAACAACATTCTTAGTTGTGATGCGCCCATCCCGATCAGCTGATTGATCGCTTGTATCAACGATAAACACCTTGATTCCATTAAATGAGCGGCATCGTGAAAAAGCCACATACAGCTAACCGTGCGTAAATACGGGGGCCGGCAAGTACACTCCTACCTTCTTCAAGCTTTGACCCTGACTCTTGTTGATGGTCATGGCAAATGCGAGCTGGACCGGAAATTTGAGGCGAGACATTTTAAATGACAAGGTGCCTTCCGAGGGTGAGAGGTTAATGCGTGGGATGAGAACAGCACCTCACATTGCAGACTGTAGCGGAAGTCCGGACCCTTCAATCTTATTGAGAAACTCTACGGGTAGGCGGAGTTCCTCATTTATGTCATCACTCTCAACTTTATCAACACTATGTTTGACTTCTTGTTCGTCGGGCAGGAGGTTAAGCAGCTGCTGATTGATTTGCGCGCAATCATCATTCTTTGATGCAAGGATGGCGCGCTCTTCGATGGTTCCCTCGGCTAGTGTTGTGTTAATGTCACCATACACGAAATCGATTACACTTTGAGAACTGAAAAGGCGTGCCGGAAGTGTGATCGATTCGGTTCGAGCATTGCCGTTTCCCACAGAAAGCAAGTATTGCGCAAACTCGTCCTCACCTTCATCGAAAAAATCGAAAAGGAGAATACTCACCTCGTCGAACCAAAAACACAAAAAGAAAAAACGTCCTCACCTTCATCGAAAAAATCGAAAATGAGAATACTCACCTCGTCGAACCAAAAACACAAAAAGAAAAATCGGTGTTATGACAAAAACATCAGCAGTTTTAATAAATATTGTCATTGTCACGGTTTAATTCAAAACAAACATATTTTGTCATGACATTCGGGCGTCGTGAATAATAAATAAGATGTACAGTATAGGTAAAACGTTTCTTGGCTTTTCCACCTATTTCCCGTGCACGTACCTTAATAAAACATATATTCTGCACATCTATGAAAAAATACCTTTCACCTGATATATGTTTCATTAAGATACGCGCACAGGAAATAGGTTAAAAAGGGAGCACAAACTAAACATTAAGCGTATTAATATATAAGATTCAGCACAAATTCACATCGGTTTGAAATCACTGAAAACTTAGTTATTCGTTTACAAAATCATTAATGTTCTAACAAATGAGGATGGCCTATCGTCGACAACTTCAAAAATAATTTGAGAGATCTACAAATATTTGACAAACAAAAATTTTTTCAATTTTATATAAATTAACAACGGTTAAGTGTAGCCAAATAAAATTAAAATTTCATGTTTTTGTTACAATATAGATTTAGGACCAACAATTTACATTAAAATTATTATAAATGTCAGGCGTAAAAAACAATTTTTTTATTGTAACTTTTCAACAACAGTTAACGAAAGTGTCTAGATCGTACTCGAAATCTCATTATAATATTTACATTTAATTCATTCCTCGTTATTTTTTTTCATTTTATTAAAATAACTGAACCAAAGATAACCCAATAAGTTTCATACACAAAAAAAAGTTTCATTTTCTACATTGAATCTCAATGTTACTTCGAAACGAAATGTAATCTAAAACAACAACAAAACAATATTCAAGATACTCCTACTCACACCCCTTACTTCAACAATGCTTGTATTGTGCTAGTTATTTCGGATGAAAATTCAATTCAAAGAAAATTTGTAATTAATTTAATTATCCAACGAATTTGAAAATACCCGGGGTAGTAAATATAGGAAGACGGGAAAAAATGGAATTTTCTCGTTATTCTAAAAATTTATATCGTTACCTGCAAATTTTGTTGCTGGTGTGGTTGTTGTTGTCACGATTTAAAAAATGAAACAAAAAAAAAACAAACGGAGAAAATTGAATTCTAATTTATTTAATTTTCAAATATTTATTTACTTAATTTTCAGAACAGCAGAAAAAAAATTGTTTTTGTTTTATTGCTTGCGAAATCAAATTATGCAAATACATAGAAATAAAGTATAATTGAGTTGTAATTATACGAAATTTATTTAAATTATTTTGTTTACAGATTTAAGTGGTTTTTGGTGCGGGAGTTTATGTATACAAAATTTTAAATCACACAATCAAAACCCAATCAGTATAAATTTTATGCATGATGGCAAATTTGTATTTTGTGTGTGTTGATTTCAATAAAACCGAACCGATAAAATAATTCGACCACAATATAATTATCAATAGTGGCATGTAACAACAATACAACTGCTCGTATCTATAAAAAGCTTTATCCAAAAACTTTTATTTTGCTTATATGTATTCTACACAAAACATTATGTTTTACAAATACAAAAATTTGTATCATCAGTTTTATATGCATGTTCGGTTGCCTCCTTTCTACTTTTGCCACCTTATGTGTGCCCCATTTCGAGATTGTTGTTGTTGTTGTTATTGTTAGTCAGGTGTGGAAATGATTAATGGTTTTTTCCCTACACATGATCATATCTGTATTTACTCGTATGTACATATAGTCTGTATACTTTTTAATGAACATGGAGTAGATTCAGGGCAAAAAGCTCAATAAACAATTGAGATTTAATTTTAATTCGGTTTTTTATTTAATAAAAAAGCTTCATTCATGTTAGCATATGTTTATATCACGTTAAAGAGATTTGTTTACCTTTTCATTATTGTTTGAAGGTTTTTTAACAAGCAAAAATATTTATGTTTTAATTCTTGTTATTGGATTTAACTTGATATGCAAATATTCCATTTCAAAGTGAAAACTTTGACTTATTTTTATTTTGAATTTGTACATGTTCATAAAATTATGTGGAAGCTTTAATTTTTTTTTTGCGGTTTTTAATGATGTCAACAACGTTCTCTTTTATTACTGTTATCGTTAGATCCGAGATTTAATGAAAGCTATTATGAAAAGCTTTCTAAAGTATGCAGGAAATTTTCATAAAAGTGTATTTTGCACTATTTTGTACTAGTGGGAGAATGTATGTTTATAGGAATTAATTGCAAACTAATTTTGTTGGGAAATAAATGCGAAACAAAATTGAAAAATTATAGCTTTTATATTTTGATTTTGTTTCAGAAAGTTTACTTCTAATATTAGCAACTTGTGAGAGCTTTTGAAATTTACTTTTTGTTTAAAGTTACCGGAGTAAAAAGTATTGATATCCAGAAACAAGTACATGGAGTTGTTCTAAAAATAATAGAACCTTGTTTGTGTTAGTTGTTTAATCAATTAACTTTTGTAATTAATATTGCCATAAGTTATCTTAAAGTGAAAAAATCGATACTTGCGCGATTGTAGATGTTCTACAAAATAATTACGTTAAAATTAATCGATTTGGTTAAGCTTTGGGGACATAATTCCGCCTCTTTACCGTACGCGGGTAGTCAACAACTACATTATTATTATTTTTAATACCGTTATTAATGGCCCCTATTGCGGTTGTCGTTATTGTGTCGATGTCATATCGACAACCAAAATCGGTATTACTGTTGTCGTTATTAATCGACGTTTGTCGTAAAATCGCCATATTTTTGTCGATGACATTTTTGCTCGCGACTCGCAAGTATTGTGAGCCGTTTTTAATACGAAAAATAGTTTAACATAAGTAAAATGATTTTAGTTTTAATAATTATTTATTAAATATCTTAAATTTGATAAAACCCGCATAAATTTACCAGAATTGAACAAAAAAAAATTAAATTTCTACAACCACATAGCTAAATTTATTACATGTTTGACCACCAAAATTTGTTACATGTTTGACTATCGGAATTTATATTAACATTCTTTTTGTGGTAAATAAATATTTACACACTGTTTGTCTATTTTCTAATTTTAGACAACTATTTAGATCCTAAATTTGGACAAAATACCTAAATATAAAGTAATTCAGCTTTTCTGACAGGCGGCTGACAGCATTTTTGACAAAATATATCAAAACAACTAGTCACGATTGCTAAGTTAATCGAGAAGTTCACAATAGCATGAATTTTTTCAACGTTAACCTGGCAATACTCATTAGTCGATTCGTGATAGTTACGCAATACAAAATAAAAATCGACACGACAAGACAAAGTCGTGTCGTTTGTCGATCGACACGACAACCACAATAAGGGTCAATATTTTACGGTTGGCGTAAATAAAACTTTCATCGTAAAATATTCACTATCATAGTTGCTGTGCGCTGTATATCAAAAATGTCTCAATTTTTCCAATTTTTCTTTCTTTTTTCATTTTGCCTCTGATTTTGTTGTTGAAATATCAGGAATTTGTTTGCTGCCATCATAATTCGCAAGAAACAAAAAACGCAAATTTACATTACAAGCTTTTGACAAATGGATATGTGAACTAAAGGACCAACCATAAAAAAATTATAAAATTAAAAAAAAATTAAAAATTTTGACGACACTAATTTTTAATGACCATACTAGCATATACGCAGCCATACTAGACGTAATGAGTATGCCGTAAATATTGTAGAATATTGTATGACAACTATTTGTTATAGTGACAGCTGTTTATTGGTTGTTGTTTTTTTTAGGTAGCACGATACAAATTTTACTTTTTTTTACGTTTAAACGCAAAATTTCGCTCCAATAATTTCACTATGCTTGAATTGCGAACTTTTTTTTCGTGACAAGCTGGGCACCCAGAGGGTAAATCTAATTCGAGTATGCTGAATTCAACGGTGCTAGTGCCATTTCAAAGTTAGTCCTCATTTTTTAGTTATCGCATTCGACATGTTTTGGCTCTGAGTGAAAATATACTTTCATTTTCACGAAGATAGCTCTTGAACCATTAAGATTTTCTTTATACTTTCTTCAGCAAAGTTGTTGCGCAGATCAAGACCAACAACTTTGCCGAACATATCAAGACCGAAAAACCACATCTATTTTTTTTTTGCTTTTCATTTCAACGAAAAACACTTTTTATCATTTTTATCATTTTGTTGAATTTAAATCGAGTAGAATCGATAAAATAAATATTGCATCGACAAATTTGGAGACAATAAAAACAATTTAAAAGAAAGTTAAATCGATTCAGTTGATTTTATGGTGATTTTTCCTAAAAAAAAAAATTCCTAAAAAATTAACATTTTTCTTCTCTTTGACAAAACAATGGCGTGCCGTTGCGATAGTTGATAAAAATCCTGGATTTTACCATCCCATCGTTTTAACCAATTACATCACGTAAATTATCACTTTGAACGGCAGTCCAATCGAGTGACGAAAGCACCTACTGTGCTGGAATTCGAACTCGTATACGAGTTCGACTTCCAAAAAATTAGTTTTTCAGGTACAACTACCCCAAAAAGTGCCCCAATTATTTTTTAACTAGCAAATTATTATTGTAGACGTCAATACCAATTCAACGACACCTCAAACGTCCAAAACGGATGATTTTGACCAAAGTTATGACATTTGGAAATTTTTCTGTGACGTCACCATATAATCTTGCTTTGGTATATATGTTTGTTTGTTTGTTTGTCCGTACTTCTTTCATTTGATCTCATATTTTCATGGTTTGTAGTACTTGAAAAACTAAGCAACTTTTGTTCTACAACTTTTTGATTTAGCCGCCATGTTGGCCGCGGCCAGCATGTGAAAGGTCATTTTTGGCCATTTTAGACACGCCCACAGCGCTGAACTTATTTGACATACCCCGGACATATGCATATCGTTAGAAAGGTATAGACAGCTATCAAATATCATATAAAAAAATTCAAAAAACTAAGGTTGAAGGTCATTTTGGCCAAAAAACTGAAAAATGCCAAATCGGCCGGCCACATTCGGCCAAATTGCTAAAAAATTATCCCAAAGCTTTTAGTTCATATTTTCAGAATTATTAGCCACAAACCTCACCTACAATATGACATCAACGATGTCAACGATTTTTCGGAATGTTAGTGCATTCGGCGCATTTGTTTACATTTTTCTTTCTAGCTGTCAAAAACAACAATTTGTCATCGATTTTTCGGAATATTCCACAACAACGCGCTGAATGCACATACATTCCGAAAAATCGTTGACAAATCGAATGCAATTGTTTTTTTCGGCATGAATTTGATATCAGAAATTTTGTGAATTGAATTCGGCTTTCATCACCCGAACATTTACCTCGTACAACAGACACGCCACTTTGCATACAAAAAAGTTGAAAAAAATTGAAAAATAATCTGGAATAGAAAAATCCGAGATTTTTATCCGTCGTATGTTTCTGTGATTGAATGGCGCAGTGACATTTGATGGTTGATATATTGAAGCAGATGTTTCTTAATTTACGTGTATAATTTACGTGATGTAATTGGTTAAAACGATGGGATGGAAAAATCCAGGATTTTTATCCACTATCGCAACGGCACGCCATTGTTTTGTCACAGCGAGTTCATACGAAGGATAAAAATCTCGGATTTTTCCATCCCATCGTTTAAACCAATTACATCACGTAAATTATACAACAGACACGCCTCTTTTCATACAAAAAAGTAGAAAAAAATTAAACAAAAATCTAGGATAGAAAATCCGAGATTTTTATCCGTCGTATGAACCGGCAGTCAAAGAGAAGAAAAATGTTAACTTTTTAGGATTTTTTTTTTTAGGAAAAATCACCATCAAATCAACTGAATGTATTTAACTTTCTTTTAAATAGTTTCTATTGTATCTATATTTGTCGATGCGATGTTTATTCGATCGATTCTACTCGATTTAAATTCAACAAAATGATTAAAATTATAAAAACAGTGTTTTTCGTCGAAATGAAAAGCAAAAAAAAATTAGATGTGGTTTTTCGGTCTTGATATGTTCGGCAAAGTTGTTGGTCTTGACCTGCGCAACAACTTTGCTGAAGAAAGCATAACAACAATCTTAATGGTTCAAGAGCTATCAACGGGAAAATGAAAGTATATTTTGACTCAGATCCAAAACATGTCGAAAGCGATATCTCAAAAATGGGGACTAACTTTAAAATGGGACTATCACCGTTGAACTCAGCGTACTCGAATTAGGTTTACCCCCTGGGTGCCCAGCTTGTCACATTTTTCAACTAGCACAGTGTTTTTATTAAGTGACAATTCATATTTAACGAAGCTTCGTTAAATTTTGTAATTTAAATTAATTTTTCCATGGGCGAAATCACAGAAACAACATTCATCACAAACATAATTTTTTTAAAGTTACGTTTATAATTTTTTTAAATTTTTTATGTTTACCCCTTAAAGCGTGTCAAATGCCGTTTCGTTGTATGTACTAAACAAAACAATCTAGTACATTTTTTGACATTTCATCAACTAAGATTTATTTCTGTTTTGATTCCAAACTCAATCGGAGGCTAAAATCATTTTGTGCCAATTTTTTCTCGGTGGTAATTGCCGATTTGGAACCAAATGTTTTAATGACCACATTGATTTAAAGTAAGTATATATTTGTGGCATGTTGTAAAAAGTTTAAGATTTTGCGTAATTATTTTAGGCAAATAATCCGCGTTGAAATAGACTCGGCCATCATCACGGACAAGCATTGTATCCCAAATTTTATAGAAGATCAATCGTTCGATGAAATTCGATACAAATTTTATGAGGTGAAAATTAACGGTAACTTTGAGCAAGTACGTCTAGGATTTATAACTTTGATTCAGGAGAGTAAATCCCCGAGATCATGAATATTTTTGTACAACTTTATGAGGCTGGGTCAGAACCAAAAAAAGAACAATTCTGCCATTGGTAACCATCCTTTTGCTTCGGCGAATATTGGCAAATCACAAACAGGAAATCAGGCGCAGAACATATTTACTAAATCGACCTTTGCAACTACTACAGATGTAACAGCCACAAGTATGTTTGGAGGTAAAGCATCAAACCAACAACAAAGTGGTAACATCTTTGGAGGAAGCTCATTTACCAATCCCAATCAAACATCAGGAGTATTTGGGGGTGTTCAAACTCAACAGCAATATATATATTTGAAGCAGCCGCTCAGCCTAATACGGGAGTGTTCGGGTCACCTGTTAATACATTTCAACTGGCAAATGCAGCCTTTACAATTTGCGTTGCCTCAACTTGGTAATCAGCAGTCAACTCAAAATGTATTTAGACCACCACAACACACACAAGGCATCTTTGGCTCCTCAACTCAGCCACAACCACTTACAACAACCCGTTCAGTCTGTTATCGCAGCACCGGCTAATCCGCCTCTGTTTAGTGGGGGGCAACAAAGCATTTTTGGACAGCAGCAAGTACCTCAACCATAAATACCGGTAAATGTATTTCAAACGCAATTTCAGCAGCCTCAACAAATTGTTATTTTTGCCCAGGCTTCACAAGTCGATCCGAATTCGGTCCAAATGAGAAATAATATATTTAATCACCCAATGCAACAACATCTATAACAATCTGCCTTTAGCCAGCCATCACCATTCCAACAGCTTATGCCAGTTCAGCAACAGCAACAACCCACTCAGCCACCTCCGTTTAGTCATGCTCAACATGTTGCTACACAGCCAGTGCAAAATCAACCATCGATCGGCAATTACTAAGACTCGTGCTACAGTAAACTGTCCGAATTGGCGCCGAAAGATTTAGAAGCTTTGAAATCATTTGCATTTGCGTTTTTCTTAACTGTCTTTCTCGTCTGTCTATCTATCTGTCTGAGATTCAAAATTTATACAACTAAAAAGAGTAAAATAAAATATATAAAATTTATTTTTTAAAATTCCAAGTTTTTCTAATGCAATATATGCTTGTTCAGCCGGAATCTTATCATTCCAGCCGGAACCTGATAAAGTCACACAGAACCATACAATAACCAAACCAACTAAGGCACTAGTAGCACGATGTATTGTGCATCATTGTGCACTATATAATTTTTCAGCCGGAACCTTATAAATCCAGCAATATATTCTTTTTCGGTGGAACCTTATAATTCCAGCCGGAAACGATGGTTTGGTTATATACAGTCAAACTAACTATATCACAAGTAGCTCAATGGATCGTGTATCATTGTGCACTATATCCTTTTCAGCCGGAATCTTATAATTCCAGCTGTAACCTAATAAAGCCAGCAAGAACCATACTGTAGCAAAACTAGCTATGACACAGGTAGCACGACGACGCATTGTGCATCATTGTGCACTACATAACTTTCCAGCCGGAACCTCATAAATCCTGAAATATACGATTTGTCGTGAAAAACCTTACAATTTCAGCTGGAACAATACCTTCTACAGCCAAACTAACTATGGCACAAGTAGCACGATGCATTGTGCATCATTGTGCACTATAAGATTTTTCAGCCGGTATCTTATAATTCCGCTCAGAACCTTACAAAGCCAGTCATTACAAATAACAGCCAAACCAACTTAGACACAAGTAGCACGATGCGTTGTGCATCATTGAGCATGCTAGCCAATGAAGGACCACTTTTTTGAAAATTTCAAAAATAGACTATTCTATATCGGATAGTGGGTATCGCTTCAAATCATGGATACAAATTTAATTAGCCACCCACTTTATTTATTAGGTGTATAACTTAATTTCTACAGATTTTTTCTTCGAGCTTAAAATTATATTTAAAATAGAAATATTTTCACGATATTTTGTGATTTTTACAGGATAATGATTTACATAACCTCTCAGAATAGCAGAGTTTTCAATGGCAACTGATAAACAGCATATTCGGCACTGCATTCTATACGAATTCCGAAAATGAAAAAAAGCTTCTAAAGCACGTGAATCAATTTGTAGTGTTCTTAGTGTCGACCTTGTGTCTTATGAAATTTGTAATTATTGGTACAAACATTTTAGAAGTGGTGATTTCGATAATAGCTTCAGCCTCGAAAGTTTGAAGATGTGCGAGCTAACCAGTAATCTACAACAGGCATAACTCAGAAAAACCTAATACTGAAATAAAATAATGCGTAATAATTGGATTCACATTAGTTTTCAATTCCTATGAAAATGATAAACATTTTATAGTTTAAATTGTCCTAAACTTCTGAAAATTTAAATGAATTGTAAGAAATATGTACTATGGGCTTGAAGAATATAAAAATTAACTAAATAGAGTAAAATATTTTCTGGACAGTAATTTTTCAGTAAGTATCTTCTCCTGTACTAGATATTAATTTATTGCATTAATATGCCCAGTACCAAGTGAATTTTCTAAAACTGGTTATGTAAATGTATTTAATTAATGTGTAATAATCCATCATCATTAGTCATACATACTTTAATCGTATATAGTCCAATGAGTTGTCACAGATTTTAGTGAGGCCTTATTAAACCTTATATGAAACATGTCTTTGTTTTCGGTAAGAATTCAGTGGGCTGAACTTGCTTGACATGTTTAAAGAGTTCGTAGTATAAATATTTTTTGTATATAAAATCAATAAGGACTTCTGCCTGATGACATAAATAAAGGACGTGATCACGAACGCTGCACGGAAGTCTCAGAAAATATGCAAACCTAATTCAAACAAAATTAATTATAAACGGAACGCACAATCTAAATTTAATAAAATAAAAAACATTTCGCGCTAACATAAAAGGTGTTTTTTTAGAGGTTCACAATTTAGAATTAAAATAGAACAAAGAAAAATATTTTGAATATCAGTGAAACTAGCTTTATTGGATAGATAATTTTATGCTTGTTTCAGTTGTTCCAACCCCCCTATTGTGTAATAAAGGCAAATGAAACTCTATCATATTTTTCTTTTTTACAGATGTTAAGCTACTAATCCAAGAGTAATTTTCCAACGAGCAATGCAACTGACAAACATAAACACAAATACTTGGGTAGCTAAAGTATTATTATTTGGGTCGCTACCTTCAAACTAGGCGTATCCAGATACTGGAACCCCTCCAAGAACAAGATTAATTCGTTCCGTATTCTTTGAAATCGTGTTTTTCGATATTACAAAAAATAAAATAAAAAAAACGTTACGTTTTATTTTTGTTATGATATACAAAACACAAAATAAAAAAAAAACGAAAATCGTGTTGCTTGAAACCGTGGCATTTGAAGAAATAAGTATCCGTGTTCTTCGAAACCATGTTCTTCGAACGCCGTGTTCTTGAATGGTTACCATGGTTCGGATGAATGTGCAACTCATCCAAGCATACATTTCCAATAACGACCTCATCTGTTTCCTTTTTTGATCGGACCAGCCACTTTAGAGTTATTATTTATTTATTATTGTTATAATTATATTTACTGTGCACACAATATAAAAATTTTTATTTGTCGCGCGCGTCTTGAAAAAATATATATTGAGCGAGAAATATGTATATTGAGCACATATGGTTTGAGTTTTAGCTAAGCATTTCTGCTAACAGCCGCTTGAAAAAATTTTCCATTTGTAACGACATCGAGAATTTGATTTAAACATAAACTTTCCATTGGTATAGGAGTCTTATTTTCGTTTGTCTATGGTAAAACTAAAACAAAATATGAGGTTTTTTAGAAGTTTGCCTTTGTATTATACAATAAATAATAATGCAATGCAGGAAAAAACCACAAATACAATTTCTTATCATTTCATTGGTTGAAAAATAAATAAATTTTCGTTGCTTCGCGTTCTATCATTTTCGGTAAAAGGAAAATCAAATTGTGGGATATGAAATCTAACATTGCGCATGTTTCTAGTGAATTAACTCAAAGTGTATTATTTGAGTTGTGTCACTTTTCCATATCATGTGCGATATTGCATCATATTCGCGATTTTATTTTACGATTGAACACACTACAAAAAATTTCATATTAAATACGTCATTTGCAATAATTTGAAAACATTATTAACCCAGATATTGTCCTTTATAACGCCACACAAAATACTAGATAATTCAAACACAACTTGTGAACAGTTTTTTTCTCGAAAGTCCCAGACATTGCCGTTGTCTTTTATAACGCCACACAAGACACTGTAGAAAATTCGAACACAACTTGTGAATTTTTTTTTTCTCGATAGTTCCGTTAAGCTTGTTTACTATATAAAGATACATTCGTTGCAACGTGTTTTAGTATTAAAGTATTTGTATTTTGTGAAACAATAAGTGTGAATTAAAACTAAACTTACAATTAAAATTGAAGCAAATTTTTTCCGGTAACATCTGGGTTAAAATTTAATTTTAACATGGGGCGGAAACAAACAGTTGTTATTCGATAGAACTACAAGTTAAATCAACAAACTAAGGACCAGCTGTGTCTAGTAAATAACTGCGGGGCCATTGTATCAAAAATCAAGTGGCTAATTTGCGTCGTCACATAAAAACCATGCATAAAGAAGCATTTACAAAATATCAATTAAAAATATTAGAAGTCAACCAACATACCAAAAATGCAAAAGAAACGATTAAGATTCAAATAGATAAGCGAGAATTAAAACAGGCTTGTGTAGTAATGATCGCCAACGGCAGTCCGTATAGTATATTTAATTCAAATGATTTTCGACAAATTATTGGACCAATTTCAACAGCCCTAGGAATTACGATGAACGCAAATTCCATAATTGATGAAATACCATTAGCATCTTTAAACATAAAAGAAAATATCAAAAGTGAGTTAAAAAATGCGATGTTTTCGATAAAAATAGACGAAGCAACGAGGTTGAACAGGTCATTATTGAGTATCAACGTACAGCACATAAAGGAAAACTCCATAGTTGTTCAAACATTAGCTATGTTTGCGTTAAGAGAACGGCATTCCTCCGAATACATCAAAAAATATGTTATGGAAAATTTGTCATCATATGAATTTAAAATCGAACAAATTTATTCGATAACATGTGACAACGGCAAAAACATGGTTAAAGCCTCACACCTTCTAAATGACGAATTAGACACATTGCCCAATCTTGACACTGAAGAATCATACGAGGGTTGCAGATACATCCAACATTTAAATGAAGCTGTTGACACAATAATCGAACAAAATAGTCAAAAATTGAAATTTTTAGCTAATACAATCAAATGTGCAGCGCATACCATCGAACTAGCAGTAAACGATTTTTTAAAAGAGCCAGCCATCTTAAAAAATAATATTACCGCATTGAGAAATTTGTTAATATATTTGAGAACTCCCACTCATAGAAATATTTTAATTAAAAGTCATCTTCGGCAACCTATCATCAATATTACAACCAGATGGAACCCAACCTACTGCCTGATAGAAAGGCTTTTGGATTTTAAGGAGTATTACACGACGTATACAAACACATTTATAAGGATCTGAATATTGAGGAACATCTGTGGAACTTTGCGGTGGAGTTTATTGAAATGTTTGCTCCAATTAAAAAGCTCACTCTTCAATTACAGCGCGAACAATTATGCATGGGAGATTTTTATAAATGTTGGCTAGAACTTATAATAAGCATTAAAAAGTCCACCAATCCAATAGCACATATACTTCTACAAAAGGACACGGGAAACAAATTTGCTGCAAAATAATGTCGTGTGTGCCGCCATGTATTTAGATCCACGGTTTAATTGTATGATGTCCACAACTAATAGAGAAAAAACTGTTCAACATTTAAAAGCGCTTTACGATCATTTTATCAGCTTGCTCGAAGAATCACCAGAACATTGCATATATAATTCGTTATCTTCAACTTCTTCGAAACTAACGTTGCCTTCATCGTCAAACACTATATCAACAGCCTAATAAATGCTTACATTGCTGAGCATAACCAAACACTAATAAGCGCAAATACCAATACTCGAGATCAGGAAGCGATTAACGAAATACTAAACTATAGACCTCCACGTTTAGATGTAGATATGAACATTTTGAGTTCCAGCAACGCAATGTAGCGTTTCTCGGCTTTAAAATTTTTATGTCAGACCAACGAAATAATTTATCAGCTGATTCGATTAACGAGATTTTGCTAGTAACTGTAATTTTGAATATCAAGATGAATTTTATCTAATTACACGTTCCTATAGTGTATGAGGTAGGGGAATATGAGAAAATTGGAGTATAACAGTTACTAAAGTATTTTATAATTGTGTATTGCTTAGTATATTGAGCCCGATTCTCGAGGCATAAAATTTCTGTTATGTTATTTTATTTCCCCGCTTCCAATTGGAATTTGTATTGAAAAAACAAAAATAACATAACATAACATAAAATTTTAGATCCTGGAATCGACCCCATTATATTATTCAACTATTGAAATGGAATTACATTTTCTTTCATTAATTTAAGATTTTACTTGCATATGTATTTTGAATAAATTAAATTAAAAATATTAATAAATTAATGAATTATGAATAAATTTCTTGTTCTTTTATTTTTTTCTTGGATTTCCACATAAGAAATGAAAAATATTAAAGAATATATTATTCTATCTTTTAAGAGTAAAATAAAAATCATAATTTTAATTCTTCCAAAGCAAAGGAAATTAAAATAAAAAAATATCTTTCTTTTCCTTGAAAGCAGAAAAAAAGAAACGATACCAAAAAATAAATTGAAAGGAATGAAATAGCAATAGCAAAATTTCATGTCTAACAATATAAAAACAAAATACTTTTAAAAATAAAAAGCGGAGAAAAGGAAAGTAACAACCAAAAAAATTTCGAAAAATAAAATTTGGATTGGAACACTGATTTCTAGGCGCTTTCTTCTTTCGATTCTTCGGCCAAAACGATTTGCTTAAACTTTAATCTGGCAATAGTTTTTCTAAAAAATTCGGAATCCAACATTGCTGACCATAAATAACTCAATTTTAAATTTTTTGCCTCGTAAGCTCCATGAGCTTATAAAATCCCAAGAAATTCACTTATTTCAGGGTAATGATATTATCCAATCATTTTTCTACATTCGGCGTCCTTCGTCTGTGCACATTCTTATATGCTTCGTAATTTGGTCATCTATTATCAACGAAAATGCAATGATTAAATTATCTGCCATAATATTCCTGTTTGCGTAGCTTTTTGGCTCTTCCACATCCTTGAAAATACAAGGAGAAGGTAAACTGCAAGGAAACCACCTTCACCAAATTTTGACCTCACGCAAATAATTCGCATCCTACGTATACATATAATTTTTTTACTATAATTGTAATTAAAAAGCAGACAAAATGACTTCTTTGGGCAATCTAATTATCAAAACAATAACAATCAAAATAGCTTAAAGTCGCTTATTCCGTTTAATGTTACTTTAGTTATGATGTATGTTTGACAGTTCTTACATTATATGACACTGACAACATTTTTTTTGCAGTGAAGGCACCCCTTGTTTTGTGATCACAATATACCGGATACCTAAGCAAGACCACTTTAGCATCAACGAAAAAAGGTCATTGCAAGAGCCGATAAATCCTTTTACAAGGGTAACTACATGAAAAGAATCCTGTGCTGACATGTTCTACCATCACAATTTTCGATACTTTATCGAAGTTTATTTCTCGTTTTCCTAAACTTAAATTGACAACTGTTTCATTTATGAAATATTTCTTTTCTATTGCTATCACAACCTACTATTACAAATGCGAACAAGTTGTCTTTATCTAATTTCGTTCAAGTATCGAAAACAAATTATTTCGTGATAGAAATGGAGTAGAATATCACAAATTTTCAATCTAGCAACCTGGTAAATGATATAAAATGTGAAATAGTGTCACATTTTATTCTAAAGAAGCGAGACATAATCTTCAATAGAGTATCGAAAATGTGATGGTAGAACATGTCAGCACTGTTCAAATTCAATCATTTAATTTGGCGTATTAAATTTTATACAAAACACAATTTTTTTAGATTTAAAAAATAATTAATTTACCAAGAAATGCAGCGGAAACTATTTTCCATTTCACAAGATTTCAATTAACACTTTAAGAAATTAAATGCAACTGTACTAAATAGAAAGACGCGCACATAAAGCTTCCGTAGAACAGTAACTAAAATAATAATGTTCATTATGTAAGAAACAAACAATAAATTGACACTTGAATTGAATTTTTAACGAAATTAGAATTTTTGCGAAACTTTCTTGCTTGTAATTGAAAAGTGCTTCTTGTATTTCTTTCACTTTGCTACTATGTTTTAGTTTTAGGAAACTTTCACATTTATTTCCATTTGCGCTTTTTATTTTGTTCCACTACGGATTTTTTTTTGTAAATATATATCCGTAGCTTTATACTCGTATAAAAATTCAAAATAGACGAAAAGAAAAATAAAGTAAAAATGAGTAGAAAGTTTGTTAATTAAAATAAAAAGAAAATACTTAGTTTTCAGAAAAAGTAACAGATAAACTTACTTTTATTTTATTAATTAAGAAATTAAACAGCTTTTCATTTATATTTTACTTTTTTGCTATATATTCATGTTTTACACAAACATAATTTCTTAATACAGTGAAAATGTTGAATGGAGGTATACTTATATGAACATGTATTTAATGTATCTTCAATCGATACTTTACCCAAAATTTATACGCATCTCAAAAGGTTTGGTGATGAAATAAATTAAGCCAGAGACACTATAACATCACGCCATTCACCCAGCAGACGACTACTTGTGGTAAGAGTAAATAACCATGAGTTTTTATGTCTGTGTTATTGCCAAATTATTGTTAGTCTAACAGCACCTCCCAAGACTAAAAGTGAATTGAATTTAGCAATAAATTAAATTTCGATTACGTTTTATTAGAATAATAACCATTTTGCCACAAACGTTTACATTGAATAAAACAATAAAATTACCGTAAAAGATGAGCTTTTATATAGCATTTAAACCAATTTTCAGTAAATTTTCCAACATCCTTCAATGGCTATATAATTCTGGCTACATATTGATAATAAACTTGAAATCGAGAGACACAAAAAACTCAATAAAATCTCCTATATCCTTAATCCGTTATTTTTTTTCTATTTCTATTTTCTTTTATTTCAATTTGATATAATCTGATTATAATTCTAGAATTGTCAACCTGATAGCATATAATCGTTTTCTAAAATAAAAATAAAAATGTTTTTCCTCCAATTTTATTTATCGTATTTAATTTCCCGTACGTACGTGACATAGTTTCAAACTATATGCACAGCATTCGTTATCGATAAGGAAGATGTTCTCGTAGTCAGTTTAATAGTAGAATAATAGTAAATAGTAATTTCGAAATTTTGTAATGAATTAAACTATAGTAGAACATTTAATTTTCGATCGTTTCGTTTATAAATTACGGTAAATACGAGTATTTGTTATCAGGTCTCATCGAAATTGGAAAATTTTCGAAAATTTTGTTCTAAAATGGTTAATATGAGTTGAAAACGAGTAAAAACTATTCTAAAATCCGTAAAGGTATTTTACGAGGGTATATCAAAAAGTCTTGCAATACCATACGAAAAAAAAGAGTGAGTGAGACAACTATATATTCAAAACCAAAATAAAACCCACACTATAAAAATAATAAATTAAAGTAAAGTAAATTTAAGTAAATTTAACTTAAAATCTCTATTAAAATTGAGTCTACGTAACTCAAAGTAAACTTCACAAATTTTGAAATGTAAAATGGGGTCATTTGTATGACAACAAAATATTTGTTATCACGTCGAGATGAGGTCTCATCTTTTCAAAACTGTTGAGGTAAACATTTTGAATCTTTTTAATTACAAGATTCAATATCCTCATCAGATTATGTAGTTAGCAAACAACGAAAATAATGTTCATAGTTCATGAATTTAAATGAAGTAAAACCGACCAAACGGCACAGTGGTTAAAGCTTTGGCGTTTGGATCGGGAGGTACCGGGTTCGAATCCCGATAGGGGCAGGATGCAAAAGGGATTTTTCATCATTTGATTACGATCGATGATGGTAATGAACACAACTATGACCCCCAGTCGGAGTGCACAACTCATGGGCCGACCCATCTTCCATGTCAGTACTATAGGCTAGTATAGTAACATTTTATTTATTTCAAGGTACCGTGTTTATTTTGACAACAAAAACAATTTTTGACAACAACAAAATATATTGACTATAACTTAATTATAACTAAATATTAATCCAAACACGAATTAATTTAAACCTTAATTCAGTAATTATATATCGCCTTCTAGTCCTCTATAAGTACATTATTTGTTATTATCAGCCATGTTTATTTTGACAACAACAATGTTTGACAACAACAAAACATATACTGTGATTTAATAATAATTAAATTCAATCCAAATTTAAATTAATTTAAATCTAAATTCAGTAATTATATATCGACTTCTAGTCGTAATAGGTACATTATTTGTTATTATCAAACATGTTTATTTTGACAACAACAACAATGTTTGACAACAACAAAACAAATAATGTGATTTAATAATAATTAAATTTAATCCAAATTTAAATTAATTTAAATCTAAATTCAGTGGTTATATATCGACTTCTAGTCTTCTATAAGTACATTATTTGTTATTATCAGCCATGTTTATTTTGACAAAAAACAACAATATTTGACAACAACAAAATATAAATTGTGATAAAATAGTAATTACATGCAATACAAATTTGAATAGTTTTTAATTTTAATTCAGTAATTATATATTTTTTTATTTTCAGTCCTTTAAAAGAACCTTATCTGTTGTTATCAGCCATGTTTATTTTGACAACAACAACAATGTTTGACAACAACAAAACATATAATGTGATTTAATTATAATTAAATACAATTCAAAATTCAACTTTGAATTAATTTAAATCTAAATTTAGTAATTATATATCGACTTCTAGTCCTCTATAAGTACATTATTTGTTATTATCAGCCATGTTTATTTTGACAAAAAACAACAATATTTGACAACAACAAAATATAAATTGTGATAAAATAGTAATTACATGCAATACAAATTTGAATAGATTTTAATTTTAATTCAGTAATTATATATCGATTTTCAGTCCTTTAAAAGAACATTATCTGTTGTTATCAGCCATGTTTATTTTGACAACAACAACAATGTTTGACAACAACAAAACATATAATGTGATTTAATTATAATTAAATACAATTCAAAATTCAACTTAGAAATAATTTAAATCTAAATTTAGTAATTATATATCGACTTCTAGTCCTCTATAAGTACATTATTTGTTATTATCAGCCATGTTTATTTTGACAAAAAACAACAATATTTGACAACAACAAAATATAAATTGTGATAAAATAGTAATTACATGCAATACAAATTTGAATAGATTTTAATTTTAATTCAGTAATTATATATCGATTTTCAGTCCTTTAAAAGAACCTTATCTGTTGTCATCAGCCATGTTTATTTTGACAACAACAACAATGTTTGACAACAACAAAACATATAATGTGATTTAATTATAATTAAATACAATTCAAAATTCAACTTTGAATTAATTTAAATCTAAATTTAGTAATTATATATCGACTTCTAGTCCTCTATAAGTACATTATTTGTTATTATCAGCCATGTTTATTTTGACAAAAAACAACAATATTTGACAACAACAAAATATAAATTGTGATAAAATAGTAATTACATGCAATACAAATTTGAATAGATTTTAATTTTAATTCAGTAATTATATATCGATTTTCAGTCCTTTAAAAGAACATTATCTGTTGTTATCAGCCATGTTTATTTTGACAACAACAACAATGTTTGACAACAACAAAACATATAATGTGATTTAATTATAATTAAATACAATTCAAAATTCAACTTAGAAATAATTTAAATCTAAATTTAGTAATTATATATCGACTTCTAGTCCTCTATAAGTACATTATTTGTTATTATCAGCCATGTTTATTTTGACAAAAAACAACAATATTTGACAACAACAAAATATAAATTGTGATAAAATAGTAATTACATGCAATACAAATTTGAATAGATTTTAATTTTAATTCAGTAATTATATATCGATTTTCAGTCCTTTAAAAGAACCTTATCTGTTGTCATCAGCCATGTTTATTTTGACAACAACAACAATGTTTGACAACAACAAAACATATAATGTGATTTAATTATAATTAAATACAATTCAAAATTCAACTTTGAAATAATTTAAATCTAAATTTAGTAATTATATATCGACTTCTAGTCCTCTATAAGTACATTATTTGTTATTATCAGCCATGTTTATTTTGACAACAACAATAACAATGTTTGACAACAACAAAATATACTGTGATTTAATAATAATTAAATTCAATCCAAATTTAAATTAATTTAAATCTAAATTCAGTAATTATATATCGACTTCTAGTCATAATAGGTACATTATTTGTTATTATCAGCCATATTTATTTTGACAACAACAACAATGTTTGACAACAACAAAACAAATAATGTGATTTAATAATAATTAAATTCAATCCAAATTTAAATTAATTTAAATCTAAATTCAGTAATTATATATCGACTTCTAGTCGTAATAGGTACATTATTTGTTATTATCAAACATGTTTATTTTGACAACAACAACAATGTTTGACAACAACAAAACAAATAATGTGATTTAATAATAATTAAATTTAATCCAAATTTAAATTAATTTAAATCTAAATTCAGTGGTTATATATCGACTTCTAGTCTTCTATAAGTACATTATTTGTTATTATCAGCCATGTTTATTTTGACAAAAAACAACAATATTTGACAACAACAAAATATAAATTGTGATAAAATAGTAATTACATGCAATACAAATTTGAATAGTTTTTAATTTTAATTCAGTAATTATATATTTTTTTATTTTCAGTCCTTTAAAAGAAACTTATCTGTTGTTATCAGCCATGTTTATTTTGACAACAACAACAATGTTTGACAACAACAAAACATATAATGTGATTTAATTATAATTAAATACAATTCAAAATTCAACTTTGAAATAATTTAAATCTAAATTTAGTAATTATATATCGACTTCTAGTCCTCTATAAGTACATTATTTGTTATTATCAGCCATGTTTATTTTGACAACAACAATAACAATGTTTGACAACAACAAAATATACTGTGATTTAATAATAATTAAATTCAATCCAAATTTAAATTAATTTAAATCTAAATTCAGTAATTATATATCGACTTCTAGTCGTAATAGGTACATTATTTGTTATTGTCAGCCATGTTTATTTTGACAACAACAACAATGTTTGACAACAACAAAACAAATAATGTGATTTAATAATAATTAAATTTAATCCAAATTTAAATTAATTTAAATCTAAATTCAGTGGTTATATATCGACTTCTAGTCATCTATAAGTACATTATTTGTTATTATCAGCCATGTTTATTTTGACAAAAAACAACAATGTTTGACAACAACAAAATATAAATTGTTAGAAAATAGTAATTACATGCAATACAAATTTGAATTGTTTTTAATTTTAATTCAGTAATTATATATTTTTTTATTTTCAGTCCTTTAAAAGAACCTTATCTGTTGTTATCAGCCATGTTTATTTTGACAACAACAACATTGTTTGACAACAACAAAACATATAATGTGATTTAATTATAATTAAATTCAATCCAAATTTGATTTAATTTAAATCTAAATTCAGTAATTATATAACGACTTCTAGTCATAACAGGTACATTATTTGTTATTATCAGCCATGTTTATTTTGACAACAACAACAATATTTGACAACAACAAAATATAAATTGTGATAAAATAGTAATTACATGCAATACAAATTTGAATTGTTTTTAATTTTAATTTAGTAATTATATATCGATTTTCAGTCCTTTAAAAGATCCTTATCTGTTGTTATCAGCCATGTTTATTTTGACAACAACAGCAATGTTTGACAACAACAAAACATATAATGTGATTTAATTATAATTAAATTCAATCCAAATTTGATTTAAGTTTAAATTTAAATTCAGTAATTATATATCGACTTTTAGTCCTCTATAAGTACATTATTTGTTAACATCGGCCTTGTTGACAACAACAAAATATATCTTTATTCGCGAAACGGTTTACCAAAAATCCGGAATGCCAGAAGACGGCCAAGCACATAGATAAGCAATATTGTTTCATTAGAGGGAGGTTTGATGATGAATCAATTTGGATTATGTATGGCAACGGATAAACAGGTCGGCGACTAAATGACCAAAGCGTTACTAAAAGGTAGCCATCATTATTATTGGAAATTGATGGGCCATAAGGCCCAAATGATTTAGTGTAATTTTAAATAATTTTTTATTTTATTTACTTGGGTTTTTTGTGTTTTTTGGCGCATTTTTAAAAAATACCTGAAAATTAAAAGTGTGGGACAATATAAATTAGATAATGCACTCTCTGGTGTAATTTAATTCAATGAAAGTTTATGAAAGTGTGCACCGTGCTCTTTGACTCAGCCGGTGCACTCAATTGCAAGAGTCCTGTTGTATTTTTGTCAGCGAACAAGAAAGATGTTAAAATAGTTTTCTTTGTTAGAAATAAAATTTGGTTTTACACACTCCAACATTTATTTTAGTTCGTTACACTGCGTATTGGACTGAGGATTAGAAAATTAACAGGATTAAGGTTAGTTCAACAGATCCGTGGTATTCAGATAACGCATGATTGAAGTTAATTTTTATTCTGGTCAATCAACCTGGCAGATTAGTGCCTCTAACACTTTTAACACCTGGTGGACTTGTTTCGTGCTATTGTCTCTTCGAGGAAGTAACACGAACCCTTCGAGGAAGTAACACGAATATCAACTTGATTTTCAATCGAGCAAACTATTACTACTAATCAAACTCGAAATAACTAAATTTGATAGTTAGTCAACTGAACGGAATTCACACTCTCTATAACCTAACATAAAATACTTAGTATGGATAATCAAAATTGCAGATGATTATTTATTGTATACTCAAACAGCTTTAAAAACTATCAATTTTCGAAAATATTGAACTATATATACTCGTATATTATCGTTCCAAAACTTTAGTTTTTTCATAATCCGTCTTGAACGTTCATCATATACTCGTTCGTACGTATCTTTAATAAAAAATCGATAAATTGTTGTATTTGTATTCCTGCAGAGAGTACCAAAATAAAAAATTAGATTTTCTTAAAATCCAAAGTAAACATATTTATAAAAATTATATCAACAGTAAACCCTTTTCTTGTCTACTTTCATTCTTTTGTGTGTATCATCCACTCTGGAAATGTCTTTTGTAGTGTACAAACAACCCAGACATAAATCCTCTTCTATATTATATAGTCATACAACAAGATTTACGTATTATGATGATGCTTCTTTACGGTGACGGTGGATATTTTATTATTTTGTGCTACTCTTATCAATTATGCTTTCCCCATTAACGAATTTTGATCGGATAAGTATCGCGATTTTTAAGAAATTTACAAGTTTCGTGTTTTTTGCAACTTTGAAAAAAAAAATGGAAGTTGTATACCCTAGTCTTAACGCCTTGGAATTGAAAAATGGAGAATTAAAGCTTTCCAATTTTGACGTTATTAAATTATTTTCAACTTGATGGCCGGTTCCTAGAAATTTGAGGCTAAATACTAAAAAAGTAAAAAACATATTTTTGCAAAACTCGACTTTATTCGTCAACATTTAGTTCCCTTCAAGAGTGATACATTCATTCCAACCTTTCTCTAACATTTCGATGTCTATTATGAAGATCGAATTATCATTAGCCTAAAAAAAAAACGTTTGCTTCGGCAACCCTCTTTCCCTGCTGTAGCAGTTTTGTGAGGTCTGCGAATAGCCAGTAGCCATTTTGAGCTAGATCCATAGAATGCAGTGGATGGAGAAGCAATTTGAAGAATTTTACCAACGTGGTCAGCGACTTGGGACTCGGTGCATTGTCTTAGTGAAAGAATATTTTTTTCTTTTGCAGACCCAAATCTGTTTTTCCACAATTTCTTCCTTCATAGAAAGTCCTTCGGACACCCTTCATCGGCTACTGTCCTCGCTGATTAAAGATTTAATTCCGGTGTGTAGTGGTGGATTCATGTTTCGTTTATTGTCACATACCGATACGCGACACTAATCTTGTGAAGGGACTCCTATTCTGCTCGGCATGCTTACCGAAGAGACGGTGCCCCGTAATAGCAGGCACCATCACCCTGACATGCCGCCGCCGCTGCAAACTCAGCGGTCTGGTTCTTGACAAGTCAAGTTTTAGCCAGAACTTTCTAGTTTTTACGAACGAGGTACTATTTGGCCATAATGTCTTTCGATGTTCCTCTAGCTTTCTCTCGAAACGGAAATTTGAATGTAGCGAGCGCTCCTAGTTCAACGAGCTGATCAGCTTTTTCATTCCTCGTAATACTGAAATACCCTGGCACCCAAACCAGGTGGATGTTGAACTGATCTCATTAAGAGATGCGAGTCAATTCTGGGCTATTTTCGACGTAAGCAAATAAAGTGTAAGAGTCTTAACTAAAGCATGACTGTCTGTTAACATGCGATAATTTGCATCTTTGAACCATCAGCAGCGTTGTGCCGTATTGTCTACATGGCGTAATAAATACATTGTCTACACGGGTAGACAATGTATGTCGAAAATTAAATAAATCACGTCGACAATGTCGAGAATGTCGAGAATGTCGACAATGTCGAAAATTGATCATAATCATCAGATATTAACAAAACAATAATATTTATTACGTTATTTTAGATTTTTTTGTTTATTACAAAATCTTTAAACATAAATAATGACTTTCTTTAAACATAATTACATAAAAATAATAGTAGCTATCGAATCCAAGTTTGATTAAAGATGAGTTTAGATTTAATTTCAAGTAAGCAACGCATATATAATCTGACTTTGCATTACTGTGTTAAAAAAGATGTTAAAAAATTTCGCTAACTTAAATTTATACAAAAAAAAACAAATCAATTCACCTTTTTGCCCCTCCCTCGGCCTCAAGTAATGAGGATAACAACTGCGGTTTAATTTTTGAATAAAGAAAATTTAGTGTGACCGTGGGACTCCTGATATTATCGTACATACTTTATGTGTTGGAATTATTAAAATATATTTGATAAGGAAAACTATTTGTGTGCCGGAAAAGTGAAAATATAAAAATTTAAACTGACTCATCTATTATATTAATACGGATAATTTAATTAAAGAAATAGGTGTAAAAGCCAAGAAACGTTTTACCTATACTGTAAATTTTGTATATTAATCACGATGCCAGAATGTCATGACAAATTATGTTTGTATTAAACCGTCATTACACCGTAACAATACAGAACAAAACAGAGAACATAAAATGATTTTACATACATTTTGGTGTTAATAGTTGTGAGTGTAAAAATACAATTTTGTCATGGCACTCTATCGTCATGACAAAATTTTGCGACTGAAGATCGACCTTAATACTGCCGATGGAATATGTTGACATTAGTGGAATGATTTTCAACACTATTAGTAAAGTCGAAAATTCCATTCAACCGGATGATATTTTATCGATTGAACCCATTCGTAGAAACGTTAGCAAAACCACACTGAATAAAACCAACAATTATGTAACTCGTCACAACTTCTTTATTGTTAAACTAAAATCCATCGATCTACAACAAAAAGTTTTAACGCAAATGCGCAAAATTAAAACACTTTACACTAAAGATCTGGATATCATCTTGCCGCAAAACCACCGGGAGCATCAAATCCATATAATGCACCGCCTTTCAAAATTCCAATCACAGCTGTATCATGAGGCTAAAAACATAAAACTGTCATCAAACTTTAAATATTTATGGTGCAAAGCCGGACAAATTTACCTAAAGAAATCGGCTGATTCTGACGTCTATCGTATTCACTCCATGAACGATATTTTTCGTATCCAGAACGTCATACACTAGCAATTGGATAAAGCGGTTGCTGCTTCGGTATCTAGAATTAAATAATGTAACGTTAAGTAGTTTTTTTATCTTACCTTTATTAGCTCATATTTGTTTTTTATATATTTTTTGCATATTCCAGCTTAACTCTTTATACATTTTGTTGTCAAAAATAATATTTGTTTATATTAATCAGTCAGCTGTTTTGATTCCGGTAATTATTTTTTTTATGGTGGTAGTGTTTGTTATGATTTGGATGATGTTTAAACACTGTTTGAGTTATTTTTTAGTGATTTACTCAAAAAACTTAAAACTTATTTTTTTAACATTTTCAAACTTATTTATAATTAGTCGGAATATTTTGAAATTTACTTGGAATAGATTACTCGTTGTTGTGATTTATCTGGCTTTATTGAAAATGTTGTACTTTGCTCTCACTCTTCAAAATTTGTTTTTCGGTATTTGTTGTATGCATATTGAATTGTTAGTCTTATATTATGAGTAGTGTAATTCACCAAAACATTCAAAGTTTGAGAGCAAACTTCGACATTTTCAGTGCTTATTTATCTAGTTTAAAAGTGCAACCACTATTAATATTTGTTTCGGAAATCTGGATTTACTCACACGAATCTTCATATTACAGACTGCCAAATTATAATTTCATTGCTTGCTGTAATGATGATTATAGATCTGGTGGTGTTGGTGTGTTTATCAATCAAAATTTAACTATATCTTCTTTTCATTATTACAACTGGACCACAGCTGATGTTTTAATTTTAAATATTACCTTGGGGCGTCATGATTGGACCTTTATCTGCATTTATAGATTTTGTAATAAACCGGTAAACGCGTTTTGTGTCGATATTGAGGAGTTACTTCTATCAATTAATAATAATAACATAGTTATTCTGGGAGACATCAACATAAATTTACTTAATATCAATGAATGCTATAGTTATCTTACCATGTTAGCCTCCCACGGATTTCTAAGTCTTTTAAATGAAGCTACTAGACATTCATCTTGTCTTGATCATGTGTTCATCAAATCAACAAATTCGTTTATTTTTACTGTGGAAAACACACCGATTCATCTATCTGACCACAACTTAATAAAGCTAACCATTTTTGCATCTCAGATCCCTGTGCTTCAAAATAGTGTAGCTGCTAATCCCTGTGCTACTATTATAAAATAGTAATTACATGCAATACAAATTTGAATAGTTTTTAATTTTAATTCAGTAATTATATATTTTTTTATTTTCAGTCCTTTAAAAGAAACTTATCTGTTGTTATCAGCCATGTTTATTTTGACAACAACAACAATGTTTGACAACAACAAAACATATAATGTGATTTAATTATAATTAAATACAATTCAAAATTCAACTTTGAAATAATTTAAATCTAAATTTAGTAATTATATATCGACTTCTAGTCCTCTATAAGTACATTATTTGTTATTATCAGCCATGTTTATTTTGACAACAACAATAACAATGTTTGACAACAACAAAATATACTGTGATTTAATAATAATTAAATTCAATCCAAATTTAAATTAATTTAAATCTAAATTCAGTAATTATATATCGACTTCTAGTCGTAATAGGTACATTATTTGTTATTGTCAGCCATGTTTATTTTGACAACAACAACAATGTTTGACAACAACAAAACAAATAATGTGATTTAATAATAATTAAATTTAATCCAAATTTAAATTAATTTAAATCTAAATTCAGTGGTTATATATCGACTTCTAGTCATCTATAAGTACATTATTTGTTATTATCAGCCATGTTTATTTTGACAAAAAACAACAATGTTTGACAACAACAAAATATAAATTGTTAGAAAATAGTAATTACATGCAATACAAATTTGAATTGTTTTTAATTTTAATTCAGTAATTATATATTTTTTTATTTTCAGTCCTTTAAAAGAACCTTATCTGTTGTTATCAGCCATGTTTATTTTGACAACAACAACATTGTTTGACAACAACAAAACATATAATGTGATTTAATTATAATTAAATTCAATCCAAATTTGATTTAATTTAAATCTAAATTCAGTAATTATATAACGACTTCTAGTCATAACAGGTACATTATTTGTTATTATCAGCCATGTTTATTTTGACAAAAACAACAATATTTGACAACAACAAAATATAAATTGTGATAAAATAGTAATTACATGCAATACAAATTTGAATTGTTTTTAATTTTAATTTAGTAATTATATATCGATTTTCAGTCCTTTAAAAGATCCTTATCTGTTGTTATCAGCCATGTTTATTTTGACAACAACAGCAATGTTTGACAACAACAAAACATATAATGTGATTTAATTATAATTAAATTCAATCCAAATTTGATTTAAGTTTAAATTTAAATTCAGTAATTATATATCGACTTTTAGTCCTCTATAAGTACATTATTTGTTAACATCGGCCTTGTTGACAACAACAAAATATATCTTTATTCGCGAAACGGTTTACCAAAAATCCGGAATGCCAGAAGACGGCCAAGCACATAGATAAGCAATATTGTTTCATTAGAGGGAGGTTTGATGATGAATCAATTTGGATTATGTATGGCAACGGATAAACAGGTCGGCGACTAAATGACCAAAGCGTTACTAAAAGGTAGCCATCATTATTATTGGAAATTGATGGGCCATAAGGCCCAAATGATTTAGTGTAATTTTAAATAATTTTTTATTTTATTTACTTGGGTTTTTTGTGTTTTTTGGCGCATTTTTAAAAAATACCTGAAAATTAAAAGTGTGGGACAATATAAATTAGATAATGCACTCTCTGGTGTAATTTAATTCAATGAAAGTTTATGAAAGTGTGCACCGTGCTCTTTGACTCAGCCGGTGCACTCAATTGCAAGAGTCCTGTTGTATTTTTGTCAGCGAACAAGAAAGATGTTAAAATAGTTTTCTTTGTTAGAAATAAAATTTGGTTTTACACACTCCAACATTTATTTTAGTTCGTTACACTGCGTATTGGACTGAGGATTAGAAAATTAACAGGATTAAGGTTAGTTCAACAGATCCGTGGTATTCAGATAACGCATGATTGAAGTTAATTTTTATTCTGGTCAATCAACCTGGCAGATTAGTGCCTCTAACACTTTTAACACCTGGTGGACTTGTTTCGTGCTATTGTCTCTTCGAGGAAGTAACACGAACCCTTCGAGGAAGTAACACGAATATCAACTTGATTTTCAATCGAGCAAACTATTACTACTAATCAAACTCGAAATAACTAAATTTGATAGTTAGTCAACTGAACGGAATTCACACTCTCTATAACCTAACATAAAATACTTAGTATGGATAATCAAAATTGCAGATGATTATTTATTGTATACTCAAACAGCTTTAAAAACTATCAATTTTCGAAAATATTGAACTATATATACTCGTATATTATCGTTCCAAAACTTTAGTTTTTTCATAATCCGTCTTGAACGTTCATCATATACTCGTTCGTACGTATCTTTAATAAAAAATCGATAAATTGTTGTATTTGTATTCCTGCAGAGAGTACCAAAATAAAAAATTAGATTTTCTTAAAATCCAAAGTAAACATATTTATAAAAATTATATCAACAGTAAACCCTTTTCTTGTCTACTTTCATTCTTTTGTGTGTATCATCCACTCTGGAAATGTCTTTTGTAGTGTACAAACAACCCAGACATAAATCCTCTTCTATATTATATAGTCATACAACAAGATTTACGTATTATGATGATGCTTCTTTACGGTGACGGTGGATATTTTATTATTTTGTGCTACTCTTATCAATTATGCTTTCCCCATTAACGAATTTTGATCGGATAAGTATCGCGATTTTTAAGAAATTTACAAGTTTCGTGTTTTTTGCAACTTTGAAAAAAAAAATGGAAGTTGTATACCCTAGTCTTAACGCCTTGGAATTGAAAAATGGAGAATTAAAGCTTTCCAATTTTGACGTTATTAAATTATTTTCAACTTGATGGCCGGTTCCTAGAAATTTGAGGCTAAATACTAAAAAAGTAAAAAACATATTTTTGCAAAACTCGACTTTATTCGTCAACATTTAGTTCCCTTCAAGAGTGATACATTCATTCCAACCTTTCTCTAACATTTCGATGTCTATTATGAAGATCGAATTATCATTAGCCTAAAAAAAAAACGTTTGCTTCGGCAACCCTCTTTCCCTGCTGTAGCAGTTTTGTGAGGTCTGCGAATAGCCAGTAGCCATTTTGAGCTAGATCCATAGAATGCAGTGGATGGAGAAGCAATTTGAAGAATTTTACCAACGTGGTCAGCGACTTGGGACTCGGTGCATTGTCTTAGTGAAAGAATATTTTTTTCTTTTGCAGACCCAAATCTGTTTTTCCACAATTTCTTCCTTCATAGAAAGTCCTTCGGACACCCTTCATCGGCTACTGTCCTCGCTGATTAAAGATTTAATTCCGGTGTGTAGTGGTGGATTCATGTTTCGTTTATTGTCACATACCGATACGCGACACTAATCTTGTGAAGGGACTCCTATTCTGCTCGGCATGCTTACCGAAGAGACGGTGCCCCGTAATAGCAGGCACCATCACCCTGACATGCCGCCGCCGCTGCAAACTCAGCGGTCTGGTTCTTGACAAGTCAAGTTTTAGCCAGAACTTTCTAGTTTTTACGAACGAGGTACTATTTGGCCATAATGTCTTTCGATGTTCCTCTAGCTTTCTCTCGAAACGGAAATTTGAATGTAGCGAGCGCTCCTAGTTCAACGAGCTGATCAGCTTTTTCATTCCTCGTAATACTGAAATACCCTGGCACCCAAACCAGGTGGATGTTGAACTGATCTCATTAAGAGATGCGAGTCAATTCTGGGCTATTTTCGACGTAAGCAAATAAAGTGTAAGAGTCTTAACTAAAGCATGACTGTCTGTTAACATGCGATAATTTGCATCTTTGAACCATCAGCAGCGTTGTGCCGTATTGTCTACATGGCGTAATAAATACATTGTCTACACGGGTAGACAATGTATGTCGAAAATTAAATAAATCACGTCGACAATGTCGAGAATGTCGAGAATGTCGACAATGTCGAAAATTGATCATAATCATCAGATATTAACAAAACAATAATATTTATTACGTTATTTTAGATTTTTTTGTTTATTACAAAATCTTTAAACATAAATAATGACTTTCTTTAAACATAATTACATAAAAATAATAGTAGCTATCGAATCCAAGTTTGATTAAAGATGAGTTTAGATTTAATTTCAAGTAAGCAACGCATATATAATCTGACTTTGCATTACTGTGTTAAAAAAGATGTTAAAAAATTTCGCTAACTTAAATTTATACAAAAAAAAACAAATCAATTCACCTTTTTGCCCCTCCCTCGGCCTCAAGTAATGAGGATAACAACTGCGGTTTAATTTTTGAATAAAGAAAATTTAGTGTGACCGTGGGACTCCTGATATTATCGTACATACTTTATGTGTTGGAATTATTAAAATATATTTGATAAGGAAAACTATTTGTGTGCCGGAAAAGTGAAAATATAAAAATTTAAACTGACTCATCTATTATATTAATACGGATAATTTAATTAAAGAAATAGGTGTAAAAGCCAAGAAACGTTTTACCTATACTGTAAATTTTGTATATTAATCACGATGCCAGAATGTCATGACAAATTATGTTTGTATTAAACCGTCATTACACCGTAACAATACAGAACAAAACAGAGAACATAAAATGATTTTACATACATTTTGGTGTTAATAGTTGTGAGTGTAAAAATACAATTTTGTCATGGCACTCTATCGTCATGACAAAATTTTGCGACTGAAGATCGACCTTAATACTGCCGATGGAATATGTTGACATTAGTGGAATGATTTTCAACACTATTAGTAAAGTCGAAAATTCCATTCAACCGGATGATATTTTATCGATTGAACCCATTCGTAGAAACGTTAGCAAAACCACACTGAATAAAACCAACAATTATGTAACTCGTCACAACTTCTTTATTGTTAAACTAAAATCCATCGATCTACAACAAAAAGTTTTAACGCAAATGCGCAAAATTAAAACACTTTACACTAAAGATCTGGATATCATCTTGCCGCAAAACCACCGGGAGCATCAAATCCATATAATGCACCGCCTTTCAAAATTCCAATCACAGCTGTATCATGAGGCTAAAAACATAAAACTGTCATCAAACTTTAAATATTTATGGTGCAAAGCCGGACAAATTTACCTAAAGAAATCGGCTGATTCTGACGTCTATCGTATTCACTCCATGAACGATATTTTTCGTATCCAGAACGTCATACACTAGCAATTGGATAAAGCGGTTGCTGCTTCGGTATCTAGAATTAAATAATGTAACGTTAAGTAGTTTTTTTATCTTACCTTTATTAGCTCATATTTGTTTTTTATATATTTTTTGCATATTCCAGCTTAACTCTTTATACATTTTGTTGTCAAAAATAATATTTGTTTATATTAATCAGTCAGCTGTTTTGATTCCGGTAATTATTTTTTTTATGGTGGTAGTGTTTGTTATGATTTGGATGATGTTTAAACACTGTTTGAGTTATTTTTTAGTGATTTACTCAAAAAACTTAAAACTTATTTTTTTAACATTTTCAAACTTATTTATAATTAGTCGGAATATTTTGAAATTTACTTGGAATAGATTACTCGTTGTTGTGATTTATCTGGCTTTATTGAAAATGTTGTACTTTGCTCTCACTCTTCAAAATTTGTTTTTCGGTATTTGTTGTATGCATATTGAATTGTTAGTCTTATATTATGAGTAGTGTAATTCACCAAAACATTCAAAGTTTGAGAGCAAACTTCGACATTTTCAGTGCTTATTTATCTAGTTTAAAAGTGCAACCACTATTAATATTTGTTTCGGAAATCTGGATTTACTCACACGAATCTTCATATTACAGACTGCCAAATTATAATTTCATTGCTTGCTGTAATGATGATTATAGATCTGGTGGTGTTGGTGTGTTTATCAATCAAAATTTAACTATATCTTCTTTTCATTATTACAACTGGACCACAGCTGATGTTTTAATTTTAAATATTACCTTGGGGCGTCATGATTGGACCTTTATCTGCATTTATAGATTTTGTAATAAACCGGTAAACGCGTTTTGTGTCGATATTGAGGAGTTACTTCTATCAATTAATAATAATAACATAGTTATTCTGGGAGACATCAACATAAATTTACTTAATATCAATGAATGCTATAGTTATCTTACCATGTTAGCCTCCCACGGATTTCTAAGTCTTTTAAATGAAGCTACTAGACATTCATCTTGTCTTGATCATGTGTTCATCAAATCAACAAATTCGTTTATTTTTACTGTGGAAAACACACCGATTCATCTATCTGACCACAACTTAATAAAGCTAACCATTTTTGCATCTCAGATCCCTGTGCTTCAAAATAGTGTAGCTGCTAATTTTTCGAGAGTTGACTATAGCCGTCTGAATGCTCGTCTACAATCTGAAAGTTGGGCGACTGTTTATGGTGAGAATAACTGCAATATCGCTTTTGATAGGTTCTTATTTATTCTGAAATCGCACATTCGTGAATCTAAGGTCGAATCTTCTGCCCCTACATTAAAAAAACTGAAACCGTGGATGAATTCTTATCTCCTTTTGAAGGTTCATAAATTAAAAAAATTCTCTAGAAAATTACGCCATAATCCCACAAATGCACGTTTGGAAAAATTTGTCAAGAAACTCTTCAAGGAAGTAAATGCTAGAATTAAATTTGTCAAAAATTCATTTTACAAGAAGAAATTTGAGTATGTTAAAAATAGTTCTAAACTCACATGGAAGGCTATTGATGAAGTTTTGGGAACAAATAAAGACAAAAACCGAATCACCAAAATTTACAAATACCAATCTGATGTTCTTATTTCAAATTATCAATCTATAAGTAATGAATTCAATACTTATTTCCTCAACGTTCCATCGGAGATAACAAATAATTTGAACAACACTAACTTTTCGCCTAATTCTCCAGGCTATAGCAGATATGTTTTAGACTCGACCACTTCACCTAGTATGTCTTGTGTGTTTGATTCGATTAGCGCCAGAGAGATTATAAAAGAGATTAGTAGTTTGAAAAATAAACACTCTTGTGGAATTGACGGAATCGACAACCTAATCTTAAAAAATTGCGTGTGGTATCTAGTAGATGTTTTAGCTTACCTCTTCAATTTCAGCCTAGAAAGTGGTGTATTTCCAGATGTTTTCAAATCAGCCCTTGTAATTCCAATTCATAAGAAAGGTGATGTGCTATTACTAAATAATTATCGACCTATTTCGTTGCTAAGTTCCTTCTCCAAACTATTTGAGAAAATAATAAAACGTAGATTGCTCGGTTATCTGGAGAAAATCAATTTTTTTAGCCGTAGTCAATTTGGTTTCTTAGCAGGAAGATCCTCTGAAGAAGCACTACTACATCACCTCAGTTATGTTTACTCGGCTTTCAACAATGCGCAAAAATCCGCTTCGTTATTTTTAGACATTGCAAAAGCGTTTGACACGGTGGATCACGAGGTTCTTGCAAACAAATTATTAAATATAGGTATCAGAGGTAAAGTTTTTGACTGGTTTGTTAGTTATTTCAACAATCGTAGCCAAATTGTTAAAATAAATGATAAATTTAGTGAACCTGGTTACTTAAATTGCGGCGTTCCGCAGGGATCAGTATTAGGACCTATTCTATTCTTAATCTACATAAATTCTATATTCGACATCGATCTTCTGGGGCACACCACTGCATTTGCGGACGATTTAGCATTAAGTTACACTTCAGCAAACCCTTCGGAATTACAGAACCTAGTTTGCATAGACTTAGTGAATCATGGTAATTGGTTTTACTATCATCGCCTGGCTCTTAGTAATAAATCCAGAGTAATGTTTTTTGGTTAGGCCGCATCTCGAAATTCTAAGGTTTTGTATCATGTTCCATTTTGCTCTGGACACTCATGTTCATCGCAGTGCTTTGAAATTTCCCTCGTAAATGAGTTTAAGTACTTAGGAGTTACCATCGATTCGCAGTTGAAATGGAATTCTCATCTCACCATTGTCAGAAAAAATGTTATTACTGCGGCTTATAAATTCTACCATCTGAAGCAATTATGCCCACCGTCAACACTGCGAGTTCTATATCATGCACTAGTTGAATCTATTATTATGTATGGTATATCAAGCTGGGGTGGGATTTATTTTTCCAATATAGAGGACCTATACATTTCACAAAAACGGATTATTAAATTGATTTATTGTCGGCCTTTAACAACTCCAACAATTCCCTTATTTCGAGATTTGAAATTATTACCTTTAAGATATCTCTATGTTTATAATGTATTAAAGATGTTTTTTGTTCGGAGTTCCAGTTTCCATAGTCGTATTCATCACACGTATACTTTAAGGAATCCGAACAACTTTGCCGGTTTACGTTGTAATAATGAAAGGTTCAGAAGGTCTTACTTTTATATGGGATTGTATAGGTTTCACAAATTACCAATAGAGTTGAAATCCATTCCGATTGGCCGCAAACACTATTTTGATAAAATGATTCTACATTGGCTGATTAATATAGACAACATTGAAACCTACTTCTAATTTTTCTTTTTTGTATTGTATTCACTAAATATGAGCTGGAATTTTAATTTTATTGTATGTATTATTTATTTATTCTTTTATGATAGTTTTTAATTTATTATTTTTATTTGTACACTTTTGGCAACCTAAATTTCATGATTTTTTTCTTTCTTGCTCCCCCACAGGTTCTAAAAACCTATTAGGAGTTCTAACTTTATTAGAAATAGTTTATGATTTGTATTAATGTATGTAACCTGTTTTTTTTTTCTAAATAAAGAGAATAATAATAATAATAATAATAATAATACTTACACAAACATAATATATATGGAAAGTTTTGAATAATCATTTCCGTCAGATTTCAGGCAAAAATCATGGGATCTTATAATTTATGCGAAAAGGTTAAGTGGGAAGTTTCGTCCCAAAATGCGAGTGATTTGTGTCCCAGTAATTTCGTAACCGGATAATTTATTAAGTTCTTAATTTCATGCTTGAACTAGCGTATCTGCTTTTTGTGTGGTGGTAAATCGACTATATAATCAACATAAGTACATGAGTTTGGTTATGTTGTTAATACGAGATTTGCTTTGGAAAACGTCAAAATTATTCATATACAAATGAAAATAGCACACAAATACAGCGGTTCTTTTGTACATTCTTATTAAATATTTAGATTAAGGTTGCGCGACTCGGCAATTGTGTGCTTTTCCTTTTGTGATTGTAATATTTAGAAATGGCGCATTTTAACAACATGTATGCGAGTACAAACGAAGACCAGGAGCGCGTCATTAATGAGGTCCGAAACGCGCTCGAATCTGAAATCCTGTCATCAAACGCTTTTACTTTGACGCTCCCCTTACTTTGAAACATGATTCTGTTTGTCCCAAAAGTAGTATTATATTTTTAGTAATTTTTGGGATACACAATTCTTTGTTAAACATTCAAAATGAAGATTTTTCATATTTTTTAAATAATTACCATAAACTTACCATAAAATAAAAATGTTGTCTCAGCCGCGCTAATGTAAATTTCGGTTCTTCAATGTATTTTGTTGAGACAATCACACAATGACACAACACCACCATGGTTAAAGCAAAAACTAAAGCATTTTAAAATTTTGCTTTAGTTGAATATAAAGCAGAGCACACTGAAGCTGAATAGCTGAATACCACTAGATGTGCAGCGCAAAACTATCAACCATTTGATCATTGGCATATTTTCTTGAAGAAACCTAAAACAAAATGCTTTATTCTCAACAAAATACAGCTGTTGTCTTTGTCAAATGCTCAGTAAAAAATTTCTGTTTTCCCAATGGAATATAATATACGCATAAAACTTTACCTATCTAATTACTTATGGTGTTATGACACTGGATGTTTTTCAGTCTCTGAAAAATCCAAATGAAATGAAAAAAATAATATGTATACAAAATATTAATAAGCGTGAGTGTATGTATATAACATATCAGGAATTTTGTATAAAAAGTTGAGCAAAAAAAGCCGCCCAACGAACAGTTCTAGCAGTTTAGAATTATTTTGTTATATTTTTTTGACATTCTGACTTTTTTTTATTAAATACAGTCAAAACGAATAGTTTTATGCAAATACAACAAAAATATTGTATTCTAAAACTATTTGAAGTGATTTGACAACCGTTTCAAATAATTTTTAACATTTTTATTGGCACCCAAAATGTTTGTTTACCAACAAAATGAACATGACATTTGAAAAATTGTGTTGTCTCGTTCGTTTTAATTGTTTCTGTCCTAGTCATCGTTTTTTTTACTGCACCTTTTTCATAATACAGTGTCATAATACCATTAAAATTATGTTGGTTGCAAACAAATAATTTTTAATATTTGGCCAACATGGGCTTGTAGGGTATGCTATCAAGCAATGTTAAACGGTTTTGCCGTTTTCAACTACTAGATGACACCCAAAACAATTTTGATATTATAATTTACATCAGAATCCACTTAAATATAAGCCCTGCTAACTCCACACATATGAAATAAACAATAACTAACTAAAGATGTATTGGTATTTTTTTTCTATAGTACATTTATTTAAATAACTCGAAAAAAATTCAAATTTACGTTGCATTGTTACTTGTTAGTGTAAGCAACACACTCTTTGGTAGGCTTTTTTAAATATGTATCAATCAATAAGAGTTTGCGCAGGATTATATTTAAATAGATTCTGTTTATATGCATTATTGTTATTGGTAAAAGTATGTTACAGTTGTATAGTGGAGATCTTAGTTTACGTACATCCGCATTAACAATTCGTTGCAATATAGCAAACGCAGTCTCCCCTTCTTTTAAGGTGCTACCAAATTTTAGTCTACCAACTTATAACTTTGCTGGTTTTGTTGTTGTCCTAAGATAATTATATAATTATTTCGGTTGACTTTAATAATTTGCATTTTTACGTTCCCTATTGTATTTACATACATTCGAATGTGGTTGTTACACCCATTTACTAACTTGGTATTATTGTACTTTAGTACTGTAGATGAGAAATTGAGAAATTTGGTGGTATGTAATGCAATTAGATATTTGTATATACAATTTATTAGTATATAACAGGGTAATAAATGATCGATCTGTTAGTCAAAAATTTTATAGAATTTTATGTGACATATTTTACTAAGAGGCCACCAAGGCTAGTTGATCGTTTAGATAAAAAAAAATAAAAATCATAAAAAAATATATTTAAGTAAAGTAAAATAAATCTAGTGAATACCACCGTGTTTATCATAAGCTGAAATTCCGGATAATAGTTTAGTCAAATGGTAAGCGAAATTTTGATATTGAGTTTAGTAAAGTGCGTTAACTGTGCTTTTCTTTGCTTAGCTAGTGTTTTTGTAAAGTGTGCAATATTTAGTGGAAAGACGAAGCGACATAACTTTAAATCCAGCAACAGAAAATATTCTGTCCAGTTTCCACTAAATAATAGTACGGAAGTGCAGTATATTAGCTGTATAGATGTATGGTCACTAGGAGTGGGTAAGGACTTACATTTGACCTCTGAATTGTGCAAGTCACAAACTAAGTTTCAATTTATTTAATAGGGCCTCATTTTTTATTGAACTAATTCATCGGCTATATGCAAAAAGGAACAACGTTAGACATAAGGCGTTCAAATCGAGTAACAGTTTCAAGGAGTTTTTTTACTAATATTTATTTGGATACGCGTATAGTGAAGCCGTTATACGTATTATTTCTTTCATAAAAAAAAAAACCGAAAAATACTTAACTCTGTGATAAACATAGAATTATTGTAAAGCATTATTAATTTATTATTTTTGTTACAATTTGCTTAGTGATTTGTTAGTGTAAAGTAAATTGTTGGGCGTATAGTGGCTTGTTAGAAGCAATAAATTTATTTCCAGCATATTCCAGGCCGTAGGGTACCAACGAGCGCTCTTGGAAACCTACAGGTGAGTTTTTACGATTTCTTTAATACAAAAAAAATTGCTTCTTGCATCCAAACCTAAAGTTCTCTTTTTATCGGAACAACAATTTATTTTTACTTTTTTTGTTTAATTGATGTAATGATTTTCGAATAATAATAAAAATGTTTAAAATAATGAAGTGATTCCGTTTTCTAAGTTGTTGGTGATGAAGTTATTTGCGAGGATCATGTGAGAATTTTGTTAAGATACAACACGATAGGTTTTTGTGGTGCCTAATGTATGTCAGCAAAGAACCCCCACATGCCGTTGAAGTCTACCCGATTTAAAAACGTGTTGGCTGACATAGGCACGTAACAAAATGGCGCCCGAGCAGGGACCTGAAGGTCATGGGTTAATGTAACAGTTGATTAACCGTTATGTATATCTTGTGATCTAAGGTTTTTTTCCACATGTTTTTTTTGGTCGACCTAAAAAGTCATCCAAGCAGCTTCTCTGCTTAACGGGCTTCTTTATAACCGCTTAGTCTTTTGTACTTTGTTACGAATTAAATAATTTTTTTTCTTATTCTATACTAGCGGCTAGTAGCCAATTAAATATTTTATTTTTCATATTCATTTCATGATCAATAAATTATATTAATTAGAAAGTTTGATTTCAATGGTAAAGTTTGAACATTGATTTCAACATATTCCATCAGGAGTTAGATTATGATGAATTCGTTATTTCCTTTTGATGGTTTATTTTTGAACTCTGTTCAGGTACACTTCAGAATTTAAATCAAACTTCTATCAACATTATATTTGTTTGGGATATGTGAAATTATGCATTGACACTGTAACCGATTCATCAATAATGAGATAAGTGATGAATTCATAAGTTCTTATTGGTGAATGGGATTACCTTCTGTATAAAGAGTTATTATCCTATTTTCGTTTTTTTTGATATTTTTTTTTCACATGTGATCCAGTGCAGATATTCATCACCAACATTAACAACATTATTACATAAATATAACTAATCCTATTTTTGAGTTTTCGAGTTAAAAACAAAAAAATAAATAATTAAAAATTAATAAACATATTATATTTTAAATTCGAATATTAAAATCGATTTATATTTTTTTTTGCTGATTCTTCGTATAAGAGGATTACGAGAGGCACGTCCTTATAAAGATTAATAATTATAATTCGCCAACAGTTACTTTGGTTAGGTGAGCGTTCCTTTTCGAAAGATTTTATAGTTTAGTCCGTGCGATATTTGTGCTTCTCAGTGATACCGTGTTAAATTGAATTTGAATAATTTGTTTACAAGTACTTTTCTGCTAAGTGTGGTTTTTCTTCCTTTATATTTCTAATCATTTATTGGTCAAAATGGATCCGATTAGCTATTTAAACAATCTTAGTAATGCCGAGATAGAGGTTGAATTTCTGGTTAGAGGCATAGATAGTAGTACCGACAGTGCGAAAGCGCAGTTAATCGATTACATATTTGCAGAAAATGGTAGTTCTAAAGATAAGCCAAAAAGTTCGCATGTGAACGACAACGTAGAACAAGAAATACAAGTTTGCTTCACTCAATATGGAGAGCTTTTGAAAAAAACCGAGGACAAGGGTGTCGCACCCTCTTTAGAATTCGTAACTGTGGTACTTGCAAAAGTAATACACTATAAAGAAAGGGTAGAACGGGTGATGAGAGGTTGTAGTGATAACAGTGATTTACAAAACCTAAACACAAGTTTTCGACGTCTCTATAATTGGCACATTAAATTCTGGACAGAATTCCAAGGAATAAAAATAGCTCAACAATCAAAGAAGAAACAGACTACGCCTATTGCTAATGTTTCTAGTCCGATCGTTGGTTCATCTAAAGCAAGCAATCCACACCAATCCCAGGATGGTAAGGTATCTATTTTCCAAGAAGAATTACACGGATCATCAAGCGAGGACCTTAAAAAAAAGCTACAAATTGAACATTCCCGACTTAAGTCATCAGTGGCAGATTTCTTTGCGCTAGCTGAAACACGTCGAAATACTGCTAATAACCTAGAAGCCCAATTTAATCGTCTCAATGGTTCAAAAGATAATCAAGAAAATTCAAATTCCATTTCCCATGGGAACGCTTCAGGCTTCGAGAAAAACATCGATCAGATGAGCTTCGGTAACAATCGCTTCTTTAATCTACCAGCACATGAGATGTTTGTTCGGAAGGAGGTCCCAATTGACTTGTACAAAATTCGTCAACAATGGAAGCTATCATTTGATGGGAGCAGTAACACTAACGTCCACGACTTTTTATATCGTTTGGAGCAAATGGCATCAAATGATGGAGTTTCACACCAACTATTGCCCAGGCTTGTTCACTATTTCCTGAATAAAACCGCAGAGGATTGGTACTGGATTTACAAGAAAAACCATCCCAATACCACCTGGGTCAACATGAAGGATGCAATGTGTTCCTTTTTCAGCTCTAGTAATTTTGAGGAAGAGACACACGAACAAATTTTAAGACGATGTCAGACTAATAAAGAGTCCTTTTCGGATTTCGTTTTAAGTATTCAGAAGTTAAATTCTCGCTTACAGAATCGGCTCACCGAAGACAGACTAATATACCGACTCTGCCAAAACATGATTCCCGCATTGAAGAATGTGACTCTACCATTTCACAATACCGTCGAATCGGTAGAACAGCTGCGTAAGATCTGTCAAAATTACGAGAAGATGTGGGAGAGAACAGGCTATGATCCGCGAAATTTCTCTGAGGGAGTTCCCAAACGTCGTCAGATGGTGCACGAAGTCGCACTAACGAGCCCGCAAAGAAACGAACAACCAGCTTTGAGTCAACCTATATATACTTATGATCGTAAATTAGAGGAGACAGATGTTGTGGAGGAGGAAATAGAGACCATTCAAATGAACACTAATACCTCTAGTAATAGCACTAAGGCATTCCTAGTGTGTTGGAACTGTAAGGACCTGGGGCATAGGTACCAAGAATGTCCCAAAGAATTCCAAACTATATTCTGTTTCGGTTGTGGTACCACAAACGTGCGTAAGCCTAACTGTCAAAACTGCCTATTAACGGCAGCAAAAAACATGCAGTCGAGTGCGAGAGTTTCGAGGGAACCGCACTCGGGAGGGGATCCGAGGAAGTCATAGCCCAAGTAGCACCAAATAACTTTATAGTTTTATGACCAAATCCCGACGTCGGTGCAACCGCTAGAAACATGAAAAATTAGACATTTTGAACTTAAAACTAAAATTTCTTATCTATCGGTCGGCCCGACCACCATACGACGGTATCTTTTACCAGTCAGTATCAAGTTATTTTTTATCGAGTTGGCCAACTTATTTCACATTTTCTAACTATTATCCGACTACTGTAACTTAATGGTCATTATTTACCCACGTGCCGACTCTTTAGTTTACCGGTCGTTTTACCCGATATTTAATGACCAGTTGGCGACTTTATTGTCATTTAAAAACTGAAATCCAACTAAAATAAGTTATTTGATATATGTATGCACGACGACGAAATAACATTTTTCACGTATCACAATTTTGTTGACTCGCTTGACAATTTTATCGAGAATATTATATATCGACAAACGTCAAATGTACAAAAATTTATTATTTATAAATAATTAAATATGGATCATTTTAAATTAAAAAAGAAGCCATTTAAACATTCGACATTATTTTTCCGGTAAGTGAAATTTTACTTAAACAAACCCTTAAATCTAAAAGTCAATAGAAAAAGTAATTTTAACAATTAAGTTAAAAAAATAACCAAGTTGTTGCCAGAGTGACAAATTTGTTGGGAAAATAGGTTATTTGATTTTGAAATAACTTTTTTGTGTCTTTTGAGTCTTTATTATAACTTTTTTGTCATTTTCATTTACATTATGAAACTCGCCATTTTTTCTTTAGCTTTCATTAAAAATTATTTACTTCTGAAAAACAAAATTTGTTATTTTGATAATTTTCATGACTATAATGTCAATATAGTATCATAATTTTAATGACGGGGATGTTTTTGAACAGATTTTCTCTGCTTTTAGAGTAATTTAATCATATTTATTTATTTTTATTTTTTTGAAATATCAACTTATGTTTTAAAATAAAGAAATTATGGAAGCCCGTAAGTTTTGAGTTGGGAGACAGGTACATATTTACTATAAAACTAAATTTGTTTGAAAAAATAAGCCGTAATTAACACCAAATTTGAATTATTAGTTTAACAATGATTCTATAAATTTTTATTTTTATAAAGAACCTTTCAAAGTAGGAGCATTTGACAATTGTATTTTTTTATAAAACAAGAAAAAGAAATAAATAATGTTATGAAGAAGACAGCACGATTATTTACATATATTGAAAAAAAAGTTCCCTCTCCACAAAATATAATCCGAATGACGGACAAAATTAGGTTTTTTACGAACGTAATAGTTGTATAAGCGACTCACATCTAACTAAAACTTCAGTCATTTGAAAAGACAAATAGTGGTTATTACGACGTTATAACAACCTAAGATTTATTCCCCAATACCGTTGTAGCACCGTTACCATACCGTTGTACCAACGTCGGCTAGCCGACCACTAGTCATTCAGCTAACGGCGGTACGACGTTATCCCAACCCATTTGTGCTACTTGGGAGAGGTATTTCCGAAAGCAAAAGAAGTTATTACCCTCGAACAAAACCTACTTAGTCGTACAAATAGTGCAAGCAGAACAAATCAATTTAAGCGAACCCTTGCTTATTTCAAAGAAAAGCGCCGGTTAACTAAACTCTGTTTGTCGTCCATCATAAAATGCCTTTCCAAAAATGATCCTAGACCGTACGCTGAGGTGACAATAGCTTCCAAAACCTTTAATGGGTTGCTCGATAGTGGAGCGTCGGTAAGTGTGTTGGGTAAAGACTCATTAAAATTTTTAGCCGAAGAGAACTTAAAATACCACAAACTTGGTTCGTTCATTACTACTGCTGATGGCACTAAGAATAAAATTGAGGGTTACATTTGGATACCTGTAAAATTCGGTAATAGGACTGAAACTTTGAAATTCTGTATTGTTCCGAACTTACAATCGCCAGTCTATTTAGGGATAGATTTTTGGCAAAAGTTTCAAATAATCCCCACTATTGCGGAGGTGAACATTTCACAACAAACAGCCGAGGACAAAACTCATCATATTCTGACAAAGGTGGACAAAAATCATCTGGACGAGATTATTGCCAATTTTCCATCTTTCACCAAAGACGGTCTAGGAAAAACTAGTTTGTATGAGCATGACATAGAAATCCTAAAAGGTTGCAAACCAATCAAGCAACGCTATTACGCGATTTCGCCAGTTCGTCAAAAAACGATTTATGAGGAAATCGACCGGATGCTCAGTCTAGGAGTAATAGAGGAAAGCAAAAGCTCATGGAGTTCTCCTGTCACCATAGTAACCAAACCAAATGGGAAGTCACGCTTATGCCTGGATGCTCGTAAGCTAAACAGCGTAACCGAAAAGGACGCATATCCGTTACCACTCATCGATGGGTTGTTGGGTCGGTTGTCCGAGACAAAGTACATCACAGGACTGGACTTAAAGGACGCTTTCTGGCAGATTCCGCTAGCGGAGTCTGCTAGAGACAAGACGGCATTTACAGTACAGGGCCGGCCACTCTATCAGTTCAGGGTGATGCCGTTTGGGCTGTGTAATGCAGCCCAGTCAATGTGCCGGTTGATGCATAAGGTTATTCCGCATGAGCTGCATGATAAAGTTTTTGTATATCTGGATGACTTGCTCATCGTCACCGGTACATTGAAGGAGCACCTTGAATTGTTAGAGCTGGTCGGAGACAGACTACGGACAGCCGGTCTAACGATAAACGTCGAAAAAAGTAAGTTCGTTATGCGAGAAATCAAATATTTAGGTTACCTAGTGGGAGAAGAAGGACTCAGGCCAGATCCGTCAAAAATAGACGCAATAGTAAATCTACCCCCACCATCTAGTGTGAAACAAACCAGACGTATACTAGGAATGTGTGGGTGGTACCGTAGGTTTATCGAAAACTATGCCGATATTACAGCACCTATTTCAGATTGTCTTAAAAAAGGAAAATTCGAGTGGACAAGTAGGGCCCAGGAAGCACTAAATAAAATGAAACAGCTTTTAACCACAGCTCCAGTGCTCACAAATCCGTGTTTTGATGAGCCGTTTTTTATAAGATGTGACGCGAGTACGGAGGGTGTTGGAGGGGTATTATACCAAAAAGATCAGGATGACAACGAGCGTCCAATTGCGCTTATGTCACAGAAACTTAACAAGGCACAAAAAAACTACTCAGTGACGGAGTTAGAATGCCTTGCGGTAATACTCTCTATAAAAAAATTTAGAGCATACATAGAGGGATACGAGTTTACGGTAACAACGGATCATGCTAGTTTGAAGTGGCTGATGAATCAGACCGACCTTAGTGGCAGACTTGCGAGATGGAGTCTCAAGCTTCAGGCATATAAGTTTAAAATCGAGCATCAAAAAGGTAAATACAATGTAGTCCCGGACACACTATCACGAATTCATTGTGATTCGCTTATAGAATTTGAAACAAGCATAGAAAGGTACGTAGAAGGAATAAATTGGATGCTGAAGAGTTTGAGGACCCAAAATATAAAGAACTACGTGATAACATTATAGGAGAACCTAACACGTATCCCGCTTTTCGTGTAAATGGTAAGCACATATACATACGCTTAGAGCCAACGAAGAATATGGACTTGACAGATATTTCGGTCTGGAAATTATGGGTTCCTGTTGCCCTTCAAATGTCATTGATTGAAAAGGAACACAATGAACCACTATCTTCACATGGAGGTATTCGAAAAACCCTCGAAAAATTACGAAGATTTTATTATTGGCCAGGAATGGCCAAACAAGTACAAGTTTTTGTTACACATTGTCAAATCTGTAAAACAACGAAGGCAACCAACTGTATTACAAAACCACCTATGGGGAAATTATCCGCTGTGGAAAGACCCTGGCAGCGCATCTATGTTGACTTGTTGGGTCCATATCCTCGCTCCTCACAAGGCAAAACAATTATAATAATCGTCTTAGACCACCTAACTAAATTCGTTTTGCTTAAAGCTCTTTCAAAAGGTACAGCGCAACAAATAACGGATTTTCTGCGAAAGGAGGTATTTTTAATTTTTGGTGTTCCGGAAACTATCCATTCGGATAATGGCACACAGTTTAGAAGCAAGGAATATAAAGATCTGCTTTCAGAATTCGGTATTTATGACACAAAAACTGCATTATATTCGCCTCAATCTAATGCCTCTGAACGAGTAAATCGTTCAGTGATATCGGCGATTCGTTCGTATGTATGAAACAGTAAAGGATTCACCACACTTCCTAATCTTTGGATACCATAAACTACATCACGGGAATGATTATAAATTGTTGCGCCGACTGGGTGATGTTTCAGAAGGGGAAGTTCTTCTGCCGTTACCGACTAGGATCTCGTTACTTCATGACCAAATTAAAACCAATATTGCAAAAGCTTTTGAAAAGAGTGCTAAGCGCTATAATCTTCGAGCTAGGCCAGTTGAATATCAGGTAGGCCAGTTGGTTTTTGTACGCACACACTTTCAGAGTGATGCCGCAAAAAGGTTTTGTGCGAAGTTTGCACCCCAGTTTATTCCCGGTATAGTCAGTAAGAAAATCGGGAATGTAATGTACGAGATTAAAGATAAATCTGAAAAAGTACTTGGTGTGTTCCACGCGAAAGACATTCGCTTATAAGAATATGTACAGTGAATATTAGTCTTTCAGTTTCATCTTCGTAACAAATTTGCTAGAAGAATGAACCTGCCCTGTTACAGTTGTATAGTGGAGATCTTAGTTTACGTACATCCGCATTAACAATTCGTTGCAATATAGCAAACGCAGTCTCCCCTTCTTTTAAGGTGCTACCAAATTTTAGTCTACCAACTTATAACTTTGCTGGTTTTGTTGTTGTCCTAAGATAATTATATAATTATTTCGGTTGACTTTAATAATTTGCATTTTTACGTTCCCTATTGTATTTACATACATTCGAATGTGGTTGTTACACCCATTTACTAACTTGGTATTATTGTACTTTAGTACTGTAGATGAGAAATTGAGAAATTTGGTGGTATGTAATGCAATTAGATATTTGTATATACAATTTATTAGTATATAACAGGGTAATAAATGATCGATCTGTTAGTCAAAAATTTTATAGAATTTTATGTGACATATTTTACTAAGAGGCCACCAAGGCTAGTTGATCGTTTAGATAAAAAAAAATAAAAATCATAAAAAAATATATTTAAGTAAAGTAAAATAAATCTAGTGAATACCACCGTGTTTATCATAAGCTGAAATTCCGGATAATAGTTTAGTCAAATGGTAAGCGAAATTTTGATATTGAGTTTAGTAAAGTGCGTTAACTGTGCTTTTCTTTGCTTAGCTAGTGTTTTTGTAAAGTGTGCAATATTTAGTGGAAAGACGAAGCGACATAACTTTAAATCCAGCAACAGAAAATATTCTGTCCAGTTTCCACTAAATAATAGTACGGAAGTGCAGTATATTAGCTGTATAGATGTATGGTCACTAGGAGTGGGTAAGGACTTACATTTGACCTCTGAATTGTGCAAGTCACAAACTAAGTTTCAATTTATTTAATAGGGCCTCATTTTTTATTGAACTAATTCATCGGCTATATGCAAAAAGGAACAACGTTAGACATAAGGCGTTCAAATCGAGTAACAGTTTCAAGGAGTTTTTTTACTAATATTTATTTGGATACGCGTATAGTGAAGCCGTTATACGTATTATTTCTTTCATAAAAAAAAAACCGAAAAATACTTAACTCTGTGATAAACATAGAATTATTGTAAAGCATTATTAATTTATTATTTTTGTTACAATTTGCTTAGTGATTTGTTAGTGTAAAGTAAATTGTTGGGCGTATAGTGGCTTGTTAGAAGCAATAAATTTATTTCCAGCATATTCCAGGCCGTAGGGTACCAACGAGCGCTCTTGGAAACCTACAGGTGAGTTTTTACGATTTCTTTAATACAAAAAAAATTGCTTCTTGCATCCAAACCTAAAGTTCTCTTTTTATCGGAACAACAATTTATTTTTACTTTTTTTGTTTAATTGATGTAACGATTTTCGAATAATAATAAAAATGTTTAAAATAATGAAGTGATTCCGTTTTCTAAGTTGTTGGTGATGAAGTTATTTGCGAGGATCATGTGAGAATTTTGTTAAGATACAACACGATAGGTTTTTGTGGTGCCTAATGTATGTCAGCAAAGAACCCCCACATGCCGTTGAAGTCTACCCGATTTAAAAACGTGTTGGCTGACATAGGCACGTAACAAGTAATCGTTTTACTTAGAATTTATTCTACATTATATTACAATTGTTACAAATTTTACGTATTATATTAGAACTGATTTGTGTTTCTCGTTGGTTTACACGAACGAAAAAGAAATCCGTTTAAAATGTGTATATGTATTGATTTCTGTCAATATCTTCAGATATTAAAATCCTATTGCAGCTTCAACACGCACAATCATCTTGATTCGTAGGTAAGTAAAGTAAATAGTTACATATTTATTTGGCTACTGCCCTGCCGCCTGAGTTAAACTACTTTAGCCGTCTCCCAAAACAATTATTTGGATAATTTTAATTCTTATGAATAATTTAAAATAATAATAAAATTGAAATAAATAAGACGTATTCCCAAATGAAGGTCATATAACGAAGAATAATGAATGACTCATGCTCATACATCACTCTCTCGCATGGCTCATTATAGAATTGTACCAGAGGGCTGGAGTAACATTGATGCGTATCATCTCTGAGATGATTAGTAGATGACATTTTATATATGAAACGTATATTACAAGCCTCAAAAGATTACTATGTGACTATATTCCATTTACATTACATTGACTCGCTCTCAACCTGAAATTGACATCAAATTATAGAATTCAAATTCGAACAGTTGTATGTGGTGGCGCAAATTATTAGGCCAGTTGCACATTTCAGCTAAACGCCAGAAACGTAGTTTCTATTAGCATAGTTTATTTCGCACAGACACAGCTCATTTCGCTGTACATTTGAGCTAATTACATCGCTCGCAAATACATTTCAATACAAGTAAAATACTATGTCTGCCAAATTATTGTTAGAATCACATAGATGGGAACAACAATACTCAAATGTCATCCAAATTTCAATACATTTCAAATATGTACAGGGCTGGGATGTACTAACATCACTATTTTTCGATATTTTAACGAAGTCTGCTCTTCTTTTTGCTAGAATTAATGTGACTTCTGTTTCGTTTATCAATTATTTCTTCCCAATTGCTATCACAACCGATTAGAATAAATTTGAACAATATCTAGCTATTTCACTTATTTTCATTCTAGAATCGAAAATAAATTATTTAATGATAGAAACGCAGTAGAAATCACAATGTTGCAATATAGCAGGCTGGTAAATGATATAAAAATTGAAGCAGAGAAATAAAATTCGATAATTGACCGAAAATTGCTGATGTTGGAACATCCCAGCCCAGAATAATAGCAATGTATGTGTGAGCGATATAGCTGACTTTTGCAATCAAAAGCTAACCCGAGCTAAGTTAGTTTTCATTGCTCAAAATAGAAAAATATAGCTCACATAGTTTAGCTCAAGTGTGCATCTTTCTATTACAACTCTTTATTGATAACCAAGAGCGATGAACTTAGTTCACATCGCTTAGCTTAGCTGATTTTTTCAAATCATTAATCTCGTCTGTTCGAAACTGATTGTTGTGATTCTTACACATTAGCCATCTATAAGTCAAAAAATTCAAATAAAATTTCTAATCTGTGTGTCTAGTTTATATGTTAATTTATTTTAGTATAAGATTGATATACATTAATTGAAAAGTCATCGAAAAGAATCCTCGTAAATTAAATTTTCATCGGCTTCGAGTGAAAAGAAGCAAAAGCTTAAATACTTAGCTTAGTAAATTCAGTTTCATTAAAGCACACAGTATGTTATAATAAATTAAACAGTTTGTAATTATAAAGGTTAATATGATTTATTTAAACTCAACTGTAAAATTTAACAATGCCAAAAGAGAGGGATCAGTTTTTCTGTTTGTAATATGCTTCTTTTAATGAAAGGCAATTCAACATATGTAATTTATATTATGGTTTAAAATAATTTCCACTTCATATGTCAAAAACTAGTATAATATTCAATACGATATTAAATTTTAACTGCCAAAATTGGATTAATATATTATTATTATATACAAATAAAAATATAAACCAATATAATATTCTACCAATAATCTACATTCTCGACATATTCTACGCCAATTATCTACATTGTCGACACCAAAAGCAATTGTCGACACATTATCGACGCCATGACGTCGAAAATTCCCAAAGACGCGTAGACGCACAACGCTGACCATCAGTGAATAAATTAACACTTTCATAGTATTCAATAGGGGAATATCAGTCCTAAACCTCTGATCAAATTATGGTGACGGGATTATATATGATTACTATATGATTACGATTCTGTGATATCGTAATCATATCGTGTATATCTATAGTAATCAATAATAAAAATATCCCTGTTGTATAAGTGTATTTGCATCGAATATAGTGGTAAATTTAAACATCTTCATAGTCATGGCTTGTATAACCTGCCCAATTTAAATTAATCGGGAAGCAGCTAAAATTACCTGCTGCCAGTGTAATAATATTTTCCATCCTGTATGTGCAAAGTTGAATTAGCGGAACTTGGAGTTTATGCGTCGAGAAAAAACAGTGGCAATGTCAGAATTGTACATCAAAATCTAAAGTAAATCGTAACAATGATAACTGTCCAGTTTGTCCTGCGCACACTAATAAACCTAATAATGCAGAAAATCAAAATATAACCTGGGAAACGCTGTTAAACGAAATCAAACACAGTGAACAGTTGTCAATGATTAATAATAAAAAAAAATGTATGACCGTATTACGATTTTAGAAAAGGCGTTAGAAAAAATTGATCAGCTTTCATCTGAAATTAAGTGTCTTCGTTTGGAACTATCTAAAACGCAGAAAAACTGACAATGGTCGGTTCCTGGGGTCGGTCATATGAATAACAAGCATTACCTGCATTTTTGTATTAAAGAACATGCCAAGGCCATTATAAAAAATTATGTCAATATATGGGACTTTTGACTTCTGTAGAACAAAATTTTCCATTGAAGTTTCGTGCAACAACTGTTGCAGTTAATGCTTGTTATTCATATGGTCGACCCCAGGGACCGACCATTTAGCATTTTTGTATTAAAGAACATACCAAGGCCAATCATAAAAATTATGTCTTTATATGGGACTATTGAATTATTAATTTATTATAATTATTAGGTTGTTTTAGCCTCGCAACAATTGTTGCCAGAGTATTCCGTCTAAACGTATTTTTGTATATTCGCACATAAGTAAAGTTTTTGTTATTTGGTAGAAATTTGACTTTAGTAAACATCTCTGGTAATGGCAGTATAAATGAAAACATGAATTCTATTACAGGCATCGCCAAACCCTGCCAATTACTATAACGGTAGAAAATGCTCAATTTCTAATTATAATTTTTAATAAAACGAATCACAAAAATATACTTTACTTAAATCTTAAGAATAGGTGGTATGCCTTACCTTCTCAAAAATGTCAAACAGAATCTGTAGATTTTTCTAGATTCGACGGCACAACTTTTAGAATGAATCGATTTTATAATTTTCATTTGAAAATAAATTCCAATAGGAAAAATAATAAATTTAACAGTGTAATTTTATAATAATTTTTTTAGCACAAACTTCACTATCATTGTTTTGATTATGTTTTCCGTAAAAAAAACAAAGATATCAAACCATCAAACATTATACAAGTGAAAATCTGTAGCCAGTAAGTGTTAAATGCTATTCTTCAAGCCAAGAAAAGGATTAAAGTCACTGGGCCGAATTGCGGCCTTAGTAGTAACAGAAAAATTTTTATTAATGAAAGTATGAGCTTCGTTGTAAGACAATCATATTTTGATGCTGAGAACACTAAAATTGCCAAAAGTTATAAACACTTATGGTTCCAGGATGGAAAAACTTTGATGAGAAAGGATGATGGTGGAAAGGTGTGGTTAATAAATGATGTGCGTGATCTTGACAAACTGATTTGAAAAGTTTTTTTTTTTATTTCATAATTTTGATTTGATATAATGATTAATAATTCTGGTACAGATCTAGACCACTCTAATTCATTTGTTAATAGCACCTCTCCTTCAGGTTCCTTTATGCATATTAACAATTATTTTTCAATTGTCCATCAAAATGCGCGTAGCTTACGTAAAAATAGTGATTCTTTGTTTGCTCATTTTAGTGTTCATTTACAATTCATTGCCAAATATATTATTTTTTTCTGAAATTTGGATAAACAGTGATGAAGTGTCTTCTTACTAACTCAATGGATATTCTTTGATCGATGGCTGTAACAACAAGTACTCAGCTGCTAGGGTAGTTGGCTATGTTAAAGCGGGTTTAGATTTTAGTTATGTAAGTGACTAAAAATCTATGTACCGTTAATATGGTGCAACTAAATCTATAAGTTTTCGAAGTGACGTGTTTTGCATAATATGCGTTTATCGGTTTAATTTTTGTTCAATTGCTGATTTTATTGCAGAATTTTCTTCCTACTTAAATGAAATTTAAACCAAAAATGTATTTATACTTAGCGATTTCAATATAGACATCTTAAAATTCTCTGTTAATGAACCAGGTAAAAAATTATCCAACAATAATGTCTAATTTCGGTTTAAAAACTCTAATTAATACTCCTACTCGTGTAACTTCCTCTACTTCATCATGTATTGATCATATTTTTGTTCGTATTGATCATATTTTTGTTCGAAATCTCATTCAAATTATGAGCTGCTAGGGGAATTATTTGATTACAAGCTTTCTGATTATCATTTGATGTCACTTCAAGTTAAGCATATGCCAAAATATGTCAAGCAAACAAATGAAGGACGTCCGATTACAAAAATAAATTTTCCAAAGTTAAATTTTCTTTTATTGCTTGATCAGTGGACTTGTTTTTCAAACATTTTTTTTTAATCGAATAAAAAGAGATATCTTTTAATGAAATTTTCCATTGACATTTTATTTAACTGAAAGTCCAAAAACAATTTTTTAAATTTTTTTTTAGCCCAAGGTTTTAGCTACAAGGGTTTTACAAAAACACTGAAAATTCGCGGCGTGGATCATAACTACTCTCAGAAACGTCTGATTAAAAAAAAACGGGATTTTATTCAACATTAAATTGCCCTTGGAATGAACTAAAAGAAAAAAAATTAGTTGAAAAATAAAAAAATGGCGGAATTTTTTCGAAAATGCAGCTTTTTTGTCCCTCCAATTAGTTGTAACTCAAAAAATTGAAAGCCGATTTTTCCTTCCGTAGTTCATCCTGAGCAGAAATATATGTAGATCAACGTGTTAAAATTTTAGAACGATTGGATAAGTAGTTTTTTCTCAATCTTGCACGCCAACTTGAAAAACGTCATTTCGAGATAACCGCGTAAAAAACGACTTTAGCGCGCTTCGCAATAAATAAAATAAATTTGAAATGAAATTCATATCTACATTAATAGTTTAGATAATTCAAATTCTTCTGGTTGTGACAATATCAGCAACTATTTAATAAAACAATTTTCACATTCTATTGTTTATGTATTAGGTTATATCTTTAATCTCAGTTTAGAACAAGGAATTTTTCCGGATTGCCTTAAAATTTCAATTTTTATTCCCATATTCAAAAAGGGTGATAAAAATGATCCATCCAATTATAGACCGATATCATTGCTCTCAGTATTTTCGAAGCTTTTCCAAAAATGTGTGAAAGCCAGATTGCTTCTATTTTTGAAAGATATTTCCTTCTTCTCTGATCAGCAATATGAGTTTACACATGGGAAAAGTACGGAACTTGCACTGAACGATTTTGTTGACCATATTGTAAAATTTTTAGATTTAGGTGAAAATGTTGCGACTAACTTTATTGATCTCACTAAGGCTTTTGTTACGATACGTCATTCGGTGTGGGGTTCCGCAGGGGTCAGTCTTCACGGAGAGAAAAATTACCAGATTTTTTCCTATTCCTTTATAGCAATCAAATTATAGCGCTATGTGCCATAATTTTAGTAAATACTTCTATTTTTATTGCGGAATTTCCTATTTCTTTGGTAATATCTGCTATATAGAAATTAGTACTATAACATTAACTAAATCTTATGTGATATAGGAACCGTTGGTTAAGCTAAGGCAACTTGTTTAGGAATAATTCCTTTTTGTTAAGGAATAACTCCCATTATTTTTCACTAAATTAAAATGCATTTTTATTTTTCTCTAGTTATTACAACTTCTTCGTGGTGAACAGTTGTGTTGTGGTTTTAAATGAGTAAAAATTGGTAAACAAAAAAATTGTGCAAATTATTTGTGTCATTTTAAAAGTTTATATACCTTGTTTTTTAATGGTAAGTGAGTGAACTACTTTGATTCATATTTATAATTATAAATAAATTATTAGAATTACACTTGTATTAAATTATTGGAAATACACTATGAATATGCTATTTATAATATGAACATTATTATTTAGATATTTTGTAGCATTATTATCCGCCATGATTTATGAGTCTGTAAAGTTATGTTGTAGTCGTATTATTTTCAATTTTTTAGAATTTGTAGTGTGTTTTTGAAACTGAGTAATGAAACTAATCTTACCAAATTGTAATTATAATCATTTCAGAAGAAAAAAAATCAGATGACTACCGTACACCCTTATCGTTGTGATACGCGACACATACGTTGTAAGTAAAAATATCTTGTGATTAAAATTACATATATTTCTAACATGTGTACAATTATTATTTATTTCAGATATCGTCTAGAAATGGCTAAATGTGGATGCTGCATTTCCAATGAAAATTCTCCAGAGTAACTATTTAAAACTATGTAATTCAACAATATTGTTCGCTTTCATTATAAATAATTTATTAAATATGTATTATGAAATCAAAATTGCGTTTTATTTGTTCCTATGTTAGACGGGTGCTTTGCTATATTACAATGTAGAAACTTCCATAAATATCATGAATGTTCCTATTTTTCTAGGGATTCAATCCAATAAAATATGCAAATGCTGCAATATTATATTGGAAAAGATGCCAATAATATAAGAATAGTTCCCTTATCGGTGTACATATTGTCCTATAATACATGAGGTAGAGTGCTTTGTGTATGATCATAAAGATGAATATTATAGAACACATTTCTATTTTTATGACAGCAGGGTTTAACATTTTTAATAAATTTTACTATACCTCGCGGTAATCAGCCCTTATCATGAAATATTAAGCTTTCCGATAATAGGCCACAATTCCGTGGGCTCCGATATTTTATGGAGATGTGTGCTATATTTTTTTTCCGTGGTCCCATATTATTTATTATTTATATTAACTCAATTTTTCAGTTAAAATTGAAAGGTAATGTTATTGGTTTTGCAGACGACATCGCAATTACTTATACAGGCCTAACTAATGAGGTCACTGCTAATCAAATAAACTATGATTTGCTGATCTTACGCAGGTGGTTGGATGTTCATTTTATGGTTCTGAGCAATATGTCTAAAGCAATGTACTTAAAATTAAATGGTTCTATAACTTTAGATTCTGAAATTATTTATCATTTCAATATTTGTCAGAATTATGAATTTAACAACGTTACAGCAGTCATCGCCAGCTGTACAGACAAATACAAACTTCTTGATGTAGTTGACAATTTCAAATATCTGGGTGTAGCCTTGGACTGCAGACCAAATTTAAAATCTCATATTGAAGTGATCCAACATTATATCTATGCTTGTAACAGAAAACATTATCTGTTAATAAAAGTTTTATTACAGCTTTATTATGGTTTAACTCAGTCAAAGCTACAAAAAGGAAGTGCTCTTAAGAGCCTCACTAATACACAAGGCAACTCTTCGCTGTACTTTCACCAAGAATTTTAGGCTGGTCAGAATATTTAAAGCCAGTTACCAAACAGTAATCCCATATAAGAAAGTAAGCATATCGCGTTTCATATCAATTTGTGGCGGTGTTTCAACATTAATCATATTCCATTTGCTTTTTATTAATTTTGATTTTTTGTAATTTTATGCAACGAGAATTCCGAAGGCACCTACAGGCCAGCCAATCTGTTCTACATTTAGTAACCGTAGATGTATCGGAAGAAATCTGAGGAACTTTGTTTTTGGAAAATATTGAGCGTTTAAAGAAAATATGAAAAAAGTTCATCACGCATTTTTAAGGCGACGAACCATACAGTTGGTGATTCCAATAACGATTATGCACGCAATAATGAATTCCGATTTACATACCCGTCCCGATACAAAATTCAACTAGTTCAATCTATTAGTGCAACTGATTTCATAAGATGTCGTGAATACGAGTAGATAGAGCCAATGTACAATGCGGTGTCCAGTTAAATTTGCAGAATGAAGTGTAAATACTTCTCTTTATCAACAATTAACGTTAATCCAAAGCAATTTAAGCTAGAGGGTTGGTATGGGGAAGTTTGTATTTCCTGAAGAAAAGGACTAACTCAGTATTGTGGTGATTCATATTCAAACCGCAACTATTAACCTAATTGGAGATAATGGCCAGTGCACTTTGTCTCTTATGGTGCAAGCATATTTACCAAAGGCACGGTGTCTGATTTAATAACAGGTCAATGATGACCAAGTTTCAAAGAATATGGAATAATATCCCACTTCGCGGTGTATACTTACCCACAAATCTGCTTTTAGAGGAGCAACTCAGGCCGCACTCACAACCCTGCTTTTAAGCATTACGTTAACCTCTTGAACATAATGAACTACTTCATGATAATTTTTCTGGATATAGAAGGGGCATTTAAAAACGTCAGACATCAGACGAGAGCTATTTCCTCGGTTGGAGCTGGTTGGAGAACTGGTTGGAGCGAGTATTTTTATCAAATTTCCCCTTGCAATAACCATTTTACCTATTTAAATAATCGAACACTTAATGTGGACTTTTACCTGCCCTTTTAAAATTTTTAGTAAGGAAGAGGCTAAACATATATTCCTAAGATAATTGGAACTACTTTACAATGAGAATTTTTTCCCACCTTCAACTATAGCAGTGTGACCGATATAGGCTGCTCTTTCCATTTTTACGGGCGTTCTGAAGTTTTTTCGACTACAAAAATAGTAGAGGTTTATCCAGAAATCTACTAGGAGGACATACACCTATAATGGCTTTATTGGAGGCAGCGGGTAGTTAGTCGACTTGAACAAGTACTTGTGTGGAGTGGCGTTGATTTGGAGTCGGTACTGGTAGTGCGAATTATTTTGAAAAGTTCTAAAAATACCCCAGTTCCCAGGATTTACACGGTTTTGCTCCTGTTTCTATAGCTAAGTTTTTTGATGGGTTTTGTCTCCAATTCAAATTAGAGATAAAAGTGATCAGAAAAGTGAAAAACGTTTATTTTACTAAACTATCCATAACTGTATTAGAGGTAAGGGTAATGTCTAGCACTTCATGTCTATTTCTAGTTTGAAACGTTAGTTCATACAACCAATAATGCATATAACATAAAATGAAGGAGTTGTTCACCTTGTTTATTCGTATCAGTGATTCGCAAAATTATGTGTTGTGAATTTGAATCACTTTCTAGGATGATTCCAAGGTTTTGTTTTGCGCCTCCTTTAATGAGCTTATTTTAATGGCAGGTGAGATATATTCACCATCATGTAGAAGGTAAGCTGATATTAACCAGAAGTGTTGACCATTCGTAACGTGATACAAGTTACATGTAATTAAAACAACCATTCTATACTACAAATACGGCCCGTTAGAATCTACCCGAATAAATAGTATAAGTAACAAAACTGTATGTGCCTCGAAATTCGAAGTAATAAGGACGTTGCATATTGCCTAAGGCCAAATTTGCAATTAAAAACAATGCGAGCGTTAAGTAACCTATACTGCTAAGTGTCAATAACAGTTAGTAAATCTTCTTACATTTAAGTGAAGGTAACCACAAAATGGGAGAAAAGGAAGTTTGATTCTGCAACCATAATCTATAACTTTATCCTCAAATTTTGAAAATAACTTTGAAATAAAAGCTGAATAAAGGCTGACTGCCTATTCATGTGGAACAATAAGTTTCTGAAAAGAAAACCGCTGGAGTTAATTATTCGTGAAATCTAACAAGAGTAAAGAATGATGCTTTTCTACAGGAATCACTGGATACTCACACTTGAGAACATGATAGTGCAAAAACTGCACCGAGAAATAATACGAGTATCAAGTATGACAAGAAAAAAAATTAGTCGCAGCTATCATTAAAAGCCGCCCTGTGTTGGTTCAGAAACTATTTTCTAATATTTAACACGATTATACGAATGACTAATTTCAGAACTTTATTAAGGATCCACTTCAAGTTGAACGCACCCGTGATTCAATTCACTATAAAAACGTTTTATTGGCAGATTCGGAAAAGCCGTTTCGTCAAGTTTAGATGATTGAAGAGCATGCATAGCGAACTGAAAACTAATTAAAAGGTCATTTTCGGATCAGCGGCAACAACATTTTTTATAGTAAGAACCTCAATAAAAATGGCATTAAAAAGAAATATAATAATCTAACCGAAGCAAGATTCACGTAATCTGACTTACTTAGACGATCTTTTGGGTTCGGTTTTAGAACCTTTTTGAACTTTCGAAATAAGCACCATTCCACTAATATCCGATTAAACTAATTTAGTTATTCCTGTTGGCTAGCTTTTATAGTACCAAATGCGATACGAAAGAAGTATAAATAATTGAAAAACAGAAAGATTGAATTAGAAGGGAAGATAAAACAGAAAGTTACCAAATTGGGTTAAAACCAGCTTACTGGTAGCGAAAATAAGGTGGTTTTAATTAAGCAAAGTTTAACAGTTTTGTTGCCGGGATGTTTTTGGTATAAGAAAACTGAGCTTTATCTCATTTACTTCTTGAAGAGATCCAGGATAAGAAAAGAATGATGAGAAAATGGTAAATCGCGTACTGCCAAAGATTCATAAACTGACACGTTCCAAAGAATCAACAGCAATTAAAAAAGATAATAATAGTAGAACTGAAATTCGTGGAAATACAACAATCAGAACTGAGCAACGTCAACATTTCAATATACCTGAAATACATGCACCATTAGTCCTTACAACTTAATGGGAGCGTCTAGATGATATGGGCAATAATAAGAAAAATCTCTGGATTAAAATAAAAGAATTGGCCAAAAAATTGAAAGAACTTATTTAGCCAAAAAAAATTATAGAGAAAATTCTAACCAACAAATATTCCTCAGATTTCCCATTCTCTATGACGAATCTCTATAACTATTTTTATAATTACTTGTAAAAAAGCTAATGTGAAGCGCCTATCATTGACTCGGTTCAGAGCCTTTTTGAAAATACATATTAGAATTACAATATTAATTAAAGTTAGTCGAATTATCTGCAGTATCTCCAAAATCCATTTTAATCGAGTAGAATGCACAGACACCATATTTTCATCTAAAATTTATATTTCAAACCAAAATCAATTTAGAAACCAAATTTCATAAGAATTGGTTATGAAATGGCTCCGTTTAGTCCAGCAAGAACAGATCCTAGAATCTTGACCAAAACTCACTTTAGAATCCCTAACAAATACTATACGAATACTAACCAAATTTCACCGTAATTTTATCAGAAATGGCGAAAAAGGAACATTGTTATGTAATTTGGAAGAAACACTTTTAATACTTAATTCCGCTGGGATGTTTTGTTTTTTGAAAAAGAAATACAAAATTAATAAAAATGTCCGCTGGTAATAAAATAACAACGAAGTATTTCTTTTTTCTCTGATAGTGCTGCTCCTTGTGGTTAGTAGCGTAATCTCTTTTTCCGCTGGTAAATTCCACTGTCTTATACAGCATACATAAAATATTCGATTGTTGAGTATTTTTCATTACCGTCCAAGGAATATTACACAAAGAAATTGCAGTTCATTACACAAACAATTTTACGGTTTGAAAAAGTGTCGTTCGAGGAGTTAGATAGGTCTTAATTTTATTTTTTTTTCTCGTGAAAGGATTATAATATCCTTTTGAATTTGGAATTTTATTTTTTTTAATTTGTTTTAAGTTTCATTTGGCTTCTTCTTAATTTTATTTGGCACAATATAAATTATACAATTTAATAGAAATCAATTTGGAATCAAGAAAATAATTTTACTTTATCTCTGAATTTAATCGTGTAAAGGAGAAAACTCAATAATTCGAAAAAGGTTTATTATATTAAAGGACTTGGTCCTAAAAGGTGCCATAATTCAATACGAGTCAATACTATTAAATTTAATAGATTTCAATCAAATTCAATCTTAACGGATCCTGAATATATCTCAACCGGAAATTACATTTATATTATATAAAACAATTTAACAGGGTATATCTAAATATGTATATTTGAATGGTGCAATTCAATCATGTGTCATCGGTGGTATAAAATGATGGTAAAGAGTCTGATATCGGTATAATCTTTACATCTGTTGCCCTTTTAATTTAACGGCATGTTAGCACAATTCAATCAATCAATGTGAAATTCACCATTTGAATTTGTTCATTTCTCGTATGCCTTTATCGAATGTAGTATAGTTCGTATATTATATCCACTACAAAAGCTTGATTTATACATTTATTCGTATATTGTAAAAGCTCGTAAAGGCATAATAAATAATAATTTGCATTACACACACCAATCGATAAATCATTCAACTATTTTGAATTTCGTTATTCAGTTTTTGAACAAACCGAGATTTTTATTTTCGAACTGACATACAAATGCAACAATAATAAACATCCAGGTAATTGAAATGAACCAATCATGTAATATATCAATTTATCTAAATAGGTTAAACTAATTTATACGACAGAGGGAAAATTATTTTAGGTTTCAATTTCACAAAATATAAGGTTTATCTTAAGATTTTTACAAAGGTTAACTACTATACGTATTCTATCTTTAAACCCTTATTTAGGTTTCCGCTCCTAATGTACCAAGGGACATTCAAAATTCCTTGCAGAACTTATTTTAAAGCATTGGGTCGTTTTAACATTGGTCTGCTTGGCACAACCCCTAAGTTGGATACCATAGTTCCATACTGGTCTTAGGATTTGCCTCTACTGAAGCAATTTATTATGTATTGTGAGCACAGAATTACTATACTCTTGAGCAAGTACATTTTCCTATATTTAATATTTGATTTTTTTTTCTTCTATGTTGTGAGATGTGCATCTTCCATCTGACGGGAACCTAGTTTACATAAAGTTTGTAAAGTTGACATGTACTGATTTGGCTTCATTTATCTTCACTTGCTATTAGCCCTAATTTAACTGCATTTTGGTTGCTTCAGTGCTGTATTGTGTGAAAATGTATTGTTACTGTTGAATATTCTGGAGGTCCAAGTACGCTAGTTTGTGGTACATCCTACTGATATTCTTTTAAGTTCAGAGTACTTGTTTTCAAGGTTGAATTAAAAGTGTCGATCTGCATTGAAGATTTGTAAAATTCGATAAAATTGCATACGTAGTTCTCAATGCAGTTTAAATTCAAGCCTTTCGTTCCGAACTTTCTCGAAACTTTGAGTTACATCTAAGAAAATACAGGACCATAACTTTTTATTCTCAAGTTCATGCCAATGTGATCCGATATCAGCCTTTTCAAATTTTTCAGTTTTGCAATTTTTATTATAATAGTGTAATTGCTCTATTAAATTTTTTGTCGTTTGCTGGTTTACATGGTTAAGGAATGATACTTACCTCAGTCTTATTGGATTAGCATGGAACATATCTCAATCTGAAGGCTGCATTAATTATTTGAACTAACTTGCGCAAGTCTTTCTCGTCAATCACTTTCGCAATTTAGTTTAAATAATTAAATCATAACCTGGAACCTTTCTGATACTTAAATTATTATTGATTTCATTTTGTAGTTCTAATAAGGTCACATGTTTTATGTCAAGATCATCTACTTTGTTTACGATACTTGTATTTTCATTTAGTGTTTGTCTCAGCAACGGTTAAAAATTCTGTCTCGAATGGGCAAAAATTGAGAAATTTTCTGCTTGTTGTTTCTAGCCCAGCGACCGTCATCGTTTTTGATAGGATACAGATACACATGCATTTTGATTCTATTTAACCACTTAATTGTTTTTCAAAGTGAGTAATCGTCATCCTTTCATTCTGGCGGACCTCATAGTAACTTATTTTTTATACTTTTATATTGCAAAGCACGAATCTGCTTCCAGATTTTACAAGATTTCCTCATATAGGAATAATTATGTTTCCTTAAGGAGTTGGTATAAGGAATAGTTGAACTTTACTGTGCTGCTTGTTGGATAATATTATGAAATTCTTGAAGTTCATCTTACAGCTGCATCTCTGTTCTATAATTGGCACTCTGAGATTTATTCGCTTTTCCACTAACTTCTTGAATAAGTCCCAGTTGGTTTGTTAATTCAGGCAAGCTACCTTTTTTTATTATCATTGTACTCAGAGCCATGATCACAAGTGAGTGGTCAGATGAATTTTCTTCACTTCTTTAGAGGATCCTCTTTTATGTCTTCTAAATCACCTTTTCTTAGAAAGAAGTTGAGAAAATTGTGTATTTTATTGGGGAGTTCAAATTAGATTTGATGGATTTATAAATGATGGCGTTAATAGTGTTAAATCACATTAGGCCATCTTGTAACTATATTCATGTTAAAGCGTCATCACACAAGCGGTGTTGTAAACAATATATTTTTGTGCTTTTACCATGTTAACCTTTGTGCCAACAAAACACAACAAAAACCTGTGAATCCTATTTCCGCCGTTTTAAAAGTGGCGATTTCGACACAAGTGACAAAGAACGCGAGGGGAGACCAGTAAAGTTTGAAGACGCGGGGTTGGAGCCATTATTGGGTTATGATTCATGCCAAACCCAAGAGGAGCTCGCTGAATCGTTGGTACTCAACAAATCTCAACAAGCGATTCAAAACCGGCTCAAGACCATTTGTATGGTGCAAAAACAAGGAAATTGGGTTCCGTATGAACTCAAGCCAAGAAACGCCGAACACCGTTTGAATCGAATCGTGGCGAGGGACGATGATCCACTACAACAGCCCAATGTGCAGAGAATCAAGTGGTGAGCCCCTTCCTCCATCAACTTCAAGCGTCCAACGAAATATGCATGGCAAGAAACTAATGTTGCGCATCTGGTGGGGTCAGTTCGCAGTGATCTTATGAGCTAGATCAGCCTATCGAAATCATAACTGCAAAATGTTATCAACAACAATTAATGCAATTAAGCCAAAAGGCTTGACAGAATGATATTTCAGTTCTACAACGCTCGTCCACGTGATACAAGAGTCACTAAGGAAACGTTGGAGGCGTTTCATTAGGATATACACTTGCTCTTCCGCCGTATTCATTAGACAATGCTCCTTTCGACTACCACTTGTTCCGGTCGATGACTCTTGGCCTCATCGAGCAGCAGTTCACTGAGAACTTCTTTCCAAGCCATAAATTGGTCGATACTTGGATCGCCTCAAAACACGAGGAACTTTTTCGATGCGGAATTCGTATGATGCCAGAAAGATGGCAACAATTCGCAGTTAATGATGGACAATACCTTAAATAAATTACCTTGTACCAATTTCTCTGAATAAAGTTTCGAAGTTATAACAAAAAACTCAGAACTAATTTGTACTCCCAATATGTATGTTAGTATAGGCCAGTTGTTCTCGCGAGCTGCAGTAAATAACTCTTTTATTTTTGAAGGTTGAAAGTCTTGATCCCAAATAAGTATTAAAAAATATCTCTGTTTGTGTGTGGCCAAAACGAGTGTTACAGGCTGGCTACTGCCAACCTGCAGATATTCACTAAGCGCATGCAGAGGCCTCCACGGTGATTTTTGCCGGCTACGTTCTCAGGGAGAAGTGCTAAGGTCGTGGGGTTTGAGGCTTGCATGACGCTCCTGGCTTACACCGAGATCATACAGAAAGTTAGGGGAACGCAAATAATAATAAAACCGAGTTCCGCCGAAATTCGTCGGCCGGAACCTGAGGAACGAACACAACAAAATTATAAACCGGTAGAGGTGCCTTGGTGCGCGCATCCATTCGAATTCAAACAGGGCAAAGCCCCGGTTATGAAATTGGATGCGGGCACCAAGGGACCGCAAACACTAAACCGACACAGAGGGAGTCTCCGCTCCCATCATACCTAACCGGAGAATTTAGTAATTCATTTTACAACAATCAACTACAAAAATAAAATAGAGAAACAACTTCCCAAAAAAAATCACAAAATTTCGATCACAAAATTTTAAATTTAATATAATGTAAAAGAAATGAAATCAAAAAATTAAAAAAAAAATAAAAATAAAAAAAATAGTACCTTAATTAATTTATAACTTTTGCGGCCTTGGTGCCGTTGGTGTTGCGGGGCCTCTCCCCGATAAAAATCTTGGGTTACGGCCTTGCGCGGCCGTCAAGCCACAGGGTCGCCGCCCCGGACCGTTGCGGCTTTGGTGCCGTTACCACCCTAGTGTTGGTTCGACCTTGAGCGGTCGTCCGTTGCGGGGCCTCTCCCCGATACCAATTATAAAAGTCGGGCAACCGGTTGGTCGGCTACCCGTTCGTTGCGGCAGACCACCGATAACCAAAAACACGGGCAACCGGTTGGCTACCCGAATGTGGCGGGGCCTCTCCCCGATACCACAAAATTATATAAAAAAAACACGAGAGGCCGGTTGGCCACCCGTATGTTGCGGGGCCTTTCCCCGATACCAAAAATCAAACGTGATGAATAGCCGGTGATTAGTTATTAGAGATGAGCCACATCAGGCCATCCGTAAATGTTGCAGTGTTTTCCCATCAATAAATTATATCCATTAACCGCGTGTCGCTACTCGTAATTACAAAGAGCGAACTATGTGTCGGCCGCCTGTAATTCTGGCGGTGTCTTCCCACAGTAATACCGAAGAAAAATTAACGGGCCGCGTATCGGCCACCCGTATATGTAGTGGCGTTCACGGTCTATATCTCACCAATTGCCTCTTAGACGGCCAAAATTTTAATTTGATTTCTGCATCCAACTTGTTAAATTTAACTAATTAAGGCTACCACTGAGCGTTGTGACGTCCACTCATTCATTACCGTCAACTCAAATCCGTTAACAATTTAAATCGGTGAACCAACCACCGAGGAGATTACCATTGGCAAAGCAAGGAGAAGTGGATCGAATGGTAAAAGATATGCAAGCAGCAGGGGTAATCGAAACATCAAGCAGTCCATGGAGTTCACCAGTGGTGTTAGTCGAGAAAAAGGATGGTAGCATGAGATTCTGCGTGGATTATCGAAAATTAAATGCTGTGACGAAAAAGGATAGTTACCCATTGCCAAGGATCGATGACACGTTAGACACATTATCGGGTGCTCGAATATTTTCAACATAAGATCTGCAAAGCGGCTATTGGCAAGTGGAGGTCCAGGAGGAAGATCGCGAGAAAACGGCATTCAGTGTGGGTAACGGATTATGGCAATTTAACGTTATGCCATTCGGATTATGTAACGCCCCTGCGACTTTTGAACTAAGGCTAATGGAGCGCGTGCTAAAGGGATTGCATTGGAGGACGTGCCTCGTATATTTGGACGATATCATCGTTATGGGCAATGATTTCGACGAGCATTTAAGGAATTTGGCAGAGGTTTCGGATCGGATACAAGCGGCCGGATTGAAGCTAAGCCCAAAGAAATGCAAACTATTTAGAACGGAAGTAAAATATTTGGGTCATAAAGTAACAACCAATGGAATCCATACCGATGAAGACAAGATCGCAGCGGTGAAGGAATGGCCACGACCTAAAAATTTACATGAATTACGGAGCTTCCTTGGATTGTGCACCTATTATAGACGATTCGTGCCAGGATTCGCCAATATCGCAAAGAGTTTACACGAGTTAACCAGGAAGAACAAGGCATTCGAATGGAAGGATGATCAAGAAGAGGCATTTGTGGAACTAAGACGATGATTATGCGAAGCACCAATCCTCGCATACCCTATACCCAACGTTAAATTCATTTTGGACACCGATGCAAGTAATGACGGTATAGGAGGAGTATTATCACAGGCAACAAATGGTGAGGAGCGAGTTATTGCATATTACTCCAAGATGTTATCAAAACCGGAAAGGAATTATTGTGTAACACGGAAAGAGTTGTTGGCTATAGTGGAATGTGTTAAGCACTTCCATAAGTACCTCTATGGCCAAAAATTTCTTCTACGGACGGATCTGTAACACTTGTAACACTTCAATAGATACCCATGCAGCCACACTGTTATAAATTTATGTGTACTAAAAATAAACTTTTTTAGTAGATCAGCTGTGTGGAGAAATTTCCCGTCGTTACTTAATTTGCTTGTATTTGTATCAATATTCGATATGATGTCTTAGTATGGGTGATCTAGTTCCGATAGGTATATAAACGATGTTGATCGTTTTGTGAGGGGGATTAAAAAAAAAAGAAAGTCAAAATAATCAGTTGGTCGCTAAAATTAAACCAAAATATATATATTGTGTGTGACACGAAATCGCCAAGTGAACAAAAAAACCAAAAATGGCTAATGTTTAGTGTGTATAGCAAATGCTTTTAAAATATTCAATTAAAATTCTTACATTAAATTAAAGTGTAATGAAAAAATATTCATGTAGTATAAGTCATATACCACCTAAATAAATACTATGTTATTATTAACAATTCTGAACATTTCTGTAATATTTAGTCAGTGCTATGACAGAAAGAAGGGATTGTTTTGTGAAGTGCAAAATTTGTTACTGGTTAAGTCATATTAAGATCGTTTGAAATTAAAGCCAGCAAACAAAAACTATATTTTCTATAAAAAAATCAAAACTGTGTATCTAGAATAGAAATTAATTAATTCTTAAGTTATGAAATTCTCTGTTGTACCTAAGTAATAAAAAAAAAAAACTAAAAAGTTGACCAACAGTATAACATCGCTGTGTTACTAAATAAATCATACAATAATAAGCAATGAAACCTATTTGTATGACCAAATAAAAATATCCGCAATCCGTGCAATTACATTGGTGATAAACAAAATAAAAAAACATCTGATTGAACATCTACGACAAAACCAACAAATTAAAATAAATTCATCCATATCGCTTCGGATGATATTGCATTACATGGAGAACTTTTTTCAACATGGTGGCTGCCACGTTTCAACAACACGCAGTGTGAGTCAACAACTTTTTTTTGTACAAATTTTTGATTATATTATTATTATTTATTTAATTTATTAATCGATGGTTTTTCTATATATTTAGTTATTTTCAAATTATAATTTTTATATACTTCCTAATTTATTAAGTTGCTAGTCTTAATGATTTCTTTTGGCCATGCGCATGCGTAGTTTAGATAAATGAATAATATTTATTTAGTAATCTAATTAAATTTTTCTGTAATTTGTTCTTTTTGTTTGTTTGCTCTAATTTTAAATTTCCTTTATTAATAATAAAACCATCAAAGTTGATAAAATTTAAAATGGTTGCCTTTGCATTTCATTTTTCCGTTTTTTCTTAATGGTATATGTGACTTAAGAATGGAATAGTTTTTTTTCGAATTTAATGGGAACTTAGGCAGGCGTAAGTATTGGGATGGTGGAGTGTTGCAATTTCTTCTTTTTCGTTTGTTCGGCGGTTTACGTAGCATCCTATTATACCTCAACATCCTTAGAACCACCCCAGGCTGAGCAGCTGGCATAAAAAAACCGCGTTGAGGGAAGATAGGATGAAATAAATTTCTGCGAACACAATGAGTATTCATATGGAGACTGGTTGTGTTACAGATCATGGAGCTTTGCGCTGGTTGTTACAATTCAAAAATCCAGAGGGACAAGTAGCACGTTGGATCGAACGTTTGCAAAGCTACGATTTCCAAATTGAACATCGGAAGGGAACCGCACATGGAAATGCCGACGCATTATCAAGAAGGCCATGCCCCGTAGAATGCAAGCATTGTGGGCGTGTGGAGGGTAAAGAAAACATCATCGATATTCGGCTTATGCAAGTACTACCTGATGATAAATGGACTGATGAAATGATCAAATGATCAAGAAGGAGCAATTACGGGATGCTGACCGGATGTAGACAGTCAGTAGTAGAATGGTGTCGAAGATGTGACCAATGTGTGGCAGTAAAGGGACCAGCACGAAAAAGCCGTGGAATAATGAAACAATATAATGTCGGGGCACCATTTGAGAGAATTGCAATGGACGTGGCGGGGCCATTTCCGACCACCGAGAGCGGAAATAAATATGTGCTAGTAATAATGGATTATTTCAGCAAATGGCCGGAAGTGTACCCCATACCCAATCAGGAGACAACAACAATAGCTGATGCCGTGGTCAACAATTGGACTAGCAGATTTGGTGTACCGATGGAAATTTACACGGATCAAGGAAGGAATTTCGAATCGGTGGTATTTCAAGAGCCGCCCCGGTGGCAAAGTGGTTAGCATGCTCGCTCCAGCGACCGGAGGTCCCGGGTTCGATTCCCGGTGGTGACTAGGAAAAATTTCACGGCTGGTTCAGGATCAATGAATTAATCACTCATTATCCGAAATGATAATATGAAATGATGATATGATTATGAAACCTCATTTGAGGCGGCCAAATCCCTTGATGGGATGTATAGTGCCAGAGAAAGAGAGAGAGAGAGAGAGGTATTTCAAGAGATATGTCAGATGCTTGGAATCAATAAAACAAGAACGACGCCTTTACACCCACAATCGGACGGTATGGTGGAAAGATTCAATGGCACATTGGAGGAATATCTAGCAAAAGTTGTGGAAAGGAACCAACGTAACTGGGATCGACATATACCGATGTTCCTGATGGCCTACCGATCAGCGGTACATGACACAACAGGAGTGACACCAGCTAAAACCATATTTGGGAACAATCTGCGATTACCAGGAGATTCAAAGTTTGGGGCTGTTCCATCAGCAGCTCTATGCGGACAGGATTACGTCGACCGGGAAAGAGGAACTTAATGAAATACATCAATTTGTACGGGAGAAAATTCGAATATCAAGTGATCAAATGAAAGCTCGATATGACATACGAGCAAATAATCAAGGCTTCGAGGAAGGGCAATTGGTATGGCTTCACAACCCGCAACGGCAGAAAGGATTATCACCGAAGTTGCAGCCCTCATGGGAAGGACCTTACACTGTCATTAAAAGGTTGAACGACGTGGTTTATCGCATGCAAAAAGGACGGAAAGGTAAACCAAGGGTGGTGCATTTATAGCGTTTGGCGCTCTACAGAGGAGGTGATCTGGATCCTGTTCGGGACGAACAGGCTTAGGTGGGGGTAGTGTTACGGTGACACCTACAATATAATAGAATAAGTTAATTTCATTAATTGTTCAATTACATTTATAATTTATACTCAACATTTAGGCGTATTTCTATACTAACATATTTGCTCGATGCGCATTTAGGATTATTCTAGAAGCAAATATTTTGGTATATAAAAGCCACGTGGAATGCTGAGTATTGTTTTAAACGTGATACAGTAAAGGTTAAATAGAAAGATTATTAAAGTGATTATTAAAGCGATTATTAAAGTGATAATTAAAAAGTGTGTTATAATTATAATAATTAATTGTGAATATTGTGTTGTATAATAAATTGTGTTGTGTAAATAAATTGTGTGAGTTCAAATTTGAAGCAGTGTATTTATTCACAATCGAGTGATTCGAACCTTGATTGACAAGGCAAAATCGTAACAATATGTATGTAAGAAATTAACATAGAGTGTTCCAACAAAAATTTCAGCATTTCTTTCCCAAAACCAACATTTGTTAAAAAATGCTTTTTGAGTAGCTATGTAATATGGGGGTTATTGTGTTCTGGATTCTATTACAACATTGTTGATGAACAAACTTCGAAAACTGTTTTTTCGTTATTTGTTAAAAATTTCATCGTAACAAATTCGCAGGCTATACTGTTTCATCCTGTAGTATAAGCAAACCGGAGCTTTATAAAATAAAAACATTATATTATAGAGCTTTTCGCAATTAATAAACCAATCAAAAGATGTCGCTAAGTATAAATTAAAGCTAAATATTAAAACCTAAACTGTATACTATGTATACTGCCTGGTTCAATAGATTATTGAAATCTCCTGGAACTGAAAATAACCGAATACGAGCGAATTGAAATAAGAAAAGAAAAAATTTGGAAAAATGTGACATTTTTCTATTATTGTTTTTCAGCGCGCAGCAACTACGATGATAAATATTTTGAGTTTTATTAATTATGTTAAATTATTATATTAAAGATTTCGCGCTTATATTACAATAATAATGGTTTATTTTCGTAAATAGTTATTTAAATATTTTACGCTTTTCTGTAAGTTCAAGTAAATTTATTACAGAGACATCTGTAAACGGATTTTCAAATTACAGAAAGCTCGGTTTTGCAATCGGATAAAATTGAAATTTTTTACGTTTTGTTCTGTTTTGAAATAATATTTAATTAAGAAAACCATGACAACGTTGATTTTTTGTATACAAAAATAATACTCGTAAATAGATTTTGATGTAAAAATTTTATTATATGAATAATATTATTGTTTTTGCATGGTGATTCATAAAATTTCGTTTCAGCTCACGTTTTCTCTTTAATTTTGTTATAAATGGGGAATGTTTAGATTGCTATTAAGTGCATCGTTCATCTCAAAAATTCTGAGGTGCATATGACCAGAATTTACCAAATAAGTTAAATTTTTATAAAACTAAATTTTAAATTGGATGTAAGAGGAATCCGCGGCACCACCCTTTATTATCTTACTTTATAAACCTACACAACTAAACGGAAAGCTCATTTTTATAGAAAATTAATAAATTTATGCTCCGCTTTAGTTTAAATTTACCAAATAAATACTACATTATGATGGCTGATTTTCAAATATGTGTTCTTTAAACAGTTTATTAAAAATATAAAATTAAAATTTAGATGATTTGTTTAATTTTTTATTCATAAATTCATGTTCAAAAATTTTCCAATTACCACGGTTTTTTGTAGTAATTCAATAAAAGCTTCCCCTTTTACTGAAAGCTCTCCTTTTAATATTACGGCTCTTCAAAATCATAGATGGTTCTGCAGGTATTCGTTTGTTCTCACTGACGTCAAATCTTATAGAAAATTAGGCAATGTTCAATTTTTAATTTTTGTCGTATGATAAAAAAATATGGCCAACATTCAACCAATCAGTGCGATTATTATTTGTGTCTGTCAGACACAATTTCTACATGAATCACCGCCTTATAAAGAGGATTTCAAACCAAATTGTATTCCGATTGGGAAAATTTCTACCGATTTCAAGAAGACCACCCAAATAGAACAGCCAGAAGAATGCTCTGTTACCAGGACTCATGTATATTAGTTTGTTGTAATTGCAACTATTAAAATTTTTTGCGCGTTATTTATGCCAATTTCATTGCTCGTAATTGCGAGGGGAAATATATGTTGCAACAGTGTAACGCCAGCCTCTAATGTCGGCTAGTGTTTGCAAAAAGAAATCATAGTAAATATTTTTAGAGACACGCGTGACACCAGAGTACCAGAATATGCCATACTTTGCCGCTAGCTCAGTGGTTGAGGGTTTTGTACTCTGATAATAGATAACACCGTATGGCAACGAAATCAAATTTATGCTCACTCACATGACTTACCCGAATCACATCACTTCTTGGGGCCAATCTTCTCAACTACACATGATTAATAAAAAAAAAAAACATATTTATAGCCCCACATATTGACAAAATATAAATTTATTTCACACTTCATTAATAAGCAAATGAAACTATATAAAAAAATTATTTCTCTTGAACCAAAAATGAAAATAAAAACAGTTACCAATAATATAAATTATTAAATCTAATTCGCAAAAAAAATGTTATAGCAATCCTCCAAATTTTAAGTTAATTAATATAAAAGTATATTGAATGTTTCGCAAATGGTAACAATAAATTTTTTTTTAAATAAATGGTTACTTTGTAGTATCAACAGACGAAGAAAGCGCTTCCAACGACCTTGGCACTGCAAATGGTTGCCTAAAGAACACAATTCTAAGAGAAAATGAACAAAAATATATAAAATTAATATTTATTACTATAAAAAAATAGCAGTAAAACTAGAATTAAATGTAAATGGTAATAACATTAGAACCGAAAGATAATTAATAATTAACTTGAGTCATCTAAAGAACATGAAAACAAAATTGAAAATTGAATAAATTGAGAAAAAAATTTAAGGTAAGATTTTAAGCAAAATTATAAAATTAATATAAAGAAAATAAACTCAGCCTTAACACAATGGAAATATCCGTTGATGTTCAAGCACTGCACCGCACGATACAACGATACCACATGCTATAATGAAAACGGTAGATTCAACGGTGCTCTGACTCCCACTGTAACGGCTCCTAAGTTTTCCAAATGTATCGAAATGTTCTTTCGACTACGTCCGTATAAGATCTCGCTCAAGACCATTTGATCGTGGGTATCAATGTTCCAACGTTGACCAAACTGCCAGCTTATCCTATCCAATACAATCGAACCTCTTGTTAATGATGCGACGGTATATTCCACATGTGCCAAGTACAACGGTATATCCAATAATATACTTAACATATGACCAAAATGACCAAAAAAACTGCTTAACGGCCAAAATTCAGTAAACGAAGACAAAAAATATCCACGCGTACAAGGACGCCAAATAATAAACTATTTAATTGATCAAGACTCTTAAACGCAGTGATATTTCCAATTAATAATACTCCGCACCAAACGGCACGCCAAAGATTCAAATCAAGCCCAACTGTACAACTATCTGAATCAGCTTTCACGATATCCAGCTTGAACGCTCATGACCTCATAAATTCAGTGATACTTTTTTTTTTGTACCAACACCTCGTAACAGCCGCCTAACAAGCGCCACGCCAAAAATTCTACACACAACACTTCAACTGTACAATCGCGCTATTTAACACTGCATAGTGTACCCCGTACGCACTCACAACGTACAACAAGACACTACAAACGTCCATGAAACAACTACGCTTCTATGTAATTTCACTATACGAGGGTATATCAAAAAGTCTTGCAATATCATGTGAAAAAAACGAGTGAGTGAGACAACAATATATTTTTCAAAACCATTTTTTGTCACGATGAAACTTCTAGAAGAACATTTCGATGTAAATTTTACGGTTCGTTTGTTTTTGTCAATTTAGTAACATGTGTTTTGAATTTTTCTTAAAATGAATGAAATTGAATATCGCGCCGTTACTAAATTTTTCTATAAAGATGGACGAAATGCAATTTATATATTCAACTATATATCAAAAGTTTACGGCGAATCTGCACCATCATATGCCACAGTAACAAAGTGGGTAAAATTATTCAAAAGTGGTTTGGAGTCATTATAAGACGATAACCGCTCGGGTCGGCCAGCAGATGCTATTAGCCATGAAAACGTAATTTTGGCTGATTCTATTGTATTGGAGGACCGGCGTATTTCTGTTCCGCGGTTAGCGTGGAGACTTTCTCTTTCATACGGTACCACATATACTATATTACATGACCACCTTCACATGTCGAAAGTAAGTGCGCGATGGGTTCCCCGTTTGTTGAATGCTGAACAAAAAAAAATGCGTGTTTAAACTTCAAAGGCGATTTTAGATATGTACAAAGCAGATCCAGAAAATTTCTTGGGTAACATAATAACAGGCGATGAAACATGGCTTCATCACTAGGATCTGGAATCCAAACAAGAATCGATGCAATGGATTAAACGTAGTGAACCACCACCAAAGAAATTCAAAACTCAACCGTCTGCTGGTAAGGTTTTGGCAACAATTTTTTGGGATGCTGAAGGAATTTTGATAATCGATTATATGCCACCGAAAACCACAATCACAGGCATATATTACGCAGAGGTTTTGCGAAAATTGAAAAAAGCGATCCGGGAAAAACGGCCAAGGAAAGTTAGGAAAAAAATCTTGCTTCTTCACGACAATACACCAGTGCGCAAGGCTAATATTGCTCAAGCTGCATTAAAGGACTGCGGCTTCGTGGAAATTCCGCATCCACCGTACAGTCTAGACTTGGCGCCCAGTGACTACTTTTTGTTTCCCAATTTGAAAAAAACACTAAGGGGCCGGAAATTTTCCAGTGACTATGAAGTACAGTCTGTTGTAAATGAATATTTTATGGAGCAAAAGATGCAAATTGATCGATGTGACAAATGTATAAACCTTAAAGGAGATTATGTCGAAAAATAAAAATATTGCTGTCTCTCTCACTCTTTTTTTTCATATGATATTGCAAGACTTTTTGATTTGCCCTCGTAGATCGACTTTTTATTTGTTTTTATTTAATGGTTCACTTCTATGTATGTAGTTTAACTATCGATCGACTTTTAAGTTGTTTTCATGTATGTACCGTTTCACTAAACTATCACATCTAATTTTTAATTGTTTTCAGTTTTAATTTTAATTATTTTGTTTAATTATTTAACCACTTTACTTTAGTGGCTCAACTTTACGAATGTTACTCCACAAGAGAAATTCTTCGTCTTTTTCAATCAGATAATTGTTGTGTTCTTGTCAAAAAAAAATCTACAACTACAAAAAAAAATTATACCTGTCCTACCAGTTTTTCCCGCCAAACAGCCCAAAAAAAATACCACACCCATCAAAAGAAAATAAACTTTGATCGCGCACTATACAGCTACGCAAATGGTAGCCAATATTTAGGTAATATTCTGATTAGTACCGATGCATAATAAGATTTAGTAGTGAATCTAAAATCAATTCACCTCACGGTGAATTTTATGGAACGAATGTTACAACAGAAAAGTTCGTACAGTTAATAATTATAGAAACGGTAAAAACACGCCCCTTTTATATTCGTATCGAATTTGTATGCACTGCTAACATTTTAATTTAATTTCTAACATTCTGCTTTGGCCGTAGTCAGTTCAAAGGAATTGGTTGTACGCAAGAAATCTAGAAAATTATAATTATTTTATCAAAATGCCAATGGGGAAATCCCATAATTGTGAAAAATATGATCTTCAATGTTACGTTATCAAGGTCGCTCGTATATGCACTTGTTGAATACATATATGGGACAAATAGGATTGAATTTGAAACGGATGATGGCAGATGCCCATTACAAGTGTTATTGATTACATTGTAGTTAATATTATCGGCGATACAAGTGGCCCAAAAATTATACATTGACGCACGTGATGCGTAGATAGATATTTTTAAAAGTGTATACTTGTGATGAATTTTTCTAAATTCTGTACTGTGTACTTTTTTGGACTTCAATCGATTTAATATGTAACTGAAATTGTTTTTCCAATATTGAAATATACACGTGTCGAAAAATAAATTTAATCCTTCAAATTTCTAGTCTCCTTCAAAAATGTAGGCATTCATAAATTATATACAACAAAAAAATAGTTTCCATTCAAAAAATGAAATATGATATGCCTTTAGGGAACACATTGTAGCATAACCGAAACCGTATAATAAAAATCTGTATATGTATGTAAATTATATGTAAACCTACATACTAAAAATGAATGAAAATTGCAAAATCTACTACTTCCAAATAAATAGTAATAATTACTCGTAACTAAATATTTTTTTAGTTTCCAAAAACGTCAAAATACAGTTTTGTGGCAATTAATTTTTATGATGATATTCAGAATTTTGTAAGCTGGGTTGTGTTGTAATAAATTCATAAATTCTGTGTGCTTCAAAAATACGAGCATATAAAAGTTATATGTTGCCGAGAAAACGAAACATTAAAGCACATAACCTAAATTTAATTTTTTAATTATTTATAATAATTATTTATAACTATTAATTTTATGGTAATTTATTTAAATCAAGTACATACATCATTTTTGTTTATTTTGTGTTATGTGTTTGATTATTATTATGAAGTAGGAAAACAGAAAGCTGTTTAGTTGGATTAACTTTGTAATTGGAAAAGTTTTTTTTGTTAGTTCCTCAAAAATGTTGTTTTGTGGTTTTCGGTGTCTGATGTACTATAGACTGTGTTAGAATATTATTTGGGATGATTAATAGTTCATAAAACTTATGGGACTTTCTCTAAATTTATAATCAAGTTTATTATTGTTTAGGTTGACATTTTTGTGAATCAACATTGAGATGATCTTATCTGTGCGGTGATAAAAATGTTTCATATACATAAATAGTCTCCTTTAAGCTTTAATTTAGCATTTGAGAATTTTATTGTTTAAGGCCTAAAAGCTTTTTCAAGTGAGTAATGCTTTTAATTTTATGAATATTTATTATATAACATGTTTTTGTGTTTTATATGTTGTGTGATAATTTTAGATAGTGCATGCAACACTCCAGCAAATTTTATTTATTTTATATTTTAGCCATGTGAGTAAACATAAATTTTTAGTATACACATACAAAATAAGCCACTTTGTAAATAACGCTTAAAGAACGTTTAATCATTTATTTAATTTTAATTATATCTTTGATGTAAATAAATATTGAAATGAAAATTCGATTTGCTATTCAACGGATTAGAGCCATTTTTAAATATATCATTTCATTCACATTTGAATATATTTATATACCAAGGATTTCAAATTTGTGGTTGCCGTAAAACCTCTAAAATTGTAAAACCTGCTGTAAAACCTCTAACTCTGGTACAAAACAGATCTAGGCTTCTATTCTTGAAATCGGTGGAAATGTTCGCGTTCGCATATAGTTTGCTTTAATTTAATTTATATTTTTCAAATTTCTAGCCGGTGACCTACAGTGAGTCGCACTCGTATTCGTAATTGCAGTTTTAAAAACGACAAATGAACAAAAAAACACTTACGTGCATCAAAAATTTAGTTTTTTTATTTTTTAATCAGAAACACTAAAGATAACTTCATTTTAATATAAAAATGTGTGAGGTATGTGTTACATATTTTAAGAAAATTAAAATAAAATGAACTTTAGTTCATATCACTTTCGTATTCGTAATTCATGACAGAAGGTTACTAATCTAGTCAGGTCGTAAATTTTCTATATTTATTTCGGTATTTGGTTTTCTTCATACAACTTGTCGCCCGTCAGACACAAACATGTTAAATTTGCTTTCGTCTGTAAAAAAAAAACCTGTTTCTAAATCTCTAAAATCATGTTTACATGAAACTTTGCAAAATTTAATAATAATAATAATAATAATAATTCCCATCGACCTATTACCCCTCCCAACCGCGCGCGGGGAGTCTCCATCTGGATTATTATTATTTTTTTGAGTATAATTCCAGTGATTATAAACATGGATATCGAACTGCTTAACCTGTGAAATTAAAGAAAAGTAGCAAGCGGGAAAATCTATATTAGTATTAAAATCAAATCTGATTATTAAGAGGCAAACTAGGTGAACAGCTAAGCAAAACGATACCCGTCGCGGACGGAAGGAGAACAGAGGTTGAGTCTGCTTAGTACAAGCAGATTAAAATTGAAAAATATAGCAGTCAACTGATAAAATTTCATAAAATTTGATAAATAAAACAAAATAAAATGTAACAAAACAAAATGTTATAAAAGTTATAAAATATTAAAGGCCAAACCAGTCAAGTTAAATAAAAAAGTTGTTTTAAAGTGCGTTTCGTCATATTAAAATCAATGAAGTGGGAGTATTGGTTAGCCTCGTGAAGCATCCTAGATACAGGTTCATTTTTACCATAGTCAGTCCTATGATGGTCGATTCGAAACATAGGTACCGATCTCAAGGCTCGTGAATTAAAATTTAGATTGATTTTTCCTAAGAGGAAAGGAGAGTCGGTACTGCCGGTTAGCAATTGATGAATAAAAACCACGTCTGCAACAACCCTGCGCCTACGAAGTGGTTGTAAATCAATTAGCTTGAGGCGATCTAGGTATGGAGGTAGGTGAAACATGTCCACCTACGGTAGCCCGCGTAAAGCAAAGCGAAGAAATCTACGCTGAACTGCTTCAATCCTTTTTATGTGAACCACATGATAAGGCGACCACACCTGGCAAGCATACTCGAGCACGGGACGAACGAATGTTAAATAGAGAGCCTTCGTAACATAAGGATCGTCGAATTCTTTTGACCAACACTTAATGAAACCGAGCGCAGCGTTACCTTGATTGACAATGCGATCTACGTGATTTCTGAAGTTCAATTCGCTGTCACAAACGACCTCTAGATCACGAACAGAACTAACTCTGGTAACGGCATCATTGTTAATATAATAGTCACGAGAAATGGACTGTGCACGCTTCCGAGAGTAGGTGACCGTCTGGCATTTACCCACATTCAGCTCAAGGTTGTTCTTTACACACCATACGGAAAATGTATTGAGGTCGGATTGTAATAGGATCCTATCGGTGGTGTTTGAAATCTGTTTGTAAATCTTCATGTCATCGGCGTATATAGATATAGTTGAATTTTTAATTAAACATGCAACGTCGTTAATAGACAGAATGAAAAAAATCGGCCCCAGATGGCTGCCTTGGGGCACTCCAGATGTTGCTGAAAAATGAGCTGATACTGATGTCCTAAACAGAACTTGATAAATACGGTCTTTAAGATAAGAGCCCACCCAACGGAGAAATTGTGGGGGAAATCCAAGAGCCCTGAGCTTAAACAAAATAACTTTATGGGAAATCCTGTCAAACGCCTTGCTGAAATCGGTCAAGATAACATCGACCTCATTCCCTGCTTCAATCATATTTAATGTTTGTGAAGTGAATTCCACAAGGTTTGTGGTCGTGGAGCGAGCTTTGAGAAAACCATGCTGATTGTCGGAAAACAACGGTTTACAATAAAAGTACAATGAATCGTATATAATACTTTCGAACAGCTTGGGAATACAAGATAACTTTGCAATCGGCCTTTAATTACAAATGTCTGATTTGGAGCCGTTCTTATGGGTCGGAATTATAAAGGAACTTTTCCAAATAGATGGGAAAATTCCAAGTGAAAGCGACTTTTGGAAAAGTGCCGTCAGCGGCTGAGCAAGAATATTACTGCAGTTTTTTAGGATGATGGATGGTAGACCGTCAGGACCAGGTGAAAAATCATCTTTAAGTTTGGAAATCTTTTGTACCACGGATTCGTAATCGATTTGAACCGAAGTTAGTGTTGTTTGAACACAGTTATTCATGTGTATGAAGTAATCTTCATCGGGTTCAAAATCACTGTTTGCAAAAGCCAGACTGAAAAAGTTAGCAAAATGGTTTGTTATGATTTGAGGATCATTAGAGGAATGATCTTTATAATTCAGAGTGGAAGGGTATCCGTCGGATTTTTTTTTCAAATTAACAAACCGCCAGAAACTCCTAGGATCGGCTATAAGATTGTACTGCATGAGTCTGATGTAATTCCCGTAAAGTTCGTCCGATAAACTACTGAAATCATTATAACTAATCAAATAGTTAGAGTGATCAGAGTCCGATTTAGTTCTTAGAAATCTATGCCAAAGTTTGTTTCTACGGTTGCGTAATGCTCGTAATTCGCTATTATACCAAGGAGGTGATGGCAATACAGTTTTTTTGCGAGTATACGGAATGGATTGTTCAAAGCAATCAAAAACTACAGAATAAAAATTTACAGTTTGTGTTTCTATGTCATTATTATCATTCAAAATGGTGTCAAAGTTGATATTTGACAACAAATCATTAAGTTTCACAAAGTCGGCCATACGAAAATTAAAACATGGCGGAGTTTCAACATTAAAACTGTCTTGCTCCAGACAAAATGTAATTAAAATGGGAGGATGGTATACATCTATGGCACAAAGGATGAGATTGGTTTCCGATTCGACGCTATTGTTGGTACCAGATGAAAATACCAAATCGAGCTGTCTGTTCAAACTGTTCTTAACCTTGCTGATCTGAAATAATCCAGAGTTCAACATATTATCAGTAAATAAAGCTTCTTTGGTGGTTAGTACATTCGACGCAACATAATGACTGTTATCGTCTGAATAGTCCCATTTCAGACCGGGGAGATTAAAATCACCCACGACAAAGATGTCATCTTGAGTATCCATCAGGTCAAAGATGAAGTCAACAGCGTTAGTAAGAAGTTGATAGGTTACGACCTGGCTAAGTGGGCGAATATAGCAACATAAAATAAAAACATTACTTTTATTATTCTTTATTTTGACGCATATTAACTCGATATTAGCAATGTTGGGAATGGTAACAATTGTACTATCAAAATTGATGTGCACTGCAATAAGAACCCATCTGCCTGTTGAATTTGTGTCAGGACAGTAAAAACCATCTTTGCGGAAGACGTTGAAATCCGAGGAAAAAAACTCGTTACTATTGAAATCACTGTTCAAGTTAGTCTCTGTGAGTGCAAAAATATCAAATGGAAGTCTTTGAACTGCTGAAAAAACGGCGTGAGATTTGGTTCTAAGTCCCCTTACATTCTGGTAGTAGAGGGACAAGCTTTTAAGTTTTTTGGCTCTGCTATGTTATTATTATTAATTCGGAAGTCGACAAATTCTTTAAGAAAAGTTGTTTCGGGCCATGATTCAGGGGAGAGCAACGTATCAAATACAGATTCAGGGATCATTAATTTAAACGAAGCAACTTGTCCATTGAACCGGGATATATTTTTACATTTGATTCTTTGTCCCTGGATGTTATGCCAATACAGAATTAACATGTGATATAACATCGGCGTTAGTTGTGGTGTTACACAATCTGGATACAAATATAAATTTCGGTTTAGGGACTGCTCTAAGGATAGATGGCGGATTAGCAGGGTTATTGGAGAAGTGAGCGGATATAGGGGCTATTAGTGTTGGAGATGTAGAATTGTTGATTGAAGTAGTGTGAGAAACGCGAGCTGCAGATGTTGTAGGTGAAATACGGCTGTTGTTTGACTGAGAATTTGTTGATAGAAGTTCTTGTTGAAGGGAGATGGCATTTGGAGGAGCTTCTGATGCTGCAGGTCGGTTTGTTATCGCGCAGTTCATCAATTCGCTACAAATGTCCTTCGTTGTTTTAAGTTCATTCTCAAAGCAGGAGATAGATGAAAGTATATGTTCGGAGATGTTGATAGTGTTTTTCTCAAAACCATCACTAAGAGCGAAACTGAAATCATCGAATTTACGAGAGAGGTCTGCTATATCCTTCGAGTGTGATAATAAGTGTTCATTAGTGAGCTGGCTGTGATTCCTAAATTCACTTGTAAGTTGATTGTTGTGTTGTTTAATTAGTGACATATTCGTATTCATGTCCGAAAAAATTAAATCAAATTTGTTGCAAAACATCTCATTCACCATAGCGTCGAAATTATCGATAAATTTTACAACTTTTACAAAGTATTTATCATGACTGAAGTTGTTAAGTGCGATCGATTTGGTGTTGCTTGCAATACTGTCATCAATGCGGTCAAGCGAACTCGACATGTCATCAACACTAGCGCACAATAAATTTAGTTTTTTTTCCATATTAAAAAGACGGTTACAGTTTGCGTCAAAGTCTAATTTACAGTCCTCCACGCGATTTGCAATTGTAGCAATGGATTCGGTTATAAACGGAATTTTGGCATACATATTGCTACCATTTTTGCATTCAATGCAGATGAAGGAAAACTTCTTTAAAAAAGCGGAATCAGCGCGCAAGTGAGGTACTCTCTCAGAGGAGTGATCAAACGCTGAGCCGCAGAAGCAGCATACAATTATAGTATTCATAATTAAAAAAGTAAAATTAAAAAATAATATGCACGCGAATACAGAACAAATTTAACCGTTAAAACATAAAAAAGATACTTAGCTGCAGTAATCGTGTTATATTTGTTGTATGATGTCCAATGCGTCTCTTCTTAATCCCGTTAATTTGATTATTTTAATGTCAGTATTGGTTGTGAATGGCCGCACAAATTGATGGAACAATATTATTTTGTGATGTCGACACTAAACTGCAGTTACGATATTCAACGTAACAACAACAACAACAACAACACACACCAACCAAAACTCGATTATTGTATATTATATTTACCAAAAACGGTACTAGTTCAAATATAAATAAGTATTTTAATTCAATAGACACTGTTATTTATAATAGTATAAATATTCACGTTTCACAAATATTTGAATACAGATACAAACATGTATAACTTTTTACGAATCACTACGGTATTGAACGCGAATAAAATCTAAGTGACATAATATATCAACAGATATATCACGGAATCTTACAATATTATCACAGTTATGAAATTTACGATCGGGTCACAATGTTTAAAATAAAGTAATATTATTATCACAGATATATTAAGATTACATGTTTATTATTATCCGCACAAGTATATCACGTTAATTTGGTAAAATCGCAGAAAACAAAAATTGATAAAACTTAGAATGAAACTTTCATTACACAAAATAAACTATGCACATTTAAATAATTATGTTAAAGGTCACTATCACCAAATTAAAAAGAGCAAAAAATACGGTAAAATAGAAAGATAAAATGAAATGAACCAAAATAAATTGATTAAAAACACGTCTGCACTAGACGAAGTCAAAAATAGTATTGAGTTGTTAATCTTATTTTCCGATTCTTCTTACTGATCCATGGTTTTTTTCTGGCTACTCCACCGTTATATCTAGCTCTCGTTAGCACGCGCTGAACAGTATCTGGGTGTACATTTTTATTAAAAGAAGTTGTTACAGGCTGGCTACTGCCAACCTGCAGATTTTCTCTAAGCACCTGCAGACGCCTCCACGGTGATTTTTGCCGGCTACGTTCTCAGGGAGGAGTGCTAAGGTCGTGGGGTTTGAGGCATGCAGGGCTCCTGGCTTACACCGTGATCATACAGAAAGTTAGGGGAACGCAAATAATAATAATAACCGAGTTCCGCCGAAATTCGTCGGCCGGAACCTGAGGAACGAACAGCAGATAATCAAATAATAAATAGATAAAAAAAAATGATAACGGAAGAGGTGCCTTGGTGCGCGCATCCATTCGAATTCAAACAGGGCAAAGCCCCGGTTACGAAATTGGATGCGGGCACCAAGGAACCGCAAACACTAAACCGACACAGAGGGAGTCTCCGCTCCCATCATACCACACCCGAAAAATTTAGTAATTCATTTTACTTAAACCCAAAAAACAAAAGAAGAGAAAACAACTTCCCTTTCCCCCCGTGCCACGATAAAAGAGAACGAGAGAGAGAGAGAGAGAGAACAATGCGTACCGAGCGTGCACCCGCTGTGCGGCGCTCGATTACAAAATATTTTGAAATTTAATATAATATAAAAAAAATGTAAAAAATGAAATCAAAAAAATTTTAAAAAAATAAAAATAAACAAAACAGTACCTTAATTAAAAAAAATTCGAAATGTTGCGGCCTTGTGCGGCCGTCATGCCACAAGTACCACCCGGTACCCGGATCGTTGCGGCTTTATGTACCGTACACCACCGATGCGGCCTTGGTGCCGTTGGTGTGGCGGGAAATCTCCCCAATAATACAATGGGTTGCGGCCTTGCGCCGTTACTAAAATAAAAAAAAAAAGAGTGGCCTCAACTGGCCATCCGTATCGATGCGACCTTGTGCGGTCGTGCGTTGCGGGGCCTTTCCCCGATACCAAAAATAATACAATAGCCGGTTGACTACCGTTAGTTGCGTTGCGGGGTCCCGTGTTGACTACCCCGTTGCCGGATTCTGACGGAAACTCCGCACTACCCAAACGGCTGGCCTCAACTGGCCACCGAAACCGCTTATATTTTGCCCGGTTGGGCCTTAAAATGTTGGGCGTCCTTCGCCTTAATCCCCAAATAAAATTGAGTGGCCTCATCTGGCCACCCGTATGTTGGGCGTTGACTCGCTTTACCGCAAAACAACTTGAACCGTAAATTTTGGGCGTTGTCTCGCCAAAACAAATGTCTGCCCTGTTGTTCCACTTGTCACTACCCCAACTATTATCAGGCTCTCAATTGCGGTACCCTCACAAACTGGATATCATCCACTTTTAGCCCTCGTAAGGCAGCCTTTATGGCTGGCGACAGTAGAGATTGCCGATAAAATTCACACTACTTCTTTGCCACTAACAAAATTTGAATCGGCACTAAACTCACAAACGACCAAAACACAAAACTTTGTTATACGATAATTTTTCTCAACATCCACCTTTATTTTCGATATATTATTATTATTATTATTTTTATTTTTTAGATAAAACAACAATTTATTCCAATTTTATATCAATAAAAAACATATTCACAAACTAAATATGGCGTCAAAACTTATTTCCTTGTGAAAATCACAAACTAAATTAAATTTACTCACAAACCAAAAAAAAACTTCTTTTTTCGTGAAAATCACAAACTCAATGACCACAAGAAAAAATTCTTGCGCCGCACAACTCGTAAAACGTTCTAGAAGAAATTAATCTCTCTTCTCTGTCTCTCCTTTATATCAAATTTTCGTTGGTATAAAAGAGAGACAAATAAGAAAAACATTTTTTCCAAAACGTTTTACTTTGCACACACTCGATGCGCATTGTTCTCTCTTTCCCTCATTCTTTCTCACCTCTGCGCCACCTCGCGATGGGGCACAAAACAAAACGTCTAGAGTGCGTTCATAACACATTTGAGGTGAATAAAAAATAAGAGAAGATGGTTGCGACCAACACAGTCGTAACAAAGTATTGATTTGCGCTGTTAACTTTGAAGCACTTAAACGAGGATCTCTTTTAATTTCGCGCACAATATACTGTTCCTCTGCAACAGTAAACGTTTTGAGGTTCGTACTTCGCGGTAAATTTTCTACTCGATTTTCAATTTGGCATCGTTTTACGATGTATTGTATTGTAGAAATACTTCTTTGCACTATTTGGCTGATTTCTTTAAAAGTTTTCTCTGCTTCCCGATGGAAAATTACTAATTTTCGTAATTCAATTGATATTTCACCTTGTTTACGCCCCATTTTACTAAAATTTGGATTAAATTAATCAATTAATTAATACATTCGAAACTAAATGCTGTACTGATATTAAGTGCAAAGCGAAACCGCAAAAACAAAAAACGGATAATGATAAATAACGGTAAAATTCAAACGCAAATGGAATTTTTCGAATACGAATGCGACGCTTAATTTACCTCATGTACAGATTTTAATTTTTTTCTTTCAATTGCGCCGTTATCGAACCCTGTTTTTCATCCTATAATGAAGATTAAGAGAGTACTTAAGAATTATACAAAAGATCAAATTATAATATCTTTTGTATATTTTTGTAATCGAGTTTTTTTGGAAAATATTTAATTTACGAATACGAGTGCGATGTATATGAAAAATGTTTTTCAAATTTGTTTGCAAAATTTCAGTTATTTATTTCCTTACCAAAAGAAAAATTCCGCATGCGGAATTATTCCTTTAGTAGGGAAATAAATAATAGAAAACTTGCAAGCAAATTTGAAAAAATGATTAATGTATTCTAACATTTGCTGGTTAATCTGAACATTTTTACAAAACCTAGGATATGTTGGTGGTTATGGCGGATGGTATGATGAAACATGGTATGTGGGATCGAATTGAAAGAATGGCAGACAAAGAGAAGTCGAAAACAACTTTATCTCCAATATCTAGCAACCATTCGTTGGGCTAGTACAAATTCTAGCTAACAATAAAAAAGGCATTAATGTAATGGATAATGCCATAGCAGAATATACGTTACAAAATTCCGCTCAAAAATTCGAAACACAACCATAATTCAGTGCAATGTCCAAATAGAAGACGAAGATGAGATGCACGTGAAGGTTTGCAATGAAAGTTTTGCTTAAAACTATTTTCAATGAACAACTATACTCTACAATAGTAAGAAAACCCAGAAATGTTGTTAAGACTTCAAAGAAATTTCAAAGCAAAAGTTGAAACTGCGGTAATACCGATGTGACACCATCATATGGATTCAAGCATTAGACTATATGCGTATTATAATAATGGAGAACGACTCTTCGACTTCTGCGTCATAAACCAGCTGATATATCCGATCAAAGAACAAAGAACCAAACATATCACGTAACCAGAACATTCTCACGTCAATCCAAGATGTCAGTTCAAGGAGAATTGCAGACATTCACAGTGACCGGTAATATCACAGCTCCAAATTATAGTGTCGCTGTAAGACGCATCAAGAAAAAACGGAAAAAATCTAACACCGATTTTTTTTTAGATTATATAAATATCACCTGGAGAATAAATAATGGAGAGATGCACAACTGAACAAAGAACCAGAATACTACAATTTTATTATTTATATAAATTATTTATCGATAAATTATTTTAACGCAAAGAGCATATCGTCGCCATTTTAATGTCAGAATTTCACCCTCTGAACCAATGATTCGTTGGTTAGTTGATCGTCACCACCAACATGGCACCGTAAGAGATTTGTTCCGAACCAGTAGACTAAGTTTAATTCGCACTGCGGAAATTATTGAACGTGTAGAGCAAAGGGTTAACGAAACACCAGAAACATCTACCAGAAGACGTTACGGCGACACTACGGCGCTTTTTAAAAAATGATTTACTGTTGTGCGGAGATCATTGTCGACGTCTAAATTTTGCTGTTAAATTTCAACAGTTGGTCAGAAATGAAGTACATTTTATTAAAAATCTGGTTATGAGTGATGAAGCTCGTTTTCATTTGAATGGCTTTGTTAAGCAGAACTGTAGGTTCTGGAGTTCTGAAAATCCAAGAGCCATTCATTAACGTCAATTGCACCCCATTTGGTATGGTATGGCATTACAGCTGAAAATATCATTGGGCCTTACTTCTTCGAAAATGAAGATAGAAAGTGCTGTAACCGTAAATGGAGAGCGGTATCGGTTTGTGATAGAACATTTTTTATGTCCTGCTCTTGAAAACAGACCTAAGATGTGGTTTCGGCAGGATTAAGTGATTGTCCACACTGCCCGAGACACAAGTTACGATACGGCTCAGCAGCTTTCTTTGTGAGAAAAAAAACGCAAATTAAAATTAAAAATAACAACACCGGATGTACCGCCGAAATCTGTCGGACGAGAAACGGAACGAAATTATTATTGCCGGTTCCAACCAATACAAAATGGAGTCTCCCCTCCAATCATACCAAACCTGAAAGATTAGCAATTATTATTTTGCTTTTTATTAAATCTCAGGCGAGGAAGTGAAACCCAAAACCCGCAAGAGAATCAACCAACAACAATAAAAATAAACGCTGAAAAAATTTTGGGCAAAAACAATGTACATACGTCTCCCACAATTTAGGAAAAAATAAATTTCTTTTTTTTTTATAAAATTACAGATAAAAATTTAAAATTGTGCAGAAAAGTAAATTTAAAATATTTAAAAAAATTTAAAGAAAGAAAATATAAAAATAAAAATTAAAACAATAAACATACTCATCATACTCAAAATATATATTATATATGTATATGCAAAATATGTAAATAATTAGTTGCTCAATTTTCACACCCAAAACTTGACTTTATCTTGAAAATTTCAAAACAAGACTGACTAAAAGAATTTTTCGCACCAAACAAAAACCTTCTGGAATGTTCTTTTTTGTCGTTGTTCCCTTATTTCTGTGCGCGTCACGTTCACACTCCTTGGAACACGCGTATATAAAAAAAGAAAACAACACAAAAACTTCCATGTCGTCGTGTGATTGTACACACATACCCGGTGCACATTGGTCTCACTCCAACATTCATTCGTCAACCCAACAAACAAAAGGGTGGTACAAAAGACAATAATCAACAAGTCATTTTAGACAATACACCAAACATCCGATTACATTGAAATTAAGTAGAGACCCCAACCAACCGATTACAATGAAATCAATTAAAGGGTGTGTAGCATTGTTATGACTGTGCAGTCGTAACAACAATGGCACTTTTAAGGCAAATTTTTGGAGAGCGAATAATTTCCAGAAACTCGGAGATTAATTGGCCAGCGCATTCGCCAGATATGCAACCGACTATTTTATGTAAAGTTATTTGAAGGACCAGTATATGTGAACAAGCTCGAGACAATCAAGGCCAACATTGTTGCAGAATTGCCAACATTGTTGCAGAAAAAAAAAATTATAAAGGAAAATGTTATTAAATTTTTAAACCCCATGGTGACCTTTGGGCCACCCTGTACAAAGTTTGGAATACCATTTGTCCTATCCACACGTTGAAAAAATCGTCAATTCACGTAACAAAAAGGTCTCTGGAGTGGAACCCACAAGAGAAAAGGAATGTCGGACGACCAACTAATCGACCATTTGACCCAAAACCTGGTTTAATATCAACTAAATATCAATATTTTAAATATTTTAATATTTTTAAAATATTTTAAAACCGAGCACGAGATCTCGAGTCGACATTCAATTTTTTCACAAACGGGAAAAGTAGCACAATTTATTGCGCAATTACACGTGTGTACCAACCTTAATCTGCCATTTCAATAGGAAATAAATGTTTATTTTTGCATCAAATAGTTCGTTCGAATACGGGAGTTCTTATGGACAAAAAATTGGTCCAAATGCATATGATCAGTGTATTTTTGTTTGTCCTATAGGTCTTTCATTATTGCAATAAGGACGCCCGATTTTTAAATGAAAAAAAAATAAGTTGTGTGTGAGTGTGAGATATCCGCCCATTAAGTATAGAATATAACTTTGGCTTTGCCTGGTGGCAAGTATTCTAGAGGTTCAATTTTCGATTACTGTGTCTCATAAATCTGGGTGTATTTGCTGGATGGCATTCGTTATGTTGACTTTCACGGTGGCCAGTTCGCACGGTCTTGGTGTAATGTTTGCTAATATTTTTAACAAAGACGGTAGACCCACCTCTAGCGTTTTAGTCACAAATTTTAATAAATGAATTTTCTGTTCTGACAAAATTGACAAATGGCAATTCTAAATGTTCTGTTAATTGGATTGGTGTAGCATTAATGGAATCTCACTCGTGGCTTCATGTCATTCTTGTCGCTTATATATAGCTTCCATAGCTCACGTCCTTGTTTTGGTAGGCATGCATTTATCATTTCTATACATTGTAATATCTTCTCGGGTGGATTTTATTTGGAAGCATTAGTTAACTGCTGAATTATTTGGGTGTATAACATCTCCTTTCTTCCCCTATGGCTAGTGTTTGTAGCGGCACTTTGGTTGTAGTTTGACTTCTGTCTCTTTTAGTGTTAAAGTTTGGTGTCGATTGACGCGTTTTCTTTTGCCGGTCGATGCACTGAACAGTTTATACATTTTGCATTTTACATTTTGCATTTTGTTGCATTGAAATTTTCAATTTTCTCCCGTTTAAAGAGTCTTTCTTCAATAGGCAATTATTTATCTTCTATTATATCCTCCTTTTTGCAAGTTGGGTGGTGACCTCTAGCCATAACCTTAATTTCTCGGTTATTTTTAATTTCGTAGGTATATACCGCGCCTTACCCACTCGAGTTAGCTTTTTGGCTAAAGCTCTTCATGAAACGGGTTTTTTTGTATTAATCTTCTGCAAATTGTTGATTTTTGTCAATATTCTATACACTGAAAAAAATAATAGGGTGAAATATACAAAAAATAAAAGTAAATTTTACTTAAATTCGCTGTTGAAATTGAGCCTAAGTTGCGCAAAGTAAACTTAACAAATTTCTAAATGTGAAATTAACTTCATGCTATGTAAGAATATTTTATAAAAAAATTGTGTCGTTGCATGTAATATTTACTTCACATTTTGTTGATTCAACTTATTCGATGAAAGAAAATGAAAATATATAATACGTATACGTAAAATGAAAATATGTGTACATATGTGGTACAAATGTACAATTAACTTTAATTTAAGTAAAATTTACGTTTTGCTTAGTCTAAAAAATACAATCGTGGTTCTTTTGTATTATAACAAAATATTTGTTAGGTCTCAGTCTCACCTTTTCAAAACCAATGAGATAAAAATTTTGAATCTTTTACTTAAAAGATTCGATGATCATCGTCAGATTAGATAATTATATCGAATCATCATCAGATTATATTATGTAGCTATCAAACTACGAAAATGATGTGTAACAATTCATGTATTTAAATAAAATAAACATCAACTGACTTAGCGAATTATATTAAAAATGCAAAAATAATTATTAAATATTGCCGATGTAAATTTAACACACCAATTTGCAACCTTTACCTTGCAAGTATAAACTTTGGTTAAAAAATTTATTTTACATTGTCTAAGTAAATTTTACTTGTTAACAATAAGAATAAGAATATAGTAACGATTTTTTGATTTACATGATTTTTACGTATGATAAAGTTCTTTTAACTATTTAAAAGTTTTTGATTTGTTTTATTTCGACAAATTGTTTTTACATTTCAAAAATTGTTATTTTAACTTAGGCTAATTAAAGAGAACTTATTAAATTTTTAATTAGCATGGGTAAATAATGTAAAATATTATGTTATTTTTACAATTTTTAATTTACTTAGCAGGTTATGTAAAAATCGCATCGATTATTTTTTTGAGTGTAGCCGGGTGTGGATACCGATTTCTTTACAGACAGGATATTCATAAACTGTTTAATGTCAATCTTGCGTTGTACTTTTTGCTGGTGTTGTGAGAGTCCTAAACATGCACGGGTTCAGTCGTTTCATTTTCTTATGATTGTAAATGCTTTAGAACTTCTGGTGAGAATTCCACCATTGGTTTTAAGTTCTTTGGGTGTGTTTTTTGAAATTAGACCAGATTGCAAGTTTATCATCATTTGTATTAAATTCGGCGTTATTTCAGGCATTTGTGCTGTTTTCATTAAAGTAATAAGAGGAGTTTCCAAAATTTCTAACAGTCTGATATTCTTTAGCTACTCATTTTCTTTCTCTAACTTAGCAATTTTGTTGCAGAAGTTGTATTGCCATTTTTCTATTTCACTAAATCTGTTCCATAGATTTGAATTTTCGTTTTTCTGCTGAGTCACGGGCTGTGTTTGCCTAAGTGATGATCTAGATATTTTGGAGTTTCGTTTGAATGAGAATCGAAATGGTTACGTTACCTCAGAATCAATTAAGCTCGGTCCATGTCTTTAAGCATTTCTTACTGAAACAGCTACCATCCTAGACAGTGACTTCGGTAGTGGATTATCAGTGCAGAGAACATCGTTTGCTAGGTTCACGGTGTTTGGGTAAATTATGCGCAGTTGAATTGGGAGGTGAATAGGAAGTTTGCATCGATTCTCAAACAATACAGAAACGTGGTTTATATTATTTAAAAAAAAACAATTAGTAATGAATCGGAGAAATTGTTTCTGCTTATTTAAATAAAGAATTCTGATGAGACCCAAACAAACTTTTCAAAATTTGGAACGATTCCGTTGCGAAATATGTGTAGATTTGATGAATTTCTGACCAACAAAGAAAGACCGAAAAAATATCATTTATGAATGTCGCTCTTTATTCTATTTTCTGCCCTTAAATAGTTTGAAACCAATTATAATTAAATTAAACAATATGCTGAATTTCTGATTAACACAAGGAGGTTTCAGCGAGGTTAATAAGAATTATCGTTATTCGATTCTATGCAAAATATTAAAATTTAAGAAAAATTTGCTTCATGTTGAGTTTATAAAAAAAAAATTTCTCGCGTTTACGTAGAGTTATTTTAATTTAAACTGATTATTTTAAGATACTGGTCCATGGGAAACAGTCGTCCATGGATTAGACAAAATTTGGCGGATACCAGCCAAGAAGAGATTGAGTCTATATACGGGGGAAATTGCACGCACATACAACTTTCATTGTTGTTGAATCAGCCGATGATTCGCGTTGGTAAGAACAAACGTCAAATTGAGCAAGTTACACAAGCTATGGTGGTTGTTCCATTTCAAGTTGTTACTGCCAATGCAATTAGTGTGTCTAATGGTAATGTCTAACGTTAATATTCGTAAAAACCCCATCTGGAGCTCCGATAGTACTGAACAACTATTGGCTAAAATGAAATCAACTGGATATCCAACATCAAAAAGACGAGCTCGACTACCTATGTTGGGTAAGGGACAAGAGCGGCTACAATAAATGCTATTAGTTAATCTGTTCATTGAGGTATTAGACATGGTCATTGTCGGGAAAATTATCGTCGGTTCTCTCACCGAAAATTGTGATATTATACGAAATTGTACCGACTACTTCAAAATCTAAAATTGATTTAAAAAAGCTGAAACAATCAAATTCTACAATTGTGACTGCTGGAACGATAAACACCATGACTCTCGCAAATTTTCATAAACTGGCAATCAAAAAGTTAGTGTTTCCGCCAAATTAATTTGTTCAATTAAAGCTACAGTCGGCTCCACAGAATATACAAACATTCTTAACAATCAAACAACCGTTCCCAAGCCAACTGTAATACCGTCAACAGCTCAACGTGATAAGCCCAAATAAATTTAAGTGTAATACAAATATATTTGATATTCCCATCGCTTCCGCCGACAAAGATGGTAATGTACAAGAATCTTCAAATATTAATACGTTTACCACCGTACCTTCAAGTGCTCCAATTATTACAAATCAACAGTTGCCACAGATGCACATCCAAAAAGATGATACAATTACAATTCTGCGGCAGCAACAAAATAATCCAAATTTACATAATACTTTGATCCATAATTTTGTCGTGAACAAAAAATCAAAATAAGAGTGTGTTCATAAATCGAAATGTGGTAAAAAGAGTTCCAAACATTACAACGAGAATTTTGTAGCCACAGAAATATGCCAAGGATAACGGTAAAAAAAGTTGTAAATTTACTACCAAATTTACTAAAACCAATTAAATTGCACTGGTGGTGCATTTCAAACCCATCACCAGTCACAACCACAATTTTTAAAAAATAATTTAACAATTTTTTGTGGGTTTGTGCATAAAATTTACCAAATTAAAAATTGCCAAGTAAACAAAAATCCTTAATTTCATATACGTTGAGTATACATGAATAAGATATTTATAGAATATTGAAACGCATACGAAAACCATACACCTACCATTACGAGTTTCTCAAGATTTTATAATTTTTGTATATAATATTTACATGTCTTTAATAAGAATTATAATTAAGTTGATACATTACACAATTTATTTTTGCAAGACGTTGCTTACTTACCACTACATTACACTAAATTTTAATGTAAAATAAAAATTAAACAAAAAAATTAATTAAAAATTAATTTTTAGTTAAAGCGAAACATTTTTTTTTGTACATTTTAATTACAGCAAATATTTTTTCATCATTTCTGTTTTCGATGAAAAATGCGTAGCGGAAGTAATATGGTTTTGTTTCCTCGGTTTTCCGCGTAAAATATATACGTTTAAAAAATTGATGGGTGTGATGAGGTTTGAGATTAGGGAGTAATTATATGTGAAATATATCAATATCAGGCATTTCAATGGCTTTTAATTGCACAATTAATCTAAATTTTTTTAAAAGAAGGTTTCGCGGAACTGGGTTTCAGCGAATACTGATGTATTTTGTTTTCTTAATTCACTTTAATGAGATAAAATTTGTTGTTTGTATCCCTATCAGGTTCAAAATATTTTTGCTGATTTTGTGCCAAGTGAATTCCTTAACCTATATTTTTATTATATAAAGTTTATTTTGGAAATTTATTTATCTAAAAGTGTTTTATCTCATTAAACAAATAAATCAGAGAGTGGAATTATTCCAAATAAAATTATTTAATTATCGTGTGTAACCGAAATCTTTGAGAAATTTCTCGTCTTTCCATAACCTTTTCTAAACCTAGAGGAACTTCAAAAACACAAATATTAAAAAAGGAACGTCCTTCACCATAAAGACCAGTGGCACTATTCAGGTTTTCCCTGGGAATAGGGAATTGGGAAAAACATTTTCGTACAATTTTTGACCAAATCATATTTTTATGGCCTATTGAAGGAATACGTTTAGTGCAAAAATGTTCAAAACAAAGTTAATTGGGAAAATTTTGTTCCCAAAAATTTTTATAGGATTTTTTTTTTTACCATTTAACTTTGTTTCGAAAATATTTACACCAAACTTATTTTCTCAGTAGGCCAGAAAAATACAATTTAGACAAAAATACTATGATAATATTTTTCCCAATTCCCTGTTCCCACGGAAAACCAGAATAGTGAGAGTGAGAGGGAGAGCGACAGAAAGCGAGGGAGCGAGTGACAGTGAGAGAGAGAGAGAGAGAGAGAGAGAGAGAGACAAAGAGAGATAAATCTGCTTATTCATGTGCTTCGGTGCAAAGGCGATAAATTTAGAACTAGTTGACGATATGAACAGTTAAGCTTTCCTTGGTACACTACAAATGTTAATCGCTGGATGAGGCATCCCGCAAGAAATATTCAGCAACAATGGGTCCAATTTTGTAGGAGCAAATAATCGTCTTCGGAAAGTATTTTCTTAACTTATAAAAGGATCGGAGGTATTTGGGAAGCTACCATCAGATCCACATGATTCCACTTGATTTTAATTCATCCTGGTCCTGACGAATCGCTCTACAAAAAAAGGAAGGGCAAATCATAAAGCTAATTCGCAAATTATTATTATAACCGCCCAGTGTTTCATATGAAGCGAATCAAATACTCAATTCTACTTAATTTAATTACAATCATTCGTTCCTTATGCTACTTTGTTTAAATCAAGGGCCAACTAGGGGAAATATTTCTTACTCATAAAAAACAAAATGGCAATTCTGTAGTGTTCACACGAAATTAATTGGTATTATTTAAGCCTAAGCCGAACTTTTAAATGTTGCGGCTATTGAGTGCCTTTGGCGCTTAGTTTTATGTCAAAATGAATAAATCACTCTAATTTTGTAAGCCGTTCAGCTTGGTTCATTATAATAAATAATTATATGTATTTTACCAAAATCAACAACATTTCATTTAAAAAATAAATGGCATTTCATCTCATCTCGTAGGAATTCAGGAAATATACTCCCGGCAAGTGAATAGCCTTCAACAAAATTATTAATTTTAAAATTACATATTTTTATTTTCAGTATTCGTTAACCACAGTCCAGCCATGGATTTGTATACTTATAATTTTGTAACATTTTAAACGGCTTGCCAAATAGATTTAAAGAAATTCGAGGAAACTAAAGTGAGACGCGACACGAAACAAATTATCAACAAACATTATCAGATGTTGTCATTGTTTACCGCATTTTCGCACTCAAAACAAAATTCCTCATAAACGAGCGAATTCACCATCCATTACCCTTAATTCCTGTATTAAATTCGCTAAACCTCATAATAATTTTATTATCACAGTATTTTTATACAACCATGAAAAGTATTTTACACGGCAATAACTTTTCCAGATTAAAATAAAATTATAATAATTAGATTTTGCCGGAAAGTTTTATTATAAAAAAATTGTATTTGAAAAGTTAAGTTTTCAGTTTATTTTTATGCATGAATTTTATATTTTTCACCATATAATTATAAATGTAAAATGTTACAGTAGAAAATTATGTTTTATTTAAATTTTTAGTTTTAAGTGATTTTTGATTATTTGAGAAGTGTACAATTAGTACAACAAAAATATGGCGTTGGAATGTATAAAATTTTAGCATTTAGTTATATTTCCGCACAAGTTTAAATAGCAACACCACTAATAATGTTACTAAATTATTGCATTTATTTACTAATCTGTAGCAATAATAAACCAATTCCTGTCTAAAAAATATCGATTCGGCGCTAAAGCACTAAAAGTCACGCATCCTGATAGTTAGTTAGTAAAAGATCTAGATATTACTATTTTACTATATTAAAAAAAAAAAAACTATAACAAGAATTTATTAATATTGACAAAAATATATAAAATAATAAAAATAATAATAGTAATAAAATTATTATTAAGCTGGAAAAACACGAAATCGAAAATTTTTCACATTTTCATTTTACGCTTTCATCGTTTTCCTTCTCTCCATCGCTTCCCTTCCCACATAGCGAAATATTATACTATACACAGTGTCGCATTATATAGCGGAACAGATGTTAAACTAAATTTTCATTTTATTGATAACAGCATAAATCATTATCGTTAGAATTGAATTGAAATGGATTGCCGTCGACAATGAAAAGCAAAATCTGTATATATAATGCAACACTATTAACAAATTGAAAATTTATTAGAGCTTAAAGCTTTATTTTTTAACACCAAATTTGTACTCACTACGTATGTATAGTGTGATTGATAGTTTTCAGTGAAAATACGTTTAAATTATACGCGAGTATTATTTTCGATGGTTGCCACATTGAAATCGAAATGCTGTTAAAGTAATCTAAAATGGAGCTAACAAATTTTTTACTATGCTCTCATACTAAAGCCATGTTAAGTTGCATATGACTAATTACGATATCGTTCCTTTCATTTAGAAAATTATTTGATTTGTTTTCTGAACCACAATCTACCCTAAGAACTGACGTTACAGTAAGATGAAATTTGGAGTTTAAAATTAATTTATTTTTTTTTAATTTGAAAATTTCTATTTTTTTGTACGAAAAAATTTAACATATTTATCATATGTATATAAGAATAGATAAGAATGAGTGGTTACCAGTATTGTACGCCTACCCGTATTTCGGAATTGTCTACATGTTGGTGTCGCAAATAGCGTAGACAAGTGGTTTTTGAGTAGACAATGTCGAGAATTGGTAGGTTACTGCTTATTTGTTGTTTTACAGTGCGAAGTCGTAACCTTTAAAATTATTCAAGATTTTCCATATCATATTCAAATTTTGAATTCGCATTACCAATTGCTTTTAACATTATCAAACCGTAACACAACATACATATTACATAATATTGCCAGATAAATGGGTAATGTTATGCTCTAATCGGAGAAATTAAATTGTTGGTCTAAGAAGTCAAAATTTTGTTATTTCTTTTCGAAAATATGGGTATATTGAACAATTATTCTAACTAAACTAAACTGTCAATAAGTCTATTTTCGAAATTGATTGTACATAGCAACAAACAGATATACCAAAAGATAAAAACGGTCACTCTGTCGGCTTAAATCTGCCTAGACTTTTGGCATTTTATTATTCGTTTAATAGTTGGTTAGCTATTTGGCGTTTAAAACAATGGTGTACTTTTGATTTCAACTTTACGTCTTACTATTTGAAATTGCACCTTGATTTTTCCCAAATTTGGTTTTTCTCATTGATTTTGCAACAAACTGAAATGATCACCGGTGATTGAGCACCGAGTCTGTCGTGCCAGTTTCTTCAAAATATTTTTTATTTTCACTGATAACGATCAATATCAAATAAGTTTAATGTGCGTATTTTGTTTGTCCGTTAAATTTCCAAACTTTCTTTATGCTACAGTTTCAGTTTATTAGCCAAGGCGGCGTACAAAACTTGAAATCTTATTCATGTTCTGATGCTGGCTCGACTGGCAATTTGGTTAACCGATGTTTTCGTTATTGGTACAAGCATAACAATTATAAAGTTCTAGTTTTTAACATACGAATTCTTTTAAACCTTTTAAATTGTACTAAAGCATATATGTTCAAGAAACGTCCATTTTCCGAATCAACCCCATTTTCTGAGCAAAATCGGTAAAAGTGCCAATACAAATTTAAAAAACTGTTTTATGGATCAGTAATCTTCGTTAACTCTTCACCCAATAGATTATTAGAATGGTTTTACTAGTAAAGTTGCTGCACCAATCCTCCCAAAGTGACTAAACAATACTACGGGTATATATTTACCATTGCGGTAGTATTATGTACAATCGATTTTTAACAGTCTAAACGAATTTAAAAATTTAAACTTCAAACGTTTTGTAATTTAACCGTAACAAATGAAGTTGGGAATCGATCTTTGACGTAGCTTTAAGCTCTCTCAGCAATGCGGCATTTTACATTCCCTCAATGCTTTAAAATCGACGGCTCTTTAAATTTCTCTTTTCGCGCGTCTCGAAAAAAGTCACACGGGGCCATGTCAGTAGTTCTGCATTGATGTTGTCGTCCATTCAGGGATGATATTGGTAAGAAATCAAAAGCAGTCTGATAAGCTTCACATCAAAATAATAATTTGCAAGAACCAAATCGAATTTGTTGAAGACTAAATATTTTAATTTTTGGTGCAACATAGTTCATGGCTCAACGCTAATTCGCTAAAAGAAGACGAAGTAAAAAAAAAATTATAATAAATTTTATGTTTATTAGTATAATATTTATTATAAATAGTTTAGTCCATCTTCAACAGATGTAGCAACTAGCGGTCACACACTCACCACGAGCGCTCTCCACCACCACCAAGCGCTATTGTGGCGCCATTCAAATAAAATCATAAATAATTTAACGATATAAATCACTTGTTTTAATTATTTTAGTGATAAAATATCAAGTGTTATATTTTCTGGTACATCAGAGATTAGGCATCAGCATGTTAAATCAATAGTAATATTCTCGACAATGTTCGTGTCTAAAACTACTAACTACTGCAAATTTATCGCAATTTTAGGTAATTTCAATTCTATGGGTTTATTTCAATATAAGCCATGAATGAACAATCAACAACCTCAGTTTAGCTGCTTTGGCAAGTAGTCTTATTTAAATGTTGCGTATTCCTGGTGCTGTTATTGAAAAATTTTCATGAACAACATTAAAAAGACGGGAAAAGTTCGGAACCGAATTCTATAAGCATTTTTGTTGCCTATAAAGATGTGATGGGTAATTTGCGTATTTCAAATATACACCCACCCACATCCACTTAACCCCATCTACACCCAGCCCAACTGACCCCAATCTACATACCAAAGCTCAACCGGCTCCAATCAACCGCAAACCACCACACCTAAACATTATTACTACCACTATCAAATTCAAACCCCTAAAACCCATCTCACTCGCACTCCTATACCGCACCACCCATATCATCATCCTTTCACACTTCCATACCCACTCCCACACACACACACGCACCACGCACACAAACCCTCAACCATCAAATCCCCATTCCCGCACCAAACCCAAAATACCTCATCCCACCCGCCCCTCCACCTCCCATACCACCACTCCTATCACCCCCATCCCCACACCACCCACAAAAACCTACATCCACACGAAATATATTTTTATTCCACACTCACATGCTCTATGAAACCAAAATAGAATAAAAAAGACGGGAAAGTTTCGGAACCGAACTCCATAAGCATTTTTGTTGCCTATAAAGATATGATGTGTGATTTGCGTAATTTAAATAACACAAACAAATCACCCACACCCACCCAACCTATCTACACCCACCCCAACCGACCTCAATCCACTATAATTCATCCGACCCCAATCAACCGCAAACCACCACACCGAAAAATTATTACCACCTCCACCCACTATCCAATTCAAACCCCTAAAACCCATCTCACCCGCACCACCTTATACCGCACTACCCATATCAATACCACATCCATACCCACTCCCACACACACACCCACACACCACCCACACAAGCCCTCATCCACCAAAGCCCAAATTCCCACACCAAACACCCCCCCCCCCCCCCAAAGTTCATTCTAACCCCCCCCCCCCCCCCCCACACACACACACACACTCCCATACCACCACTCCTACCACCTCCATAACCACACTACTCACACAAACCTACATCCACACGAGATATATTTTTATTCCACATTCACATGCTCTATGAAACCAAAAGAGAATAAAAAATAAAAAAAAAAGTTCTATCAATTTTCAGGAGGGGGGTCAACAAAACCCTCTCCGAACACCCTGAACACAGAAATGTCCAAATCAATAGGGCACTTTCCCATGAAATACTTGAACTTTTAGTGAAAAAATTAAGTTGATATCTTTATCCGTTCTCAAGTTATCGTAGACACAGACGGACAGACTGCAAACCGAAACCATATCGCATTTTTTTAACAAAAATGCTTAAAAATGCGCCAATTGCAATGCTCGATTTTCTACGAAGAATTAAACTGAATTTTTCGATTGTGTAGTCTTCAACTATCACTTCAATCATTATATTAGATGAGTTAGTGTTGTACACTTGATTTGCACGTTTGGTAATTAAACCTTTTTTCTTTACGATAAAATTTCTCAGCAATTAATATTACTAACCCTGGAATTTGGGAGTTGAAAAAGAGGCTTATCGGAGCGACTTACGTTTAATTGCTCCACTTTCTGCCTTCTCTTCTGAGACATTAACCAACAAATTCTCGGTGGGCTGTGTTAGGAGTCCAAACTAATTAACCGTTAAAATCTAAATCCTTGGCTAGAGCGGATATTTTAGAATAAAAGCCTTCATGTCTCGACAAGAACAATTTTAATGGAATGTATTATATTTAGTGAACGTTCAGATCACTGTACTGCGCCTCGCGTATATTTGAAGAGATCCAAATTAGAATGTAAATATCACCGCTAAACTGATGATTAATAGGTGGTGTATAGACAATTGATTTTTGCGTAGACAATGTCGATAATTGGTAGAGTATGTAGGCAATTCGAAGAAAATGTAGAATATTGATGCACATGCTCGATCAGCAAGCAAGCAATATGCTAGCGCAAAACCTGGCTACTCAATCAATTTTACCAAGCAAATTTGAATTTGTATTAATTTTTTTATAAGTTTTTTGTTTATTTTTGCGATTGTACCACTGTTTTTGCGATTGTACAGTGAAACAATACAAAAATTTGCTAGATAGTTTTCTAAGCCGCAAAGTTCACTGTGCAGTCGCAAAAAAAATATAAAAAAATGTAAATTCAAATTCAAATTTGCTTAGTAAAAATGCTTGAGTAGCCAGGTTTTGCGCTAGCCTATTGCTTGCGTGCTAGCTGATCGAGCACGTGCCCCATTGTTTTTGTTTTAGCTGTTCTTATTGTTTTTTTCAGTTTGAGGTTGCCATTCTATAGTTTCTATAGTTTAATCATTGGATTTTTACAAATCAATTGGATGTGCGTGTAAAATATTTCAAGATTTACGATTTTTTTTTTACTGGGGAAATTACAATTATTGCCATAAATGTCACTATTGGGTAATTTCTTTCAAAAAAAATATTAATTTCGCAAAAAATATTCGTACTAAACTAAGTGTCACATGGTAAAAAAGTGTCACGATATTATAAAATAAATACAATACAGCTTAATAAATACAATACAGCAACTTGAGTTTGAGGTTTAAAACTTTAACATTTTTTTATTTGTTCAATTCTCCGAATGTTTTGGTTATAATAGTACGGCGCTACTTCCAGCAGTATTTATAACTGATACTGTATGAAATTTTCATATGGCCACAGTGTACTAAATTTTTTTTACGCCCATTGGCTGTTCATCTTAAACAAGCTAAAACGGTCATCGTTGATGTGATTACAAATTATAGTGCGGGATTTTAACAGTTTGTTTCAAGCCAGTACTAAATTTACATTGTTAGCATTTTTTCATAAAATTTTCCCAGATCTAAGGAAACCCCCTTCCCCTCCTCTAAATACTAAGTGTACATTCAGATAACAAGAATCAAAACCAATTGAAAATGATTATCCCTTGAAAAATTATTATGCTCAAGCGATGTTCTATTGAATGTTTACATGGCTTGGTAAAACCCTCTTCTAATTCTAAATGTTTTTTTTTTTGGATTATCCAGCTTTCAAATTAACCGAAAACGATCATCTCTTGAAAAATTATGGAGATTAAGGGTGTTTAGTATGTTCAATTCTCAATACGGTAAATTTACCTTGTAAGCGTTTTCCATAAAATGGGTTCATGTCTTAGAAAAACCCTCACCAAATAGTAAGGGTACTTTCGAGTTAATAAGTATCTTAACTAACTTAAAATCACAATTTTTTAAAAATTTATAGGAGCTAAGAGTGTTTAGTATGCTCAATTCTCGATACAATAAATTTTCGATATAAGGGGGTTTCTATAAATTTTACCTATGAAAACCTCCACCAAATTCTCACTCTACTTTTAGGTTAACAAAAATTCAAACTAACCGAAATCACCATTCTTTAAAAAAACTGTTGAGGATATCGGTGGCTAGTATGCATATAATTAAATTTTCAAAATTTTCCTAGGTTTTTTGAGAACCCTCCCCACCAAATACTAAGTTTACATTCGGGATAATAAAGATTTCAACAAACCGGTTACTATCCTTTGGAAATATTTAGAGCCCATTTAAATGGAATGGTAAAATCGGTGGGCGTTTTCCTATAGGAATTGTGAAAATTTTAAGGAAAACCACGTACCATGATGAATTATCGTATTCCGAATCAAGAATAAACACTTTTATCCCTTTTATTTAATTTTTTTTTTTTTTTTTTTTTATTTATTTAGCATAAAGGATAAAGCATAGTTTCTACCCATACAAATTAGTAGTAAAAAGTATACAAAAAATAAACTAAAACATAAATTAAAATGTATTTTAAATAAAATCAAACAATAATTTTTTAAATTTAGTAAAGGGCTTCACACGTTTAATCTCAATCGGCACCTCATTCCAAATTGTGAAGGAGGTAAACAGAGGCGATTTCTTGTAGATATTTGATCGGTTAACAAGCAACAATATTTTACCATTTTAATTATACCCAAATTTTATTTTCTCATACAAATATGAAGGAGCACGATTGTCGATTATTAATGACTTTATTATATAAAAGTAATAACAATCTAAAGTAAAAGAATTGAAGATTGAAAAATTGAAAAGAACCAAAAAATTCTTTAAACTTAGCTGATATGTGGTCAAATTTTCTCACCCTATTAGCATATCTAACGGCATTATTCAAAGTAACTTGCACCATGGTACTTGAGGTATAATCACATCTTAAAAAAAGAAATTCGCAATATAGTACGTGAAGAACTTTCAATGATCTAACCAACAAAATTTGAACATTTTTAGGACATATATTTTTATGAAGCTTCAAACCATACAAAGTAGAATTGATCTTACCACAAACATTAACAACTTGAGAAACCCAAGAGAACTTGTCATCTATACAAATTCCCAGATTATTAACATGATTCGCAAAATTAATCTTCACACCATCAATAAAGATATCGGGTATTACTGGGAAACTTCTTTTAGAAATCAGAATTGTTTGTTTTTTAGCGATGTTCAGTGAGATTCCATTAAAATTTTTCAAGGAAAGATAATTTTTTTTACACTTAGTATTTGGTGGGTTTTCCTAGAATATGGAAAACTTAATGGAAAATCGAATACAACGAAAACTTAGTGAATTGAGCTTTCAGAATAATATATTATACCCTTACGTCCTATAACTTTCGAAGGGATGGTGATTTTAAATTGGATTGGAGTTTTGGTTTCCCGAATGTACAGTTATTATTTGTTGAGTTTCTTCTAGAATCTGGGAAAATTTTTATGGAAAACCGCTTACATCGTAAATTTATCGTATTTCGAATCGAGTAGTCAAAACATAATGGGCGCGTATTCTTGAATTCGGTGGATATTTCCGTATACGGATTATAATTTTCTTTAAATTGTTTTCATATTATTCGAATTTTTCGTCGTCTACTTTAATCATTTTTTCAAATTTGCTTGCAAGTCTTCTCTAATTTATTTCACTACTAAACAAAAATCGGTGGAAATTTTCAACTGAGTACATCAATGCGAATTTATTCCCCCCAAAAAATAGAAAACTTCCAAGCAAACTTGAAAAAACGGTTAAAGTAGCTTGCGAAAAATTCGAATAATGGCTGCGGGCCAATAGTCGGGTAAAAGTCAATTTTAAGTAAATTTTTCGGTAAATTCGTTTATTCTTCAAAAACTCTATGGCAATCTGATCGAAAAATCTGTTCTAAATCCGATTTTTATCATAGTAAACGATTTATCCGACTATTGGCCCGCAGCCATAAAGAATTTGAATGTAGAAATATCCACCGACTTTTCAAGCAATGGTGATTTTCGGTTTGTTTGGATTTTTGATAATCCGAAAGAAAACCTACGAGGGCAAATCAAAAAGTCTTGCAATATCATATGAAAAAAAAGAGTGAGAGAGACAGCAATATTTTTATTTTTCGACATAATCTCCTTTAAGGTTTATACATTTGTCACATCGATCAATTAACTTACCTAAACCCTCTAAAAAAAAAGATTTCTTTTGCTCCATAAAATATTCATTTACAACAGACTGTACTTCATAGTCACTGGAAAATTTCCGGCCCCTTAGTGTTTTTTTCAAATTGGGAAAGAGAAGTAGTCACTGAGTGCCAAGTCTAGACTGTACGGTGGATGCGGAATTTCCACGAAGCCGCAGTCCTTTAATGCAGCTTGAGCAATATTAGCCTTGCGCACTGGTGTATTGTCGTGAAGAAGCAAGATTTTTTTCCTAACTTTCCTTGGCCGTTTTTCCCGGATCGCTTTTTTCAATTTTCGCAAAACCTCTGCGTAATATATGCCTGTGATTGTGGTTTTCGGTGGCATATAATCGATTATCAAAATTCCTTCAGCATCCCAAAAAATTGTTGCCAAAACCTTACCAGCAGACGGTTGAGTTTTGAATTTCTTTGGTGGTGGTTCACTACGTTTAATCCATTGCATCGATTCTTGTTTGGATTCCAGATCCCAGTGATGAAGCCATGTTTCATCGCCTGTTATTATGTTACCCAAGAAATTTTCTGGATCTGCTTTGTACATATCTAAAATCGCCTTTGAAGTTTAAACACGCATTTTTTTTTGTTCAGCATTCAACAAACGGGGAACCCATCGCGCACTTACTTTCGACATGTGAAGGTGGTCATGTAATATAGTATATGTGGTACCGTATGAAAGAGAAAGTCTCCACGCTAACCGCGGAACAGAAATACGCCGGTCCTCCAATACAATAGAATCAGCCAAAATTACGTTTTCATGGCTAATAGCATCTGCTGGCCGACCCGAGCGGTTATCGTCTTATAATGACTCCCAACCACTTTTGAATAATTTTACCCACTTTGTTACTGTGGCATATGATGGTGCAGATTCGCCGTAAACTTTTGATATATAGTTGAATATATAAATTGCATTTCGTCCATCTTTATAGAAAAATTTAGTAACGGCGCGATATTCAATTTCATTCATTTTAAGAAAAATTCAAAACACATGTTACTAAATTGACAAAAACAAACGAACCGTAAAATTTACATCGAAATGTTCTTCTAGAAGTTTCATCGTGACAAAAAATGGTTTTGAAAAATATATTGTTGTCTCACTCACTCGTTTTTTTCATATGATATTGCAAGACTTTTTGATATACCCTCGTAGTATTTTCATAGTTTTGTGTCTATCTTAATGGAAGAAGTCGTAATACCTTAGTTAATTGTCCACATAGGAGTATTTATTTTAATAAAATTTAGTACTTCCAGTGTGCCAATAAGACCTACTAGAAAATTACCAAAAAAGTACTTTTAACGTATGCCGCTTAATTTCTAGCAACGTAAGTCTTACATCCAGGTAAATAAGCTGCTTGTCGCTGTTTGTTTACGTTGTATGGTAGATGGTGGACAGGACACACACTACTCCAATCAAATAGCGTATCTTTTGAATTTTATTGGATCACCCTTAATGCAGATTTGTGTCATATATGACACATATTTATTTTTGTTTATTTTTTTCGTCATGTAAACTGGCTTATAACAAATTCAAATAGAAGGATTTACTCGTTTGTATGCGTGAGTTACTTTTACATGGCAATGACATTTATTCATTAAAATAGGCGGGAATCTGATGGTTTTAGTTTTATGTAATCGTGTGGTGTTCAAATATAAAAATAAAATATAATTAAAAGTATTATCCTTTTACAAATGAATTATAATTATAATTCAATAAGTATTAATCATTTTGATTGTATTTCCTCAACGAATCCTGAATTATTTGTTTAGTTATTGGTAAGTAAAATTTATGTATCATATTTGACACAAAAACTCGTTAAGCAATTTTTCATTAATGTGTCATATATGCTCACTTTCTAATTTTAGTAAATTTATATTCATAACCATTAGACGAATTTCCATTTTAGGACTGTTATGATAAAGTTGTGCAATAATGTCGTCTCGAAAAAATATTTGACTCTAGAACAGATTGAAAAAATTGTAGAGGAGTGGTCTGATAACAGTGAAGATGATCTTGAAGATATGAATTATGGACGAAATATTGAAAATGGAATTGATGTGCGAAATGAGGAAGTTGAGTTGAAAAATCTGAGAGAGAGATTTAAGAAATTGATTTGGAAAAATACACCGCTTGAAATCGAGTCCAATTCAGCCCAATTCAAAGGCGATGCATCACTACCATCAAATATTTTAGAACTTGAGACACCACTCTCATTTTTTAATTATATTTTTGATGATGAAATGAAAGATATGATTCTAAATGAAACCAACCTGTACAGCGCTCGTAAGAATATTTCTAATCCATACATACTTACTAAATTGGAACTTAAGAAATTTTTGGGCATCTGCATTCTATCGTCAATTCATCAATTACCGCATACGAGACTCTACTGGGATCCAGATGTTGGCAACAAAATTGTGCAAGATGCAATGTCATTAAAGACGTTTATTAAAATAAAAAACAATTTGCATTTCGCCGACAACCATTTAATGCTGCCGAAAGAACACCCAAATCATGATAGGTTATTTAAAATCCGACCATTCATTAATATTTTAAAAATAAAATTTATAGAAACGCGTTTGGAAGCAAATCTTTCAATAGACGAGCAAATTTGCAGCACGAAACTTCGAAGTTATATGAAGCAGTATGTCCCATCCAAGCCGCATAAGTAGGGATTCAAGATATTTGCTTTAACAGGGGACACTTCTGGTAAATATTAGGCTTATATTAAATGTGTAATATAAAAGTATGTTTTCTCGAAACTAAATTATTTATCTATTATCATAGGCTATATGTACAATTTCGAGATATACTCGGGTCAAGAAAACATGTACCGTCAGATAGAGGAAGACAATTTAGGAGCCTCGGCTAATGTCATTAATTCGATTGTGTCGTATAATACCAAGGCACTTGAATCATACTGTATTTTGTGATAATTATTTCACTACAGAACCTCTCATTATGTACTTACAGAAAGATGGTATTCATAGTATTGGTACTATCAGGAGAAACCGCATACCGAACTCGAAATTAAAAACAGAGAGAGAAATGCAGAGAAGTGCTAGGGGGTTTTACGAGGAGTATTCATCCACATTTGACGATGTTCCAATGTCGCTCGTCCACTGGAAAGACAATAAAAGTGTTACCCTAATATCGTCTTACTGCGGAGCGCTTCCTACTTCAACAGTACTGAGATGGGATAAAACCAAAAGGAAATCGATAAATATTCAATGCCCGTAAATAGTAAAAGAGAATAACCGGCACATGGGAGGTGTCGATTTGCATGACAGCTTTATCGGACGATACAGAATTAAATTTAAATCGTCAAAATGGTATTTACGGATGTTTTTCCATTTTCTGGATGTATCAGTAGTAAACTCGTGGATTCTTTACAAGCAACTGTGCGCTTCCAGAAATATGCCAGCAATGACTTTACTCCAATTTAGGACCGATGTAGCAAAAGGCCATTGTTTAGTTGGCTCCTATGAAAAACCAGCATCAACTAGTTCATCAAAACGAGTAAACCAAGCATTAATGACAAAGGCTCGAAAAAAATCAGCCCAAAATGTTCCGATCAAAGATATTAGAATCGATAGAATAGATCACTTTGCAATATGGGACAAGCGAACCCGCTGCAAATTACCGTCGTGTAAGGAACAAACTTTTATAAAATGCTCGAAATGTAAAGTCAGCTTATGTTTAAATGCGACAAGAAACTGTTTTATGGACTTTCACAAATAAACAAACCTATAAATTAATTATTATTAAGACTGCAGCAACAATGCTGTGATATGAAATTCATTTTTTATATTTTTATTTTACACTAAATGAGTTAATTATGTGATTTTTGTGATTTATTTTATAAATAAATATATGTAGAACTATATACTTGTATCTAAATATGTATCTACTGAATTCGAAACGAAATATTTAGTTTTAGTCCTTACTGCATTTTGTGTCATATATGACACATTAATATATTTTGATTTTCCAGGAAAATTATTAATTTTTCAAAATAGGGCCCAATATTAAACTAGATTAACTCATTGAGCTCCGTCGAATCATCAAGTTTGGCCAAAATTCCTTTTATCGGCTCACTAAGGGTTAATTGTCTCGCAATGAAAAACGTCATCCGTCCAACGTTTGATAACAACGAGCTTATGGATTTTGCTCTAGCGATACACAGCTCAATGTGTGTAGTAAATGTTTTCAACGAAGTACCACCTGATAAAGTACACCATTGATCTTATACTATTGTGGAACTGGGTTGGCTTTTCGATAAAATAATAGGAATTGGAGACTCAGAGAATTAAACTCACACCATATCGCTAGGTCATCAAAGTCTTTTTGTAGTTTATTGGCATTGTCAAATGAATCGATGGATCTCTAGATTTCAAGATCATTTTCGAACATCTCTCTCTCTCTCTCTCTGGCACTATATCCCATCAAGGGATTTGGAAGGACCAAATGCGGTTTCATAATCATATTTTCACTTCGGATAATTAGTGATTAACTCATTGATCCTAAACAAGTCGTGAAATTTTTTCCTTGACACCACCCGGGACCTTCGGTCGCTGGAGTAAGAATGCTGACCACATTCACTGACCAGGATGTTAGAATACTTTGTCACTACAATAATAAAATTAATGAAGATTGTGAAAATCCTTGGAAAATCGCAATTAGACGCATGGCAACTGGCTGTAAAATCGGATCTTCAAAATATGTTTCCAAAGCTTTACATTGGAAGTCTTTTATAGAATAGTTGGTAGATTCTATGAGATTGGTCGATAACTCAATACTGAATAAGTTGCATATGCAGTAGCATGAAAAATTATTTCTAGATCCATTTTTGAAAATAGGCGAGATTAATTGAAATAAATCGATAAATTTCTGACTACTTTTTGATTGCTGGATGCCAATGCTGGATTTACCCGTACGTTGCTCTAACCGCTCTTTCGTCTTTTCGTTTTTGAAATAATCTCTTATCTTCTTGGCTCTCACTAACTTGCTCCCCTTTACATCTCCTTTTCGCTTTCTCCAACCGTCTCTTGAGTTGTGTGACAGTTTTTTCTCATTCTATTGTCTGTTTGCTTAGCAGGCGTCGCCATCGTTATCTCTATGTTATTGACATTCTCTTACGCCATACAATACTATCACCATCATCGGCTCTTATAGAACAAAACTTGACAACCATCACCTCCGCGTACACATTCTAAGATATCGTGCATTATACAAACAATTCCCAATTCTATAGAAACTTTACATCAATTGAAATAAAGTAATTCATTAATAAATGACTGTTTTTTATGATTGATTCATGTATTGTCTTCGAAGATAGATAACTATGCAAAATTTTAGCCCAATTAGACATCAGGAGGTGGGAAAAAATTGATACAAGCACCTAAAAATTGAAAAATCAACTTTCGATACACAGATTTCCACCAAATTTTGCTGGGTCTCCCAGATAACGGAAAAACTTTAAGTGTAAAGTAGAAATTCAAACAACAAATAATTGTGTTTTAAATTTAATTTATAATCTTTTTATTTTAATCGTTGATTATCATAAATACTATTCGCTACTTTAAAATACATATTTGCAAAAAAAGAGAAAAATCTCCTTTGAAAGTTATCACTTTCGGTGGGCCGATTTCAGTCAAATTAGCTGATTCATGTATGTTCATATATTGTGATAGAATATAGACGACTATGCCCCATTTCAGCTTGAATGAACACCGGTAAGTAAGTGAATACCCGATTTCTAGATTTGACCCACAGGGACAGAGCGAGCTAAATAAAATCATGTGATAATAAGTAATTAATTCAGAGTAGGCTTTAATACCTTATAATAACTTCAATAAAATTCACCACCATATTAAAATTCAAACACCACATATGTAGAATTAAATATTTTAATCCAAAGCCATTTTCGTTTAAACATATTATTTATAACAAGCCATAAGATAATATGTATGGGAGTGCATTAAACATTGCATATAGCACAAAAGCGTACAATCCAGATTTTGTTTTGACTATACGTACATTGTTAATGGAAAATTATTTTCTCCCACTCCACCTCCAATTTATATTTATTCAAGTGTAAAAAACGGCTAAATAACAATAGTAATGATAGCAACAACTTTTACCATCATAACAAGTAAATTGAAAATATTTATGAGAAAAATAGAGAAAAACTAATACACATAATGTTGGTTTGGAAAACTAACAGGAAATGATTCAATATTTTCGTATTTTTTTCTGTTCCATTGTGTTGCGGGTAAAGCATAAAAGCTCCCGTCTAAGTGTAGTCATACAATATAAGCATATTTTGAAATGTTATTATTTTCATAATAGAGAAAGATTGGCTGGGAAATAGAAAAATACAATAACAGAAAATTACAATTGTACACCGGAACCTGGTTATAATGAATCAAAACGATTACGAATTATTTAAGGGTATTAAAATATGGAGGAGCTTTTAACATTATTATTTTATTTATGCTTTCTACATATATCGCATTATCGAAACACAAAAAACTATAAGTAAAATTTTCATAGTACAACGTTTTGAAGTATGCTTATTAATATTTGTATTTTGAACTAAAATGAAAACTTTATTATTTAATTTAGTCAAATTAATGGCGAGAATGTTCCTAAATGGCAATTTTGATAGTGAAAATAATTTAAATACTTTTTTAGTAGCCTGCGCCCTAAAGTACTGAGAGTTTACATATAGAGCAAGGAAACATAGAGATAGAGAGGCTATTGATATAGATTTGTGCGAATTGCTTAAGTTCATTCACCACCGGTCGTGTAAATTACAACATGGAAGATTGAGCTAATTTTATCGCAAAACAAATTATATGTTTCAAGATTACAAAGAGAATAAATAAATAACTCTGTTGCCTGATTCAACCCTGACCATTTTTACAAAAGCTGTTTCAACAATTTGATTGGAGACGAATAGTGTCCAAAAACATTGTTTTGCATACTTTATGAGACATGGAGCCCTCTTCTTGAAACCGGTGGAAATTTTCGTAATTGGAATACAATTTGCTGTGAAATTCGTTATATGTATTAATGAAAGTTTTTACTGGCTACTTTAATCAATTTTTTAAATTTCTTAACTGTTTTTAAATTAACAAATATAATTTTTGCCCCTACTAAGGGACAAATTCAGACTGGATAAATCGATATGGAATTATTCGCTTGTACGCCGCAGTTCAAAATTAAATGAAATTTTACGGCGGTCTCCAAAAATCTATTTACTTTTGCGTGAAATAGAAATGAATATGAATTTGTTTATTTTAGGTGAATAAATTAAATTAAATTGCCTTTAATTAGAATTTATAGATTTGTGGTATCAAAAAATTTGTTTATTGCCAAACACAAACAAATATCAAAATTTTTCGTGAAAATAATGCGCCTAATAATGTGTCTTGACATTCATTTCGAGTGCTACAAAATGAAAACAGAAGTGGAATTTTTTATTTCTAATTTCACTTTGGTAAAATCGGATGGAAATTTCACGTGAAATCGAACTGAGTACTAGGCTTTAGTAGGTAAATAGGTAATAGAAAACTTGCATACAAATTTGAAAAAATGATAAAAATAGCCGGTGAAAAATTTAAATATAAAGAATTGCATAGCAAGTTGTATTTCGATTATGAAAATTTCCACCCATTTCAAGAATAGGGGCCATGGTTTTTGTTGCGGTTGAAAATATTAAATTGTATATTTTAGAAGTATTTCTGAAACTCGGTCTATAGATGAAATTTTCATAACTTTTTTGTCAACAACTTCAATACACTAGACTATGAAGGCCCACTGATGCTATTTTAAGCTCGATTGCAGTAGTATTTTAAAATATCTTCTCGTACACTGGAGGGAAGAGTTTTATGACACTTATTTCTACATTTCATCATCAGACTATTCCGTTAGACGATTGAGTTCGACTATAAAGATCCCCCAAATGGCAACCAATAATTTGGCCAGTTACATATAAACGGGGATACCCTATGGACAAATCTAGTATGTTGAAGCAGCCCCAGCTCTGGTACAAACTTTCCAGGGCCCATATTCTTAAAATCGGTTGAAATTTCCGCATTCATTTTTTATAATACTTTATATTTATCGAATTTTTCGCCGGCTACTTTAATTATTTTTTCAAATTTGCTTACAAATTTTCAAATATTTATTTCCCTAGTAAGGGCAAAATTCCGACTGGGTAAATCAATGTGGAGTTATTCGCTTAGTAATGAAATAAATAATAGAAAACTTGCAGAAAAATTTGAAAAAATAATTAAAGTAGCGGGCGAAAAATCCGAAAAATATAAAGAATTATAAAGCAAATTATATTCCAATGCGAAAATGTTCACCATTACAAGAATAGAGGCCCGCAATGTTTATATGGTCCTTAGGGACCATTAAATGGGTTTGAAAAACAACAGGATTTGTTAAATGATCATCATTTCCCTCTAGAAATCCGTATGTGCCATTCCCTGAAGTGAAAACAACATACTTTCTGTGCCCTAACAACCTTTGTGCCAACACAATTTGCGGGAAGCACCGCCTTTTCGTTTTAATTTGAATAAAACTGCAGCTGATGGACTAATGGCTGATGAACGAAGAACGTGAAGGGAGAACAGTAAAGTTTGAAGAAACTGAGTTGGAGGGGTTATTGGGCCGAGATTCATGCCAAACCCAAAAAATAGCTCATTGAAACTTTGGGAACGACTCAACAAGCGATTCAAACCCTTTTCAAGATCATGGGTATGGTGAAAAAAAAGGAATTGAGTTCCAAATGAACTCAAGCTAATGCCTACTATGAGCTACTCCAGCCTAAGGAAACCATCACTGGGGAACGTTATAAACAACAATTGATGCAATTAATCGGAGCATTCACGCTCAAATGCCCACATATGCCAGAAGACATGACATGTTGCACGAGTCGTCAAGGGAACTTTGGAGGCGCTTCAATGGGATATCCTACCCCATCCGCTGTATTCACCAGACGTTACTCTTTTCGACTACTACTTGTTTCGGCCAATGAATTGGCCTGACCAAGCGGAAAATATTGGAAAAAGTCGAAGGACGGTGGACAATACTTTGAATAAAATACATTGTAGCCATTTCTCTCATTATTTAAATATTTTGCACTACTTAATTTTCAATTATTTCAAGGGTCAATATACCATAATTAAGTGTTTATTTGTATTGAAATAAGTCTACAAATTTTACATGAAAAATGTCAATGTAAAAATGCAAAATAAAATAAATCCGCTTTGGATTTCAAAACTAAAAATAATAAAATCACTTGGGGGCATAAAACGGCTTTAATCTACTTTGAAAATTTTCTTCAGTTAACATCATCCTCCACTGGATTATTATCGCCATAGTTGGTTCTGTCTTTATCTAAGTCGAGAAAGTCATGAAACCTTAGTTGTCTACTAGAAACCTTTATTTTAAAAATAATTGAGTGCTTCCGGTGCGTCGAGTAGGCCTTTCAGGAATAACCATCTACGTGGTATGGTAGATCTGGTCATCCGTCTTTCCAGGTTAAATAGCGTATAAACTTTTTTGAACTTTCTAGAGTGGGTACCACACATTTAATGCTTATTCCAGCTAAGATCAAACGTAACCACAATAATGGAACTTAATTGTAAAACCTCATATTTCCAACGAAAGTAACCCCTAGGTCTTTAGTTTCAAGTACTACCTGATGATGTATATCATTTATCATTGGAGTGAAGTTTATGTCAAAATAACAAAATTTACACTACTGTGACCTATAAGTACTTTGAATTGAAAAAACATTTAAAAATTGAACTTTTAACATAAATTCCGCTTTGCTTAACTTTTGAATCTGAAAGCAACAACTTTTGACTTTAATTTTTTTAATGGGTTTTAATTTTTCATTTTATTAATATTTATTTTATGAAATAGAACTAAATTCGGTATTTTGCTGTCATATAAAAAAAGCCAAATGTCTTTTTTTACAATAAGGTGACAACCGTTCGAAAACAAATATAAACACTGTCGGTAAACAACATAACCATAAAATGATTTATTTCGCCTAAACCTAAAAATATTTTGGCTTACATTAAAGCCCATTCCGCTTTATACAATGCAATTGTTGTGGTAATCTTTTTCGGCTTTGCGAAAGTAACGCACCTAATATTTAAAAAAAATTTAATAAACGCAAATATTTCTTCACTATAAGTAGGAAACATTTAATTTTTGTGAATAGCTTTGAGTGAATTTTATTAAATGAAATTTTTTACAACAAAACACACTACGAATCGCACAGAAGTGATCGAAGTGGTTCTGAACTAGTATTTTTGATGTAAGAAACAAATCTTGTGTATAATCTTATAAATAAGATTTGTACGATCCGTAGGGGCCGAGAAATAAAATTTCAAATGTTTAAGAATATTCGTAATACACTTCGAATAACATGAATCTCAGATATTTCAGAGTATTTTGATAAATAATATTGGTTTCTTACATCACATACTAGTTCAGAACCACTTCGATCACCTCTGCGCGAATCATAGTGTGTTTTGTTTTAATTTTTTTTTTATAAAATTCACACAAAAAGGGTGTCCGAAAATTTACGCAAGATAGGGTTGCCTGGCATGGGTAACGTTGATAGCAAACGGCACTGCGGGTTGGTCCGATACTGGCCTGTTGAATTCAGGCAATCGCTTGAACTAGCGTCGGCCTCCCTTCCTCGTTTTTCTAACCTGCTTCGACCTTTGAATACCTATTTCCAGCTTTAAGACTCGTCTGTTGACAAATAAATAAAGTCGCTACCATACCAATTGGTTGGTGTTGCTGCAAATTGGATAGATGAATTTTTTGCTTATTGTCCAACAATAAAAGATCATAAAGGAATTAGATTTTAATTTTTAATTTTTCTTCTTTTTATGATCAACAAAATGTGATGAGCATCCATCATAAATGATAAGAGACGTTGTATTCGAGTAGCATTCATCCTAACGAGGAACAATTGAAACCGCTAAAACATTGTACGATCATCATGAGAGGGAATGAGATGACGCTAAGAATTCTTTTTTGGAAATTAAAGATTGAATTTTTTGATATGCATATGCATATGCCATAGTACGTTCACATTGAAGTATCAAATTTTCGTGGGTGGAAGCTGAAAACGATGAAGAAGAGGGTGTTGACATTCGAGTTTGGATCGTCATGTCAAAAAAAAAATCGAAAATATAAAAGACATAGTAAGAGAGGCAGATGAAATGACAACGCAAGCATTTTGCTGTATAGCAATAAAAATTTATTTCTGGTTCCCGATCGAGTTGTTGTTATGTTTATAAAAAAATAAAAATCGTAAAGCTGGAAAATTGTTATTGAAATGACTTCAATCAAACTTTACATTTTTTTGTTGAATGTGAAATAATAAATATTTATTTATATATAACGATAATAAATTGAATGAAATAATTTAAAATGTTTGTCGTAATTAAAACATTCGTTGGATTGAAAAAGTGACTGTTCCACTTCCAAGTTATCCTGAAGTTCACTAAACGTGGATAAAGTGAGTGGAAAATCTGGGAAAGAAAGAGTGGAAAGGTGAGAAAACTGGTTGAGTTGCAGGATTGGGAGTGCGCAGTGCTCCTTAGTAAAAGCATAAAAAGCGCACCATGCATCAATGTATGGGTGGATGAAGCCTTTTTGAATTAGACATTTGATTTCAAATAACCCTATAGAAAGAAATCCAATGGTGTTACGGTACATGATCTAGGAGGGCCAATTTTGATCACCGAAAGGATAGAGTATATACCCACTGACCAGGGACAAGTTACGTCTTGTCTGCAAGATAGGAAGAACTCAGTTACCATGTCGCGATATCGAGCACTAGTAACAGTAACTGCTTGATCAGCTTCATTTTCAAAACAATATTGTCCAATGACGCCTCCAGCCCAAAATCCACACTAAAGAGTGACACGTTGTGGATGCATTTATTTATTTATTTTTCTCTATTTCTCAAATGCGGAAATTTTGACCATTCACGAAGCCACCAAGGTGAAAATAAGCTTCATGCTTTGGATGATTTTGCTCGAAAAATCAGAAATTTAAACTTTCACTATTTTTGAAATATTGTTCAACAATGAAAACATTAAATTAATTAATTTTATATTTAATTAAAAACTTGCGTTAATTTTTGGATACACTTATAGTGTAGAAATATTTAAGTTTATTAAAAACTTTCAAATATTATTATGAAAGTTCAAATTTTGAGTGTTTTTTCAATTCCACGTACTGATCCCTTTTGCTGCTCGGTAACACAATTGTGTGGGTCCGGCAAAAGTACCATGCCAAAATTTTATTTTTGTATTTTTTTTGAACCAACTTACATAATTGTGCATTCTTCTCAAACTTATTTTCGCCCAAAAAAAACACTATAACTATACACACAACTGTGTTGGTTTTACTTCAAATCAAGCGAATTTTTTTTAGTAAAAACGCCATTATATACTATGGTACTCACACATATTTTGTGTGGGTTAGACTTAAATTGAGCCATTTTTTTTTTGGTTGAAAAAGGGTTGAGAGAAATAAACTCGCCCCATATCGCTAGGTTGTCAATGTCTTCTTGTAGTTTATTGGCATCGTCAATTGACTCTGTAAATTTTGAGGTTATCTGAACTGTCTAAACTGAAGAGCCTTGCGGTACACCACAGGTTTCTTTTATTCTAATCGACCTTTTATCTCCTATTTCAAAATGTTGGATGCAATTACTCAAATAAGATCTGAGCCAGGCTGCGGGCTACCAGGCAAATCTGAATTTGAAAATATGTTTTATAAATTTGAATTGACCGATGGATTCAAAAGCTTTTGCATAGTCGGTGTATATTAAATCAACTGGGATCTATGGATCTGTGGTAACCATCAGTTTTGCATTTATTTTTAAATATTTGCAGAAGTATCAGGAACTTCCTTTTCTTTTATCCTTTTGATGGCGATTAGAGCTTCTGCATCTCTGTTCAAATTGATTCAAAATTTCGGTTACAGGCTGATTATCATACAATGGAGAAATAGATGTGTGTAAAAATTTTTTACATGTACATTCATGTTGTTGCTGTTAAACTCGATTCAAATTATTTATGTAAGTTATTCGAATTATCTTTTTTAAGTTTTAATATGCTTTCCGGTTTTGGTAATTTTAGAAACTATATTCACATTGGTTTCCAGTAATATTTCGATTGGTTTATGGTGAATATCATTAGTATCGAAAACTGTGAGTGAACCTTTTGTTTTTAATAAAATTGGTTCATTATTAAAAATTATTTCCAAGCTCCGGTCTAGTTCATTTTTTATCTCGATCAGCTCATCGTACTCGTTATCCAGCATAATCTCGTTCATTTCTTCATCTTAAGTCTAACTAATACTTTTGAGATTGAAATCCCCAGTTATAAAATTTACGTCTGCTTGATCGGCCGCATTGGTAATTTAATTGGTCATCTAGTTTTCATACGTTATCTTTTGCGACACTTGACACATGAATATTTCGATTAAACATTTTTTATTTTCTAAAAAAATTTCCTATTTAATTTCAGTAGAAGCCCATACAAACCAAAAATATAATTAGCTGTATACATGTGCCAATATTTATAAAATATATAAAACTTGTAATAAAATACCACATCAAACAAATTTAAAACAAATATTCGTACTTTGCCTTTTTCAAATTTTTCAATTCGACAAAATTATATTTTTATTGGTTTAGTTTCAATTTACTTATAAATAATTAAGTATAAATATTAATTAATGTAGAAAAAAACATTTCATCCCACACATGCTGGTAATGTCGGGCGCCAAGTCCAAATACTTAAAAAGGTCGAATATGTTTAACATGTATAGAAGCCAAATCCTTATTTATTGTGTGTGGGTTGATATGATGCTACTGTGGTTTTATTGTATCCCATTTTTTGCCTAATTTTAAATAATAATTATAAATTATTTAAATGTAGATTTTAATAAATAGACCCAAAAATCAAACCAAAACTTTCCATCCTATTTAAACAACAGGGAAAAAATAAAAAAAATTAAAACTCAATAAAAATCTCATATAAAAATTTACGTACTGGATGCTTGAATCCATATAAGTAACTCCTCCCCTATATACTCCAGATCCATGGTACCGGCCATTCATCCAATCGACCTGAAAATTTATTATGTATCAGATGAATACTAACAAGTACCAAAAACATTTTTTTACAACAGAAAATACCCTAATAAATTCCCCCAAAAAAAAGTATTTAATTATTTAGGACATTTTGCTAAAATTTATTTAGTTTTTGTTTTCCTGATAACAAAATATTTAAAAAACAATAGAAACAGTAAAAAAAGGAAATTTATTATCATCTAACAGTGGAACACAACAGTAAATAAATTTTCCTAAATCATAAAATTAAGTTGACATAATTTAATGTAAACGAAATTAAAACGTATACATTGGACAATTATGCTCTAGCCCTGTAGATTATTAATATTACTTGATATTTTTTGACAGGGGGTTCGTTTGTTTTGGTCATTTTAATATTTAGATTTACCTTAGTTTTTTGATAAGCTATAAAATATATTGTGCCATAATTATTTTAAACGGCAAAACTAGAGGAAATGGCGGTTATCCGATTCTTATTAAATCCCTACATTAAAAAATCAGGATTATTACAAATCAAAATTTGATACCAAAGTTATTTTGTTGTGTCTTAGTGTTCTCTGATTCATGTCCGAAGTACTTCAAAGTAAATCAAGGACGAAAGACTATATGCCTAAATACCATTTTTATTGGAACAGAAATGTTTTCAAACGAATGGCCCATGCCACACGTAAAAAAAAATGCCGCATTTTTCTTCGTTTCTTTCACCGTTTACCTATGATACAAGTTTTAATTGCGACTTAAACAAATTTTCTGTTCAACCACACAACTCAAACATAAATGAAATAAAAAGTATTTCAAGGACATTTTTGACTCATTTTAGTTAAAATTTTATTTAAGAGAGAGCAGAACAAAACATTGGTAGAAAAAAAAAATGCCAAAATACAAAAAATGCTCGTGTGGCATGAGCCAATAAGACTAAAATGTTAAAATAAAATTTTCTATCTCTCTCTTTCTCGCTCTTTTTTCATTTAATTTATATTTGTTTAATTATCAATAATGACATTTTATAATACATTGTTATTTAAATTTTATTTTATAAACTAAATATCTACTTTTTCTTTAACGAATATAATATGCTATAGTTTAATAAATTGACCATACCCCAATTCTTATGAAGTTCACCTAGCATAGTTACCCAATGAATTATACAACTTTACTCCATTATATTCCAGCGACCGTTGTGAAAATGATTTACTATACATTGGTAGACTGAAGTGTGTACTCCGAGTATTATAAGTATGAACATTTCTATTAGAAGAAAGCACAGCATCTAAATATTTTGGCAGATCTTCCTATTCCAGCCTAACAATAATTTTAGCACATTAAATTGTATTCTCTGTTTGATTGACTTCCAGTTTAAAATTTCCAACATGTCTTTTATGTGTCTTCTACTTTCCGCGTTCAATATTCTTCGCATGAATCGATTCTGAATTTTTTAAAGACGTGTGACAGAAGAACAATAATCAATATGTGGAGCCGCAATTAATTTGTGAAAAAATAACTTTTGTCTGCATTGGGAATTTGTTTTTAATTCTGGTGAAAAGTCCAAGTTTTTTTTCATCTTTTTAGCGATATAATCCAAATGATCGTTAAAACTTAAGTGCTCGTCGATAATAACACCAAGATATTTATACTGTTTTACTCGTTCGATAATATGGTTGTCAACTAGTATATCTGCATTATTATCGAACTTTGCTTTGATTGACAGGACCATATACTTCGTTTTCGAGATATTCAGTGATAGTTTGTGAAACATCAGCCATTTTCGTAGACTCTCGAGATCTTCATTTACTTTCTGCACTGCTTCTGGAAGAGTTGTTGCCGAAACAGTAAGTAAAGTATCATCTGAATCCCTCTTTCGATGGTTTCAAAAGCCCTTTTAAAATCTAAAAAAACTTTAATGATTACTTTGTTGTCATCTATTTGACTTTTCCAGCTATCCAACATTAGGTTTAAGGCCGTTTCACAAGAATGATTTTCTCTAAATCCAGATTGTTGATCAACCAACTACTCCTTCCAGGACAGTCTCATACAGTGGGAGCATATTTATTGGCCAGAGCTCTTCTGGCGTGGTAGGCTTCAAAAATTTTTGGAATGGCAACAACTGTTGATATATTCTATGAATCTGGTACCACTGCTTGCTTTAAGCTACAATTAACTATATCAGTAAAATATTCAGAGAACAGTTGATGACAATTTAACATGACAATTTTGTTAATACCTTATGTTCTTTATCAACCAAGAAAACAACAAAATTGGCTCAGTTTTAGTCTAACCCACACAAATGTTTGAGTAAAAAACCATAGTATGTAATGGCGTTGTTGATAATAAATTTCGCTTTATTTGAAGTAAAACCAACCCAATTGTGTGTATAGGTATAGTGTTTTTTATCGGACGAAAATAAGTTAAAAAGGAATTCACAAATGTGTAAATTGGTTCAAAAAACATACAAAACCAAATTTTTGACATGGTAATTTTGCCCAACCCGCACAATTGTGTTAGCAAATCACTAAAGGGATATTCCGATTTTATTCTGCTTATTATTTTTAATATTTCGTTTTGTGATGTTTGTTGGAATTGAAATTTTTATGAAAAAATCAAATTTTATTTTAGGAAGTTCAAAATCCAATATTTCTGGTATGTAACGGTGAATATCTACCACGCTGGACACAAACGAGTGATTTAGTGCGCTGCTATCTGTTGTTTATCGGTAAGTTTTTGTTATTAAATTGAATACTCCATTGCATCGTATTTTTAATCTTATACATAGATTTGAGAATTTTCCATTTGAGCTCCTTTGGGTTATATATTGGTTTTCAATGACCTTATTCTTGAAGTATTCAGATTCTTTCTTTCTTAACGATTGTTTGCAAACATTTCTAGATTTTCTATAGTTTTCCCAATTCTCGCTTGAACTTATTAATTTCAGAATACTATAATTACGCTCATTTACAAATTTTCAGAGAACCAAGGAATTTTATTTCTACTTTGAAGAATTTTCGTTTGTGCCAGTTGATTAATCGCATTTTTTTTTAAATCCAGTATTGAGCTTTCAGCTTTCTCATTCAATTCATTCTGCGTTCTGTAGTGCTGCAGTCTAGTGTTTAGAATACAATTTTTCACCAGAATAATTTTTCCGAGATCTAATTTCATTGAATTGATCAAACAACTGTGAATTGTTACTGCTTATACCCACACATAACATACAATGATCACTTATTTGTTGTTCTTTTATAATTTCACATTTAGTATTTACTGAACTAGTTATCAAAAGTTCTATTAAACTTTTGCTGGTTTGTGTGATTCTAGTATAATCTGGAGCTACTTGAGCCAATCTATAATCCTTGGTTAACTGCTTTAATTGTAAACTGTAAAACTGTATAATTGATAACTTCTTCGAAATTATTTAAAAATGCTGCTTTTGTTGTTTGGTATGATCAATACACTACGCCAAATACTCCATTTGTATGGTACTTTTCATGATCTGAATCGCCAAAAACCAGGTGCGGTCCTTCTCGAGATTCGAAATTATTTTAAAGCTTATATGTTTTCGTGGATATACATGACAAACCCTCCAGTTTGACGACTATCCGAATCGCACCGTACACATTTGTAATTTTTAATAAAAAATTCTGAGTCGTACATGTCTTCAATTGACGGTTTATATTCAATAATCAATTGTGTTAACTCTAAGAAAATCGAGAACAACGTGCGAATATTAGTGCAGGGAAGGTCTTTTGTTGTGAACTGCTATTGATAACTGATTTGGTTTTTTAATGTTTTCATCATTCGTTGCTATAATGCACAAGAGGTGTCCCAAGTCGTGTGTTTAATAGCAACATTTAAATTGAGCTTTGTATTTACAGCAATACAATTGCTACACTTTACTTCTTGACTTTTACATTCACTTATTATTCTCGCTATACATCTTGGGCAACAAATTTTGCCGGTACATTTATTGCTATGATGGCCGTTACTATTACCGTTAAAGCATCTTGAGAACCCTACTGACTCTACGACATGACATCTATCAAAATGTATATTTAACTTCTCAGCTTGTAAGATTTTTGTAAAATCTACGGATCCTACTACAATGATCGTGTCAATTTTTGAGAGTTTTTTCTGCAATAAGTGGTTATTACCTTGATTTCACTATTAGCGAGAAAATGGTTTTGTTGTTTTAGCGTTGATACTATTTCATCACTTTCTAGCTTCTCCGACATTCCAAGTACAGGGTTATCCAATTCGAGGTTGATAAAGTAGAAATCTGTGTACCGACATCTGTCAAAGATAAACGTCAAGTACGCTGTCATTTATTTAGTTGACATTCTGCCATTTAAGAATATGGAGCATTTAACAATCGACCAACGCGTTAAAATTATTAAATCTGCTGATGCTGATTTAAAAAAATTTTCTTCAGTGATGAAGCTCATTTTTCGCTTGGTGGATACGTTAATAAGCAAAACTGTAGAATTTGGGGCTCAGAAAATCCACAATTGATTGTAGAGAAGCCATTACACCCGGAAAAAGTCACTGTTTGGTGCGCATTGTGGTCTGGTGGTGTGATTGGGCCGTATTTTTTTGAGAATAACCATGGACGAACCGTTACCGTCAATTCTGAGCGCTATGGCCGCATGTTAACTGATTATTTTTTTACGAAAATCGAAGATTATGATCTTGACGATATGTGGTTCCAGCAGGATGGAGCAACCAGTCACGTAACACGAGCAAATCGAGATCTTTTGCAAGAGAAATTTCCTGGACGTTTGATTTCGCGATTGGCTGATGTCAATTGGCCTCCAAGATCCTGTGATTTAACGCCTTTGGATTTCTTTTTGTGGGGCTACGCGTAAGATCGTGTTTACGCAAACAATCCTCAAACTCTTGACGAATTGAAAACTAATATTCGTAAGGTAATGGCCGAGATACCGCCCGAAATGTGCCGAAAAGTCATTGAAAATTACCTCAAAAGAATCAAGGCCTGTAAGAAGTCCCGTGGAGGACATTTGAATGATATCTTGTTTAACTAAAAATGGCAAGGATCAATCTGTAAAATGAAATAAAAATTACAATACATTCCGAATATTTTGTGTGTTTTTTTTAAGTTTACCTTATCAAGCTTGAATTGGATAACCCTTTATTTTAATCCTTGGTTTAAGCCTCTGTTGGTAGTTTTACTTCATAATTAGCTCCCATCTTTTCCATCACGATTGCATTTAGTTTCTCCTTGGCATCATTAGTGTTGCACTGCAAAATAATGCCACCGTTAGCAATCTTGCGACAACCCATTTCTGATATTCTTTTTGGATCGAGTAACATTGTTAAATCTTCTCTAGTTTTTTTATTAGATTGAGGTTGTTTTTATTTTTCACATTCCAGGACGGGAACATGCCAGCTGTATGGTGGTTATCCATAACTATTTTGAATCAACGCGCGACTTGGGACGCATGATGGGACACTTTTGTGATAGAGATTGGTCGACATGGCCCAGCCATTGGACTCGGTTGAATTTAATGAATCCGATAATGTGACAATCTGCAAGGAGACGTTTGATCTCAAAATTAATTCGAATTCTATATGAGCTTCCTCTCAAAGGTATAGATAACATTTTACTATCGTTGGTGGTACATGTCCAACTTTTTCCCCAAACGTTAACACAGATCTTAAAAATAATTGAAAGATATTTTTTTAGCACAATAACCTTGACCAGGCTTTAATATCTGCCTAGACATCATTTGATAATGTTATCATTGACCTGATATATTTGAAGTGTTCAACCTTGTCAAAGATATGTGGCCTGCTTGGTGTTGCTAGATATTTAGTTGTGTTTTTTGTTTGAAGGATTTGTTTTTGGGTTTCCAGTTGAGGCCATTCTTATCTGCAGTTTTTGGCAACACAAAACGCTCTACATTTTTGCTATTGGTTAACCAAAGGCGGGAAGCACGCCAATTGTATTTTTTATTAACAAAGGTGGGAAGACGCCCGACGGAACTACGGTTACGGTTGACCAACCGATGCCAGCCGTTCTTTGAAAGTCAGGAAGCCGCCAAACTCAGTTACAACAGGTAGCCAACCGGACATTAGCAGATTTATATAAAGGCGGGAAGACGCCCAACATGTTCTTTATGTAGCAACGGTGAGAGAACGCTGCAACCGTGAAGGTCAACCTCTACAACGTTAAAAAGGTACAATTTTTGATTTTATTTTTCCCTTTTATTTAAAATTCAATTTAGTTTTCATATTTCAATTTTTCGATTTTTATTAATAATACTGCATTTTGATTGAGCACCGAATTAAATTAATCACCATTTTTAGTTTGATTTGTTTTTGTTCGTTTTATCCCTCTTTCCGCTTCTAATTTGTTTTCCGTTCGCGCGGTTTTATTTATTTATTCTTTTCATTCACCGGCCTGAACCTATTTTTACAGTTAGTATTTTTGTCATTTTTCTCAATTATTTTTCGGGTCGGTATGATGGGAAAGGAAGGGATTGTCATTTCACGTCGGTATAATAGTTGCAGGCTAAGCTTGTCACTCCTCGTCATCCCCTTGGCAGAACATTCACAAGGTCGCCGTGGCGAGTTCAGCATATGTGTTGTCCACTTGGGGACGACCGTAAAATCTACCTGGTCTCCCCGTGGCACTCCGGCAAGAGAGGAGTGAAGAGAGGCTTTCAATTTTGGAGAAACGTCCTTATGCTGCTTTGTAGTGGCTAGGCATCGGCTTCTAGTCATTCGGGAGAGGGAGGGCTATCTTCAGCAGATATTGTACTTGTCATTCTGTCGTTTCTGGGACACCCGGTTATTATTAAATTTATTTACGTTCCTCAAGTTTCGTTCGACGGATTATGGTGGATTTCTTTTAATATCAGTTTTTAGTTTACTTTTTTTTATATTTATTCTATTCCACGGTGTAGGCCAGAAGCGTACAAGCCTCAACTTCCCCAAGACCCTAAATCCTGAGATGTAGTCGGCAAAGTCACGTTGAGAAAAGCCTCAGCGTGTTTAGATGAAGTCTGCAGGTTGACTTCGTGCCACCCGTAACAATAGTAACTAGCCCATCGACCAAGGTCTTATACTTGATTTAAGTTTAATTAAAGCAGCAATTTTTTCTGCCGTTGTTTAAAAACGGTTTTCTGTCACGCTTTGAGCTTCAACCCCTACTAGTAATATGATTTCCATCAGCCTTGTCACCGACTTGGTGTAAAATGATCACATCACAATATTCAACGATTTAAGAAATTTTGATCTCCGCCTTTGTTGTGTTGTGATCGATATTTTGAATCTCCAGAGCATTCAAGTTGAGATCGAGGCACACCTTAACTTCTAGTTTACCATTGCGTATCTATCGATTCCTGACCTCTACATTTTCAGTATAGCAAGTAACCCTTCTCGGTTTTATGCGTTGCTTCCTGTGGTTCCGCTTTACGCTCTACCACTAGCTCGCGTGTATTCATGGTTCGATGTTAAAATGTGACGGGACTTTAAAATACGAAACTTTCAATAGCAGTGCTTTTATTTTATAAATTATCGTTTGTTATACTTGCTCAACGGGCTATTCTCATTACCTGTAATGATTTTCGACCAAAATATCGACCATAAAATGTTTTCAATGTTCTGCGAAAATCAGTGATGGTTAGCCTTTTTGATTTTTACGGAGTAAAATTTGCTGCGTCAGATTTCATAAATTCGTTGAACTGGAGAGATGAGATGTAAAATATTTTTTGACGTCACAGCTCTATGGATTGTTAATTCCGGTTGACATCTTATAGTATATTTTAATGTTAAGTATTGAAAGCTCTAATTGAAATTTCCTTTTCATTCAAATCAAACACGGCCTTGGAATGGAATACAAATGTCAACATATATTTTTAATGATTCACTTTACTCAATTTTTATTGTAAGAGTTAGTCCAAGAGGTGCTTGGATTTCGGAGAGAGTTCGAGCCATCTATAGCAAGACAGGTGAATGACGACATTCACCTCTAGAGTAATCGTTATTGGTTTGCATGTTTAAGAAATCGTTCTTACTCAAATATTGTTCCGTATAAAAATAAATTTTTGCCCCTTTATTGCTAAGTATTTTTAAATTTCATAATTAGAAAAAAGGTTTAGACAATCTGACTACTATAGACTAAACCACGCTGGTAATACAATATTTTCGTAGATACGCATCATGAGAAACCCCTGGAGCCCTGGACCACCCATAATTTAAGTTTAAAATTCCAACTTCGTACAGATTAATTATAAACATAAATTAATAAGCATCCTTTCATTTTCAACTAAATAGGCGGACGAACAATTTGTTACGGATTGCGTTTGTATGTAGTGTTTTTTCACAATTTCAAAATCATTCGATAACGCTACAAACATACAAACAAAAATATTTTAAAATGTTTAAATATACCCCCACTGGTTTATCTGTTTATGGAGCTAGTAACTAAATATAAATAATAAATAAAATCTGCAGACATTTATCATTGGAAATATTTAATCGCCTTAAACGAGATTACACCAAAACATGCATCGCCAAAATATAATACTAATCAACACCGTCGCACACCGAACTCACGGCTTCAAACAATGATGAGTTAAATGTTTCTTTAGGCCCAGCCCAGTAAATTGAAATAAGCCTCGTCCTAAAAATGGTCTATTTACTATTTCGAGCCTGGCTTAAATTTACACCACAAAGCATTTATTCCGATTTATGTGCAACTAACCAAAAACGAGTGCTTCCATCTAAACAACGATATATGTGTAACGACAACAACAATACAAGCAGCAATGGAACAGAATATTGTTATGTACTCTGAATTCAACTTTATTATTTAGACATAAATAAATAAAATAAACATGAAATAATACAAAAAAAAGCTTCGCAAGTAATTTTCCATTTTTAAAAAAGCACAGCACAGATAAACCATTGTTATTGTTATAATTTTCTAAATACAGCAACAAAATGTATACATGGGAAAATGGTACTTTTGAATCCAACAGATTTGCTCTTCCATTATCATTATAAATTATTAAGCTTTTTGGTATTCGGGATTTTGGGCTCTCTTCTTATTTCATTATTTTGCAAAAAAATATAAATATTTATTTATGTATAAAATTTTATTGTAAGGACATTTTTAGATTTTCTATATAAAAATTGAAGACAATTAAATTTTATTTTTGTGGGTTTTTGTTCTACATTTTTGGTGCTTTTAATTTCATTGCGTCACTTCATATAATCTGTATGTTGTATGACATAGATATTCTTGGTATGATATAAATTATGTTTTATGTTTCTATTTCGGGTATACATAATCTTGTATTGACTAAATATGGGGTTTTGTATTGTGTTTAATTCCAATTAAATTTTATGTGGTGTATTTAAAAAAATATTTATTTTAATGCTGCCTTCTTGATATGTAAATTGAGCATTTTTGTGTTTAATTGGAATTAAACATATAAAAAGAAATGTGAAAGATTTGTTAATTATAAACATATCCTTAATGGTATTTTTGGCAATTAAAATTCGATATATGAATAAATGAGTTTTTAATTACAAATTAATAGCTAAATATAGGTATTTGTACGAGTGCCATATATAGGTTTGAAGCTTTTTGCTTAGATATTAATTTTAATATCAGCATAGTTAACTTTTACAAAATAACTAATTCAAATTATACATCAAAGTTATAATGTCTTCATGAACTTAGCGGACCAATTTGCTTTTTTTTTTTTTTTTTTTAAAGGAAGTATTAATTGTCCAGTGGATTTAAGTCCTTTGAAGGTCAATTAATACCCCCCTTTCATTCACGCACAGACCACCCATTCACACAATTACAATACCACCTGCACATTGCAAGCTCCATGTCAACCTGTACACTTACCTGGAAGGTATGTCGGCGCTGAATTCTGCACTCCAACAGAGGGTCTTAGTTGTGTTTATTAACATTACCGATCGTAATCGATGACGAAAATTCGCTTTGCATCCAGCCTCTGATGGGATTCGAACCCAGTACCTCCCGGCCCAAGTGCAGAAGCTTTAACCACTGCACCACTTGTCTGGTAATTTAAACTTGTACCAATCAAATTAGCCATCCTTATTTTTTTTTATAACTGTCTTTGGCTTTATTCTTGAATCTTTCCTATCTTGAGAAACTCACAAGTTGTTTTCAAATCTTACAAGCTAATTAGTAAAAAAAAAAAAAAAATCTTAATCTTAACCTATGCTAATTCTTAATACCAAATAGTTTCTTTTGAGATGCCGATATCTAGGCCTCCATAATATTTCCCAGGCTAATGTTTTAGGATGTCGTTCGATGTTGAGATCATAGTGTATGTTTGTGTGATGTATGTACCAAGCTGCGCTTGCCGTTAAATATCCTTCGTAGTATTTTTATTTGTATACGTTCCAATTTTATTATATTTGAGGTACAAGCTGAGCCCCACAAGCGTATTCCGTAAGTCCAGATTGGTTTTAGTACCATTTTAGACAATAAGACTTTACAGTCTAGAGTTAATTTGGAATGTTTTCCGATTAACCACTTTATTTTACCACTTTTGATATTGATTTGTTGTCGTTTTTTTTCGATATTATTCTTCCATGTCAATCTCCTATCTAGATGTAGACCTATGTATTTAATGGTTTCGCATTCGGGTAGATTGATGTTATTTAACTTCACCAGGGAGGGCAGGATTGTTTACGGAGAGTGAATGTAATGTGTGCTGATTTCTTCTCATTTGATGTAATTCTCCATTTTGAAAGCTATTTCTTATAAGTGTTGTTGCAGGACTCTGGATGCTATTTGAGAGGTTTCTTGCGTGTTGCTAATAATGCTGTATCTTCTGCAAACGTTGAAACTGTTACATAATTTGAAGTAGGAAGTTCCGCTGTGTAAATTAAATATAACACTGGATCCAGTACGACTAACTTGTAGAACCCCTGCGTGTAGTTCATTTAAATGGGAAATGCATCATTATGTTTCACCAAGAATTTCCGGTTTAGCAGTTAATTTTTATTGATCACATGATATAGTTCGATTGATCACATGACATAGTTTCGCTGGGCCTTAATTTTCTTGGCATACTTTTTCGAAAGCTTATGAGATGTCTAAAAAAGCTGCAGAGCAGTAATTCTTTTGTTTAAATGAGTTTCTGATTTTTGATACGATCATATGAACTTGTTCTATAGTTCCATGATCTTCTCTAAAACCAAACTGGTGATCCAGTGAAATTCTTTTGCTCTTGCAGAATTGGCTTAAGCTTCTTAAGAAGCATTTTTTCAAAGACTTTTGACAGTGTTGGCAGTAAACTGATTGGACGATACGAGTCTACTTTTGATTCATCTTTAACTGGTTTATGGATCATTAAAATCTGTAAAATTTTCCGTTTCATGAAAATACCCAGTTTTCATTACAGCATTTAAAAAGTATGTTACTAATTTAATACATGTATGTGGTAGTTCTATAAGTATTCCACCACTAATAAGATCATGTTCGCTGATCATTGTTTTTACTTTCAACAATTCCAAGTGTCCATTGTTTCGAAATAAATACTTTAACTAAATGTTGGGCGAATATATTTGCTTTTTCTGCATCTCTTGTTGCCCAGTTTCCACCGGGAAGGCGAATTGGATGAAATGGTTGCATAGGCCGTTTCAAGTTTTTTGTGGCTTTCCACAGTGAGTAATCTGTTGCATCTGATTCTGCAAGTATGTTTTGATAATATTGAAACCACTGATCATGTTTGTTTGTTAGTGCGCTGCTTTCAGGTTTTTGATAGCTTTATTTAATTTATAATATATTTAAGTCCAAGTGAACTATGTAGTTGCTATTGCCTGCGCAATACGCGTTTGTTATTTAAGAGCTGTGGAATATTCTGTGATGCTTGGTGCATTTTGCTTGCTGTAATGTCTTCGTTAGGCGTTGTACTGCTGCATCAAATCCCAGATTCTTTTTAAATGGAATGCTCAATGAGCACTCTCTTACCACTGCAGGTTTGAGTTGAGACGAATTGGTGTGTCGGTTCGTTAATAAAATATTTGATTCGGAATTTAAAACTTGTGTGCTTAATGTTATTAAAAGCGAGGAGTGGTCAGATGATAGTTCGTTGCTTGTTTCGGCCGTAACATAAGCTCTAGCAATACTCTTTGTCACACAGAGCTCCATTGGTTATGTTTGGAGTTAAAATCTCCTCGCAAGGTTTTGAAATATTTTGCAAATTGTTGCTTTTTAATTGGATGTAAAGGTGGACAGTAAGCTGCGGATATCGTACCTATATATGTAATAATAATTGCTGAACCCCCAAGAGGTTTCCCGTTAGGGTGCTGGGTATCATAAATTGTATAACCATTAAATTTTGCAGGGCTCATTTGTGTAAGATGTGTCTCAGACACCATCACGATGTAAATGTTGTGTTCAATAAGAAAATGCTGTACTTCTAATTTATGTTGCGCTATAGCCCATTGGCCTTCCATAATTCTAATTTAAGTTCAATCATCTTACATTTTGATTGTTCGTTAACAGTTGCATCTGGGTAGTAATGTATTGCAGAATGTGTCCCATATTTGTTTCCATAATTTGCTTTATTTATCATTTTGTAAATTCTATGATCATCATTCTTAGGTTTATTTGCTTTATTTCACAGGTTACAAGCAGCCACTTCTGAGAATAATGTTTCTGTGTTAATGGTGGCAGAACTAATTTCCTCATTGTTTGAGCGTTTATGTTCTTGATTCGTTGCTCAATTCGTTGCCCTGTTGTCATTTTTTTTCCTTAACTTCTTGTACACAATGCATCCTCTATAATTAGAGGTATGGTTTTCAATACTGCACTTCTTTATTTCAGGTTTGGTTTTGTCTTAATCACACTCGCTGGTGTATTGTACATGTTCCTGCATATCACGCAAACATCTGGTAGTTTGCAATAGTTTCGAGAATGCCCAAATTCTTGGCAATTGGTCGTTGTAGGACTGACATACGTTTGTGTGGCTCTTCCACTACCACCCTTCTTTAAAACAGATATCTCATGTTGTAGATTTCATCCGTCCCTTTGGTTTTTTGGTGCTCTCGCTTCATCTCGAGTTTCCGCTTCGTTATTACTTTTATTTCGACACAGCGGTAGGAAATGGTTACCAGTTGTTATTCTCAGTACATTTTTATTTATGCCATAGGTCGATGGCACTAGAGAATTTGCGCGATTTATTGCACTTAAATTTGTGGTGGATTGCGGTCGTAGTTGTTTTAGTTTGCTTGGATAAAATAAACCAATTATTACATTCTGCACATTCTGCACCTAAAGTTTTTTATTTCTTTAATTTTTTTTTTTAAATTTCACTTATAATTTAACACACAGAAAAAAAAATATTTTGAAGGCAATGTACTTTTAATCATTAATATTTTATTTATTTTTTTACTGCACTCATCCATTTTAGGTCCGTCCTTCGCGATTATTCAATTCGAATGAGCCCACCTTAATGAAACGTATAACATATTTTGTTACATATTTATTACAATTTATTATAAGAAATCCCAATTTTATTACAGTTATCATTTTCGGGGAACGAGTGGTCGGTTTAGCTTACTAAAGCTACACCGCTAAAATTGTAACTGCGTTGACGTCGCTATGGTGCCTGGATGGATCTTGGACCAGAGTTTATTACAAACTATTTACATTGATTAATGAGCTTGTAAGTTAAAAAAATTAAAATAACGGTTATTTAGCTTTTTTAGTATTTTATTTATTACTATGTCTTAGACATACTTTTGAGAATGGAACCGAAATGGTTCCGAAAGCTTAAGTAGTAACAAATAAAATACTAAAAGAGCTAAATAACCGTTATTTTAATTTTTTATTTACATTGATTTGGTTTGTTCAAGACCACCCCTATAACTCGCCTTATCCAGTTGGTAAACAATTAGTTTGGTATCAGATTAAAGGGAATTAGCGTCAGAATAGATGGGATTCAAATTTTTAAAGATCGGTTTTACCACTTTTAATAATTTAATACATCAGAGCACCATCAGATTTGCGTTCAAATTTTAATTCTTTCGCTTGTACAGCGCAATTTGACCACGTTCAGCTCAAATTAATTGCCATAAACGTGTTTTCAATTAATTTTAACCTATTGTGCTGGTATGGTTTACACTCATTCGCTAGCCTTACTGTTTTTTTGCACTTTATAAATTCATTAATAAAACACTATAAATTGTAACTATAAGGAATATTGAAAATATTCCTTATAGTAACAATTTTTATTTTTATTTGGAAATCAATTTCGAAGATAATTCTTCCTCAGTTCCTTTTAAACTATTGAAGTAACTTATTTCAAGATTATAACTTATGAAGTTATCCGTCTATCCTGACACAAAAATATTTTATTACACACGTGGATAAGGTTGAGCTGCCCTCCACCAAAAGGTTCATGGAGTAACATTTTACCCAATATCTGGTGGCGGTCTGGTATAATAAATTATTAAAGAGGTAACAACCACCTTCATATTTCTATTTATAACCTACATTCTTGTGACTTACCCATCCTGTGTAATAAATTTATAAATGTAGTTTAAATCGGTCCATCGTAAGTGGCAGTTTAATAAGGGCTTTTCGGTTTTTGCAATATTTTGAAAAGTATAACAATGATTAGAAAATTGATATGAACTAACAGATATCTTCAGAATATCCTGAATTAATTTTGCAACAATTCCGGCCCAAATCAGTCAATTTATACAGATTTAACAATTTTTGACAAAATCAGTTTTTCAATAAAACTTCGCCCCTGCTCAGATGAGATGGTTTGATTGATCGCGATGGAACTTAAAAGATTTTACTGAATTGTTGGCGTCATCAGCTCACGCAAATATGTATTTTGAAATGTATATCATCAAAGCAATCTTAATAAATCAAGCCTGCCTATTAAATAGCACTCTCAAGTACGGGATATAACACATAAACAAAAAACTAACTTTTCCTAGGTTTTGTATGGGAGATAGCATTACGTTTGATAAATAAAACATGAATTAAAAATAATGTAAAATTGATTTCTTTTCACATACATCGATGACATATATAATAGATTTCAACTCATTCGAATGATGCAATCAGTAGGCTTCCCGTTTTCTTCAAATTAATAAAGAAAATATAAGGGATTTTCGCGGTACAACAACAACAATTAAAAAATACGGGAAATTGATGACGTCATAATATCGTCATTTTTAACTAATAATTAGAGAGAAATAGTAAATTAAAATTTATAAGAAAATAAGAAAGACAACAATGTGTTTAAAAAAAAGAAATCAAATAGAAACGACAATATGAACTATGAAATCCAAAACAATGAAGAGTGCAATCATCGTAATTCCATGGTGAAGACAAAGTAAACCGTATAATATCCGAAATAAAATCCGAAGCTAAAATCCGAAAATAAAATAGTTTGCTATTTGTTTACTTTAATTTAAAATAGTAGCCATAAGCAGTTTGTCATGATGCACGACGTGTTTGTCCCGATTTCAGATACGAATAAACATCGTAAATATTTGAATCGTAATATTATCCTTTATGGATTGATTAACGTTTTTAGAATGTTTAAGTGGTTTATTACTGTCTGGTACAGACATGAATTAAATTCACATATTAATTAAAATACACGGAACTGCATTATATTATAATAAACTTTATTTAACACAAATTACACGTCACTGGTAAACAAGGTTGAATTCATATTGACCTTGGCATTGAAATATTTCCAATCTGAAAAAGACAAATTTTGTTAGAATGTAATGACAAAATGTGTACTTACCAAGCTTCAATATTTAGATGGTCATCTCTGTTTACTAGTACCTAGATTAAGATTGAATTAAATAATAATTAATTAATGTATTAAATTAAAATAACACAAATAGTAGTGAGTGATTTAGTGCGCTGCTATTTGTTGTTTATCGGTAAGTTTTTGTTATTAAATTGAATACTCCATTGCATCGTATTTTTAATCTTATACATAGATTTGAGAATTTTCCATTTGAGCTCCTTTGGGTTATATATTGGTTTTCAATGACCTTATTCTTGAAGTATTCAGATTCTTTCTTTCTTAACGATTGTTTGCAAACATTTCTAGATTTTCTATAGTTTTCCCAATTCTCGCTTGAACTTATTAATTTCAGAATACTATAATTACGCTCATTTACAAATTTTCAGAGAACCAAGGAATTTTATTTCTACTTTGAAGAATTTTCGTTTGTGCCAGTTGATTAATCGCATTTTTTTTTAAATCCAGTATTGAGCTTTCAGCTTTCTCATTCAATTCATTCTGCGTTCTGTAGTGCTGCAGTCTAGTGTTTAGAATACAATTTTTCACCAGAATAATTTTTCCGAGATCTAATTTCATTGAATTGATCAAACAACTGTGAATTGTTACTGCTTATACCCACACATAACATACAATGATCACTTATTTGTTGTTCTTTTATAATTTCACATTTAGTATTTACTGAACTAGTTATCAAAAGTTCTATTAAACTTTTGCTGGTTTGTGTGATTCTAGTATAATCTGGAGCTACTTGAGCCAATCTATAATCCTTGGTTAACTGCTTTAATTGTAAACTGTAAAACTGTATAATTGATAACTTCTTCGAAATTATTTAAAAATGCTGCTTTTGTTGTTTGGTATGATCAATACACTACGCCAAATACTCCATTTGTATGGTATCTTTTCATGATCTGAATCGCCAAAAACCAGGTGCGGTCCTTCTCGAGATTCGAAATTATTTTAAAGCTTATATGTTTTCGTACATGTCTATGTTTTCGTACATGTTTTCGTACATGTCTTCAATTGACGGTTTATATTCAATAATCAATTGTGTTAACTCTAAGAAAATCGAGAACAACGTGCGAATATTAGTGCAGGGAAGGTCTTTTGTTGTGAACTGCTATTGATAACTGATTTGGTTTTTTAATGTTTTCATCATTCGTTGCTATAATGCACAAGACGTGTCCCAAGTCGTGTGTTTAATAGCAACATTTAAATTGAGCTTTGTATTTACAGCAATACAATTGCTACACTTTACTTCTTGACTTTTACATTCACTTATTATTCTCGCTATACATCTTGGGCAACAAATTTTGCCGGTACATTTATTGCTATGATGGCCGTTACTATTACCGTTAAAGCATCTTGAGAACCCTACTGACTCTACGACATGACATCTATCAAAATGTATATTTAACTTCTCAGCTTGTAAGATTTTTGTAAAATCTACGGATCCTACTACAATGATCGTGTCAATTTTTGAGAGTTTTTTCTGCAATAAGTGGTTATTACCTTGATTTCACTATTAGCGAGAAAATGGTTTTGTTGTTTTAGCGTTGATACTATTTCATCACTTTCTAGCTTCTCCGACATTCCAAGTACAGGGTTATCCAATTCGAGGTTGATAAAGTAGAAATCTGTGTACCGACATCTGTCAAAGATAAACGTCAAGTACGCTGTCATTTATTTAGTTGACATTCTGCCATTTAAGAATATGGAGCATTTAACAATCGACCAACGCGTTAAAATTATTAAATCTGCTGATGCTGATTTTTCGAACAAAAATTTTCTTCAGTGATGAAGCTCATTTTTCGCTTGGTGGATACGTTAATAAGCAAAACTGTAGAATTTGGGGCTCAGAAAATCCACAATTGATTGTAGAGAAGCCATTACACCCGGAAAAAGTCACTGTTTGGTGCGCATTGTGGTCTGGTGGTGTGATTGGGCCGTATTTTTTTGAGAACAACCATGGACGAACCGTTACCGTCAATTCTGAGCGCTATGGCCGCATGTTAACCGATTATTTTTTTACGAAAATCGAAGATTATGATCTTGACGATATGTGGTTCCAGCAGGATGGAGCAACCAGTCACGTAACACGAGCAAATCGAGATCTTTTGCAAGAGAAATTTCCTGGACGTTTGATTTGCGATTGGCTGATGACAATTGGCCTCCAAGATCCTGTGATTTAACGCCTTTGGATTTCTTTTTGTGGGGCTACGCGAAAGATCGTGTTTACGCAAACAATCCTCAAACTCTTGACGAATTGAAAACTAATATTCGTAAGGTAATGGCCGAGATACCGCCCGAAATGTGCCGAAAAGTCATTGAAAATTACCTCAAAAGAATCAAGGCCTGTAAGAAGTCCCGTGGAGGACATTTGAATGATATCTTGTTTAACTAAAAATGGCAAGGATCAATCTGTAAAATGAAATAAAAATTACAATACATTCCGAATATTTTGTGTGTTTTTTTTAAGTTTACCTTATCAAGCTTGAATTGGATAACCCTTTATTTTAATCCTTGGTTTAAGCCTCTGTTGGTAGTTTTACTTCATAATTAGCTCCCATCTTTTCCATCACGATTGCATTTAGTTTCTCCTTGGCATCATTAGTGTTGCACTGCAAAATAATGCCACCGTTAGCAATCTTGCGACAACCCATTTCTGATATTCTTTTTGGATCGAGTAACATTGTTAAATCTTCTCTAGTTTTTTTATTAGATTGAGGTTGTTTTTATTTTTCACATTCCAGGACGGGAACATGCCAGCTGTATGGTGGTTATCCATAACTATTTTGAATCAACGCGCGACTTGGGACGCATGATGGGACACTTTTGTGATAGAGATTGGTCGACATGGCCCAGCCATTGGACTCGGTTGAATTTAATGAATCCGATAATGTGACAATCTGCAAGGAGACGTTTGATCTCAAAATTAATTCGAATTCTATATGAGCTTCCTCTCAAAGGTATAGATAACATTTTACTATCGTTGGTGGTACATGTCCAACTTTTTCCCCAAACGTTAACACAGATCTTAAAAATAATTGAAAGATATTTTTTTAGCACAATAACCTTGACCAGGCTTTAATATCTGCCTAGACATCATTTGATAATGTTATCATTGACCTGATATATTTGAAGTGTTCAACCTTGTCAAAGATATGTGGCCTGCTTGGTGTTGCTAGATATTTAGTTGTGTTTTTTGTTTGAAGGATTTGTTTTTGGGTTTCCAGTTGAGGCCATTCTTATCTGCAGTTTTTGGCAACACAAAACGCTCTACATTTTTGCTATTGGTTAACCAAAGGCGGGAAGCACGCCAATTGTATTTTTTATTAACAAAGGTGGGAAGACGCCCGACGGAACTACGGTTACGGTTGACCAACCGATGCCAGCCGTTCTTTGAAAGTCAGGAAGCCGCCAAACTCAGTTACAACAGGTAGCCAACCGGACATTAGCAGATTTATATAAAGGCGGGAAGACGCCCAACATGTTCTTTATGTAGCAACGGTGAGAGAACGCTGCAACCGTGAAGGTCAACCTCTACAACGTTAAAAAGGTACAATTTTTGATTTTATTTTTCCCTTTTATTTAAAATTCAATTTAGTTTTCATATTTCAATTTTTCGATTTTTATTAATAATACTGCATTTTGATTGAGCACCGAATTAAATTAATCACCATTTTTAGTTTGATTTGTTTTTGTTCGTTTTATCCCTCTTTCCGCTTCTAATTTGTTTTCCGTTCGCGCGGTTTTATTTATTTATTCTTTTCATTCACCGGCCTGAACCTATTTTTACAGTTAGTATTTTTGTCATTTTTCTCAATTATTTTTCGGGTCGGTATGATGGGAAAGGAAGGGATTGTCATTTCACGTCGGTATAATAGTTGCAGGCTAAGCTTGTCACTCCTCGTCATCCCCTTGGCAGAACATTCACAAGGTCGCCGTGGCGAGTTCAGCATATGTGTTGTCCACTTGGGGACGACCGTAAAATCTACCTGGTCTCCCCGTGGCACTCCGGCAAGAGAGGAGTGAAGAGAGGCTTTCAATTTTGGAGAAACGTCCTTATGCTGCTTTGTAGTGGCTAGGCATCGGCTTCTAGTCATTCGGGAGAGGGAGGGCTATCTTCAGCAGATATTGTACTTGTCATTCTGTCGTTTCTGGGACACCCGGTTATTATTAAATTTATTTACGTTCCTCAAGTTTCGTTCGACGGATTATGGTGGATTTCTTTTAATATCAGTTTTTAGTTTACTTTTTTTTATATTTATTCTATTCCACGGTGTAGGCCAGAAGCGTACAAGCCTCAACTTCCCCAAGACCCTAAATCCTGAGATGTAGTCGGCAAAGTCACGTTGAGAAAAGCCTCAGCGTGTTTAGATGAAGTCTGCAGGTTGACTTCGTGCCACCCGTAACAATAGTAACTAGCCCATCGACCAAGGTCTTATACTTGATTTAAGTTTAATTAAAGCAGCAATTTTTTCTGCCGTTGTTTAAAAACGGTTTTCTGTCACGCTTTGAGCTTCAACCCCTACTAGTAATATGATTTCCATCAGCCTTGTCACCGACTTGGTGTAAAATGATCACATCACAATATTCAACGATTTAAGAAATTTTGATCTCCGCCTTTGTTGTGTTGTGATCGATATTTTGAATCTCCAGAGCATTCAAGTTGAGATCGAGGCACACCTTAACTTCTAGTTTACCATTGCGTATCTATCGATTCCTGACCTCTACATTTTCAGTATAGCAAGTAACCCTTCTCGGTTTTATGCGTTGCTTCCTGTGGTTCCGCTTTACGCTCTACCACTAGCTCGCGTGTATTCATGGTTCGATGTTAAAATGTGACGGGACTTTAAAATACGAAACTTTCAATAGCAGTGCTTTTATTTTATAAATTATCGTTTGTTATACTTGCTCAACGGGCTATTCTCATTACCTGTAATGATTTTCGACCAAAATATCGACCATAAAATGTTTTCAATGTTCTGCGAAAATCAGTGATGGTTAGCCTTTTTGATTTTTACGGAGTAAAATTTGCTGCGTCAGATTTCATAAATTCGTTGAACTGGAGAGATGAGATGTAAAATATTTTTTGACGTCACAGCTCTATGGATTGTTAATTCCGGTTGACATCTTATAGTATATTTTAATGTTAAGTATTGAAAGCTCTAATTGAAATTTCCTTTTCATTCAAATCAAACACGGCCTTGGAATGGAATACAAATGTCAACATATATTTTTAATGATTCACTTTACTCAATTTTTATTGTAAGAGTTAGTCCAAGAGGTGCTTGGATTTCGGAGAGAGTTCGAGCCATCTATAGCAAGACAGGTGAATGACGACATTCACCTCTAGAGTAATCGTTATTGGTTTGCATGTTTAAGAAATCGTTCTTACTCAAATATTGTTCCGTATAAAAATAAATTTTTGCCCCTTTATTGCTAAGTATTTTTAAATTTCATAATTAGAAAAAAGGTTTAGACAATCTGACTACTATAGACTAAACCACGCTGGTAATACAATATTTTCGTAGATACGCATCATGAGAAACCCCTGGAGCCCTGGACCACCCATAATTTAAGTTTAAAATTCCAACTTCGTACAGATTAATTATAAACATAAATTAATAAGCATCCTTTCATTTTCAACTAAATAGGCGGACGAACAATTTGTTACGGATTGCGTTTGTATGTAGTGTTTTTTCACAATTTCAAAATCATTCGATAACGCTACAAACATACAAACAAAAATATTTTAAAATGTTTAAATATACCCCCACTGGTTTATCTGTTTATGGAGCTAGTAACTAAATATAAATAATAAATAAAATCTGCAGACATTTATCATTGGAAATATTTAATCGCCTTAAACGAGATTACACCAAAACATGCATCGCCAAAATATAATACTAATCAACACCGTCGCACACCGAACTCACGGCTTCAAACAATGATGAGTTAAATGTTTCTTTAGGCCCAGCCCAGTAAATTGAAATAAGCCTCGTCCTAAAAATGGTCTATTTACTATTTCGAGCCTGGCTTAAATTTACACCACAAAGCATTTATTCCGATTTATGTGCAACTAACCAAAAACGAGTGCTTCCATCTAAACAACGATATATGTGTAACGACAACAACAATACAAGCAGCAATGGAACAGAATATTGTTATGTACTCTGAATTCAACTTTATTATTTAGACATAAATAAATAAAATAAACATGAAATAATACAAAAAAAAGCTTCGCAAGTAATTTTCCATTTTTAAAAAAGCACAGCACAGATAAACCATTGTTATTGTTATAATTTTCTAAATACAGCAACAAAATGTATACATGGGAAAATGGTACTTTTGAATCCAACAGATTTGCTCTTCCATTATCATTATAAATTATTAAGCTTTTTGGTATTCGGGATTTTGGGCTCTCTTCTTATTTCATTATTTTGCAAAAAAATATAAATATTTATTTATGTATAAAATTTTATTGTAAGGACATTTTTAGATTTTCTATATAAAAATTGAAGACAATTAAATTTTATTTTTGTGGGTTTTTGTTCTACATTTTTGGTGCTTTTAATTTCATTGCGTCACTTCATATAATCTGTATGTTGTATGACATAGATATTCTTGGTATGATATAAATTATGTTTTATGTTTCTATTTCGGGTATACATAATCTTGTATTGACTAAATATGGGGTTTTGTATTGTGTTTAATTCCAATTAAATTTTATGTGGTGTATTTAAAAAAATATTTATTTTAATGCTGCCTTCTTGATATGTAAATTGAGCATTTTTGTGTTTAATTGGAATTAAACATATAAAAAGAAATGTGAAAGATTTGTTAATTATAAACATATCCTTAATGGTATTTTTGGCAATTAAAATTCGATATATGAATAAATGAGTTTTTAATTACAAATTAATAGCTAAATATAGGTATTTGTACGAGTGCCATATATAGGTTTGAAGCTTTTTGCTTAGATATTAATTTTAATATCAGCATAGTTAACTTTTACAAAATAACTAATTCAAATTATACATCAAAGTTATAATGTCTTCATGAACTTAGCGGACCAATTTGCTTTTTTTTTTTTTTTTTTTAAAGGAAGTATTAATTGTCCAGTGGATTTAAGTCCTTTGAAGGTCAATTAATACCCCCCTTTCATTCACGCACAGACCACCCATTCACACAATTACAATACCACCTGCACATTGCAAGCTCCATGTCAACCTGTACACTTACCTGGAAGGTATGTCGGCGCTGAATTCTGCACTCCAACAGAGGGTCTTAGTTGTGTTTATTAACATTACCGATCGTAATCGATGACGAAAATTCGCTTTGCATCCAGCCTCTGATGGGATTCGAACCCAGTACCTCCCGGCCCAAGTGCAGAAGCTTTAACCACTGCACCACTTGTCTGGTAATTTAAACTTGTACCAATCAAATTAGCCATCCTTATTTTTTTTTATAACTGTCTTTGGCTTTATTCTTGAATCTTTCCTATCTTGAGAAACTCACAAGTTGTTTTCAAATCTTACAAGCTAATTAGTAAAAAAAAAAAAAAAATCTTAATCTTAACCTATGCTAATTCTTAATACCAAATAGTTTCTTTTGAGATGCCGATATCTAGGCCTCCATAATATTTCCCAGGCTAATGTTTTAGGATGTCGTTCGATGTTGAGATCATAGTGTATGTTTGTGTGATGTATGTACCAAGCTGCGCTTGCCGTTAAATATCCTTCGTAGTATTTTTATTTGTATACGTTCCAATTTTATTATATTTGAGGTACAAGCTGAGCCCCACAAGCGTATTCCGTAAGTCCAGATTGGTTTTAGTACCATTTTAGACAATAAGACTTTACAGTCTAGAGTTAATTTGGAATGTTTTCCGATTAACCACTTTATTTTACCACTTTTGATATTGATTTGTTGTCGTTTTTTTTCGATATTATTCTTCCATGTCAATCTCCTATCTAGATGTAGACCTATGTATTTAATGGTTTCGCATTCGGGTAGATTGATGTTATTTAACTTCACCAGGGAGGGCAGGATTGTTTACGGAGAGTGAATGTAATGTGTGCTGATTTCTTCTCATTTGATGTAATTCTCCATTTTGAAAGCTATTTCTTATAAGTGTTGTTGCAGGACTCTGGATGCTATTTGAGAGGTTTCTTGCGTGTTGCTAATAATGCTGTATCTTCTGCAAACGTTGAAACTGTTACATAATTTGAAGTAGGAAGTTCCGCTGTGTAAATTAAATATAACACTGGATCCAGTACGACTAACTTGTAGAACCCCTGCGTGTAGTTCATTTAAATGGGAAATGCATCATTATGTTTCACCAAGAATTTCCGGTTTAGCAGTTAATTTTTATTGATCACATGATATAGTTCGATTGATCACATGACATAGTTTCGCTGGGCCTTAATTTTCTTGGCATACTTTTTCGAAAGCTTATGAGATGTCTAAAAAAGCTGCAGAGCAGTAATTCTTTTGTTTAAATGAGTTTCTGATTTTTGATACGATCATATGAACTTGTTCTATAGTTCCATGATCTTCTCTAAAACCAAACTGGTGATCCAGTGAAATTCTTTTGCTCTTGCAGAATTGGCTTAAGCTTCTTAAGAAGCATTTTTTCAAAGACTTTTGACAGTGTTGGCAGTAAACTGATTGGACGATACGAGTCTACTTTTGATTCATCTTTAACTGGTTTATGGATCATTAAAATCTGTAAAATTTTCCGTTTCATGAAAATACCCAGTTTTCATTACAGCATTTAAAAAGTATGTTACTAATTTAATACATGTATGTGGTAGTTCTATAAGTATTCCACCACTAATAAGATCATGTTCGCTGATCATTGTTTTTACTTTCAACAATTCCAAGTGTCCATTGTTTCGAAATAAATACTTTAACTAAATGTTGGGCGAATATATTTGCTTTTTCTGCATCTCTTGTTGCCCAGTTTCCACCGGGAAGGCGAATTGGATGAAATGGTTGCATAGGCCGTTTCAAGTTTTTTGTGGCTTTCCACAGTGAGTAATCTGTTGCATCTGATTCTGCAAGTATGTTTTGATAATATTGAAACCACTGATCATGTTTGTTTGTTAGTGCGCTGCTTTCAGGTTTTTGATAGCTTTATTTAATTTATAATATATTTAAGTCCAAGTGAACTATGTAGTTGCTATTGCCTGCGCAATACGCGTTTGTTATTTAAGAGCTGTGGAATATTCTGTGATGCTTGGTGCATTTTGCTTGCTGTAATGTCTTCGTTAGGCGTTGTACTGCTGCATCAAATCCCAGATTCTTTTTAAATGGAATGCTCAATGAGCACTCTCTTACCACTGCAGGTTTGAGTTGAGACGAATTGGTGTGTCGGTTCGTTAATAAAATATTTGATTCGGAATTTAAAACTTGTGTGCTTAATGTTATTAAAAGCGAGGAGTGGTCAGATGATAGTTCGTTGCTTGTTTCGGCCGTAACATAAGCTCTAGCAATACTCTTTGTCACACAGAGCTCCATTGGTTATGTTTGGAGTTAAAATCTCCTCGCAAGGTTTTGAAATATTTTGCAAATTGTTGCTTTTTAATTGGATGTAAAGGTGGACAGTAAGCTGCGGATATCGTACCTATATATGTAATAATAATTGCTGAACCCCCAAGAGGTTTCCCGTTAGGGTGCTGGGTATCATAAATTGTATAACCATTAAATTTTGCAGGGCTCATTTGTGTAAGATGTGTCTCAGACACCATCACGATGTAAATGTTGTGTTCAATAAGAAAATGCTGTACTTCTAATTTATGTTGCGCTATAGCCCATTGGCCTTCCATAATTCTAATTTAAGTTCAATCATCTTACATTTTGATTGTTCGTTAACAGTTGCATCTGGGTAGTAATGTATTGCAGAATGTGTCCCATATTTGTTTCCATAATTTGCTTTATTTATCATTTTGTAAATTCTATGATCATCATTCTTAGGTTTATTTGCTTTATTTCACAGGTTACAAGCAGCCACTTCTGAGAATAATGTTTCTGTGTTAATGGTGGCAGAACTAATTTCCTCATTGTTTGAGCGTTTATGTTCTTGATTCGTTGCTCAATTCGTTGCCCTGTTGTCATTTTTTTTCCTTAACTTCTTGTACACAATGCATCCTCTATAATTAGAGGTATGGTTTTCAATACTGCACTTCTTTATTTCAGGTTTGGTTTTGTCTTAATCACACTCGCTGGTGTATTGTACATGTTCCTGCATATCACGCAAACATCTGGTAGTTTGCAATAGTTTCGAGAATGCCCAAATTCTTGGCAATTGGTCGTTGTAGGACTGACATACGTTTGTGTGGCTCTTCCACTACCACCCTTCTTTAAAACAGATATCTCATGTTGTAGATTTCATCCGTCCCTTTGGTTTTTTGGTGCTCTCGCTTCATCTCGAGTTTCCGCTTCGTTATTACTTTTATTTCGACACAGCGGTAGGAAATGGTTACCAGTTGTTATTCTCAGTACATTTTTATTTATGCCATAGGTCGATGGCACTAGAGAATTTGCGCGATTTATTGCACTTAAATTTGTGGTGGATTGCGGTCGTAGTTGTTTTAGTTTGCTTGGATAAAATAAACCAATTATTACATTCTGCACATTCTGCACCTAAAGTTTTTTATTTCTTTAATTTTTTTTTTTAAATTTCACTTATAATTTAACACACAGAAAAAAAAATATTTTGAAGGCAATGTACTTTTAATCATTAATATTTTATTTATTTTTTTACTGCACTCATCCATTTTAGGTCCGTCCTTCGCGATTATTCAATTCGAATGAGCCCACCTTAATGAAACGTATAACATATTTTGTTACATATTTATTACAATTTATTATAAGAAATCCCAATTTTATTACAGTTATCATTTTCGGGGAACGAGTGGTCGGTTTAGCTTACTAAAGCTACACCGCTAAAATTGTAACTGCGTTGACGTCGCTATGGTGCCTGGATGGATCTTGGACCAGAGTTTATTACAAACTATTTACATTGATTAATGAGCTTGTAAGTTAAAAAAATTAAAATAACGGTTATTTAGCTTTTTTAGTATTTTATTTATTACTATGTCTTAGACATACTTTTGAGAATGGAACCGAAATGGTTCCGAAAGCTTAAGTAGTAACAAATAAAATACTAAAAGAGCTAAATAACCGTTATTTTAATTTTTTATTTACATTGATTTGGTTTGTTCAAGACCACCCCTATAACTCGCCTTATCCAGTTGGTAAACAATTAGTTTGGTATCAGATTAAAGGGAATTAGCGTCAGAATAGATGGGATTCAAATTTTTAAAGATCGGTTTTACCACTTTTAATAATTTAATACATCAGAGCACCATCAGATTTGCGTTCAAATTTTAATTCTTTCGCTTGTACAGCGCAATTTGACCACGTTCAGCTCAAATTAATTGCCATAAACGTGTTTTCAATTAATTTTAACCTATTGTGCTGGTATGGTTTACACTCATTCGCTAGCCTTACTGTTTTTTTGCACTTTATAAATTCATTAATAAAACACTATAAATTGTAACTATAAGGAATATTGAAAATATTCCTTATAGTAACAATTTTTATTTTTATTTGGAAATCAATTTCGAAGATAATTCTTCCTCAGTTCCTTTTAAACTATTGAAGTAACTTATTTCAAGATTATAACTTATGAAGTTATCCGTCTATCCTGACACAAAAATATTTTATTACACACGTGGATAAGGTTGAGCTGCCCTCCACCAAAAGGTTCATGGAGTAACATTTTACCCAATATCTGGTGGCGGTCTGGTATAATAAATTATTAAAGAGGTAACAACCACCTTCATATTTCTATTTATAACCTACATTCTTGTGACTTACCCATCCTGTGTAATAAATTTATAAATGTAGTTTAAATCGGTCCATCGTAAGTGGCAGTTTAATAAGGGCTTTTCGGTTTTTGCAATATTTTGAAAAGTATAACAATGATTAGAAAATTGATATGAACTAACAGATATCTTCAGAATATCCTGAATTAATTTTGCAACAATTCCGGCCCAAATCAGTCAATTTATACAGATTTAACAATTTTTGACAAAATCAGTTTTTCAATAAAACTTCGCCCCTGCTCAGATGAGATGGTTTGATTGATCGCGATGGAACTTAAAAGATTTTACTGAATTGTTGGCGTCATCAGCTCACGCAAATATGTATTTTGAAATGTATATCATCAAAGCAATCTTAATAAATCAAGCCTGCCTATTAAATAGCACTCTCAAGTACGGGATATAACACATAAACAAAAAACTAACTTTTCCTAGGTTTTGTATGGGAGATAGCATTACGTTTGATAAATAAAACATGAATTAAAAATAATGTAAAATTGATTTCTTTTCACATACATCGATGACATATATAATAGATTTCAACTCATTCGAATGATGCAATCAGTAGGCTTCCCGTTTTCTTCAAATTAATAAAGAAAATATAAGGGATTTTCGCGGTACAACAACAACAATTAAAAAATACGGGAAATTGATGACGTCATAATATCGTCATTTTTAACTAATAATTAGAGAGAAATAGTAAATTAAAATTTATAAGAAAATAAGAAAGACAACAATGTGTTTAAAAAAAAGAAATCAAATAGAAACGACAATATGAACTATGAAATCCAAAACAATGAAGAGTGCAATCATCGTAATTCCATGGTGAAGACAAAGTAAACCGTATAATATCCGAAATAAAATCCGAAGCTAAAATCCGAAAATAAAATAGTTTGCTATTTGTTTACTTTAATTTAAAATAGTAGCCATAAGCAGTTTGTCATGATGCACGACGTGTTTGTCCCGATTTCAGATACGAATAAACATCGTAAATATTTGAATCGTAATATTATCCTTTATGGATTGATTAACGTTTTTAGAATGTTTAAGTGGTTTATTACTGTCTGGTACAGACATGAATTAAATTCACATATTAATTAAAATACACGGAACTGCATTATATTATAATAAACTTTATTTAACACAAATTACACGTCACTGGTAAACAAGGTTGAATTCATATTGACCTTGGCATTGAAATATTTCCAATCTGAAAAAGACAAATTTTGTTAGAATGTAATGACAAAATGTGTACTTACCAAGCTTCAATATTTAGATGGTCATCTCTGTTTACTAGTACCTAGATTAAGATTGAATTAAATAATAATTAATTAATGTATTAAATTAAAATAACACAAATAATTTATAATTAATTACCTACGAATTCTTGTTTATATAAAGGTGGCAGCTGGTTTGAATTCAGTAATTCTAAAACTTTTAGTACTCAATGTAATTTGGGTGCACTCTATAATTAGTATAATTATGTAGACATTTAAGTATGAATTTTAAGACATTGTATATACTAACTATTTTCTTCATGTTGTTAAAAATTGAGGTTGGTGTCTTTTTCATTGGCGTTCATACAAGACGGATGGCATTTGCTGAATTATATACAATAAAAAGCTCTTAACAAGAAATTTTGTGGTTTGTATTATTGCAAGTGGTACAACAAACTTGATCGAAATTATCATTTCATTTATTCCTTCCGTGTGCTGGATATTATTAACCCCGTGGGAAATAAACCAAGCATTTTGATTCACTCTTGGCGGTTTATTTCCAGTTCATCATAATATCTTCGGCTGTGCACACATTATTTGGTCCTTCGAGCCGGATCTGCTGATCCATTCATTACTTTAATTTCGATAATACTTAATTTCGGTAAACGTGTTTGTGAACACATAGTGACGTCACATGGCTCCAGAAACTGTAAAAAGTGATAATAGTGCTAGTGCGGTAATCGATTTTATTAATGGTTTAGTTAAACGATTAGAAAGATTTGAAACGAATTTTAGGAAATCTCCTAAACTACGCCTTACCCAAATTTATCGCAAAATGCGGTTAAATCTCCTAAACGAACTTTGGATAGAGTACAAAAACGTATACTCGGAAACGAATCGTGCTGCCATTTATAACGACCGCGAGTTAGATGCGTATTCGGCTGGAGAGGAACTATTTATCAATTTGATAGCTGAGATATCGGAGCTGATTGAACAAGGAAAACCAACTACACCTACACCCACTCCACAACCACAGACAAGTGCAAAACCTGAAATTAAATTACCACGAATCAGTTTGCCATCATTTTCTGGAGATTATTTAGTGTGGACGTCGTTTCGTGATCTCTATAAAACCCTCGTTCACGACAATAAATTTATTTCTGCTGTAGAAAAACTACATTATCTTAAATCGAATTTATCTGGTGAGGCGGAACACCTACTTCGAAATATCGAAACCACCGATGCCAATTATGAAGAAGCTTGGCAAACTTTGGTGAAGCGTTATGACAACAAGAGGGTAATAGTTTATCACCATTTTAAATGTTTAACATCCCAACCCAACTTACATACCGAGTTGTCGGCAGCCATTAAAAAACTCGTGGACACAACAAGTGAGACGTTAAGGGCATTAAAGAATATTGGCTTACCTACTCAACATTGGGATGACTGGATCGTTTACATGGTAATACAGAAGTTAGATGGCGAAAGTTTGAAGCAATGGGAGATGACGAACGCCCCTAATGGTGAACTTCCAACTTGGGAGAAGCTGCAATCATTCCTTCACGACCGGTTTAGAGTACTTGAAGTCATAGCACCGACTAAACCTATGTCAACCATAAAACGTACTCCAGATACTGCTTCGGTTCCGATCAGAACACTACACACAACTTCTTCAATGTCCTGTGTTTTATGTCACAAAACTCATCCTCTCTATGCTTGTTTTAGGTTTCAAAAGATGAACGTAGAAGCCCGACGAGACGTTATGAGAATCAACCAGCTATGTTTTAATTGTTTAAGAAGTGGTCACTACAATACTGAGTGCAAAAGTGCTAAAAGCTGCTCACGATGTAATCAACGACATCATACATTGGTGCACGAAATTTCTAAGACAGCATCAGCTGAAGATAAGCCGGCCGTAACCGTATCACAAAAATCTATTGAAACTACTCCAGTGGTCAATTTAGTCAGTGCTCACGTTGCACCATCTGCGGATACACAAATTCTACTGGCAACAGCACTTGTTAAGGTTCAGTCTGCATTTGGGGTACAGGTGACACTACGAGCTCTTCTAGATCAAGGGTCTCAGGCAACCTTTATAACGGAGGAAGCGGTAAACAAACTGGGATTACAAAGAAGTGTAATTAATATACCAACTGTAGGAGTTGGATCAGTGAATACTGGCAAAGCCAATTATGCAGCCAAGCTCAACATTCAATCTATTATAAACCCTGACTTCAAGTTATCAACGAGCGCGCTGGTGTTTAAAACTGTTACGGCTCAACTTCCCACAAAAACGGTGGCTACATCAACATGGCCTCACATGTCAAATCTCCGGTTAGCTGACCCATTCTACTATAAACCAGGTGCTGTTGACCTGTTGATTGGTGCAGATATGTTTGGTGATTTATTACTGGACGGTCTTATTAAAAGTCAAGACGGATCGCCCACAGCCCAAAATACAACTCTGGGTTGGATATTGTCTGGGAGAACTCTACAAGTGGTCAAGAGTTCATCAGCTGCAATCATGAACTTCCATTCGTGCTGCGATATTTCAAACCATTTAAAGTCATTTTGGGAGATAGACGAGTTAACAACTAAGGTATACTCAGCAGATGAATTAAAATGTGAAGAGCTGTATTCGAACACGCATAGAAGATCATCAGAAGGTAATTATGTCGTTAATCTTCCATTTATCCATTCTAGACCAGATGAAAACACTTTCGGTACTTCACGAAATGGAGCAATTGCTACACTATTGTCATTAGAAAGGCGGTTTCGTCAGAATGTTAATCTTCGTGAGGAGTACTGCAAATTTATGAAAGATTACCTCGATCAACGACACATGGAGATTATTGATGAACCCTTTATCAACATTAATCGAGCATTTTATATGTCACACCATACCGTCTTTAAGCAGAGCACCACTAGTACTAAACTTCGAGTCGTCTTTGATGCCTCTCGAAAATCATCAAATGGAATTTCACTGAATCAAACATTAATGGTGGGACCTACTATTCAGCCGGACCTGATTTCAATAATAATGAATTGGCGCACGTACAAGATTGCATTTACGGCAGATATTAAACAGATGTATAGGCAGATACGGGTGAGCGATAATGATACGGATTTTCAACGAATTGTTTGGCGTTCAAATCCTGATGATCCAATCAGTGACTTTCGGTTAAATACGGTAACTTATGGCACGGCGAGTGCTCCTTACTTAGCCATAAGAACACTGATGCAGTTAGCTTCCGACGAAAAAGAAAGGTTTCCATTGGCATCCAAAAGTGTTCAGCATGAGATGTACGTTGATGACGTTATGTCTGGTGTTGATTCTATCGAGTCGGCGCTAAAGCTACAAGGACAATTAATCAAGCTTCTCAAATCAGGTGGCTTTGAGCTCCGAAAGTAGTCATCGAACCATTCTGATGTTCTAAGATCAATTCCAACAGAACTTCATGAAACTAAATCACCACTGGATATTCATAAAGATGGTGTAGTAAAAACTCTAGGCATTTCTTGGAATCCAACGACCGACGAGCTTGGCTACAACATTTCTACATCCAATAATGAAAACATAACCAAAAGAAACATTCTGGCTGACATATCCCTTCTCTTTGACCCTTTGGGTTGGGTTTCTCTATGCATTATCATTGCAAAAATCATTTTACAAAGGCTCTGGTTGGCTAAAGTAGGGTGGGATGATCCAGTTCCCGAAGAAATCAAACGGACTTGGCTCAGTTACCGAGATGAACTTCCACAAATTTCTCAGCTAAGGATTCCAAGATGGCTCAACACTAATTTATCGCATCAAAATTGTGAATTTATTTATTCTCTTTATTCTATTTATTCTCGAACGATGTGTGCTGATGGCACTGTTCGCATCGGATTAATATCGGCGAAAACTAGAGTTTCTCCTTTAAAGCAGGTATCATTGCCTCGACTTGAGTTGTGTGGGGCTCTTTTAATGGCAAGATTATTCAGCAAGGTGACATCCGTAAATGCATACCAACATTGTGTGATGTAGGGTTGGACTGACTCAACGATTGTTTTATACTGGCTAAAAGGACATCCTAATCGTTGGAAGCCATTTATCGGAAACCGAGTGACTGAAATACTCAATATAAACATTGCTCAATGGAGGCATGTCTCTTCGGAAGATAACCCGGCCGATTGTGCTTCCAGAGGAGTATCGCCTAGTTTATTACAAAATCACCCACTATGGTGGACTGGCCCTACCTGGTTGGCTCTGCATTCATCTCAATGGCCGAATCAACAACAAATAGTAAGTCAAGACATTGACCTCGAAGAACGCAAGTTGGTGAACTCAACGCTAGTCAAGAACGATTCATGGGACTTAGTTCATAAGTATTCGTCCATTTCGAATTTGGTCCGGATAACGGCATATTTACTACGATTTCGGCATAATGTAAGTACTGTTACCAAATCAAATAAAAAACTTGGTTTTCTATCCATAGACGAGCTCAGTATGGCGCTAGTATTTTGGTTGAAACATGAGCAGCAGACATATTTCCAAGAAGAGATTAAATGCTGCACAGGTAATTTACCTATTAAAGGGACTTTGGCATCACTCAACCCCTTTTTGGATGACGATGGTGTGTTAAGAGTTGGCGGTCGGTTAGAACATAGCTACTTACCATACTCAACGAAGCATCCTATCATCGTACCTCGTAACAGTCCGATTACTATCATGATCATTAGTCAAGCGCATAGCAACACACTGCATGGTGGTATCACTCAGACGGTCGGATATACACGTCATAACTATTGGATCCTTAACGGCCGCAATCTGGTACGGCAGTTTATCCACAAATGCCTCAAATGTATCCGATATTCGAAAAACGCACGAAGCCAGTTAATGGGGAATTTACCTGCTCCTCGCGTCACTCGAAGTCAACCGTTTCAACACTCTGGAGTCGATTATGCTGGGCCAATGTTATTGAGAATGTCCCCAGGAAGAGGCAGCAAGGCTTATAAGGGCTATATATGCATATTCATATGCGTTTGTACCAAAGCGGTCCATTTAGAAATCGTAAGTGACTTAACCACTATTGCTTTCATTGCAGCATTTAAAAGGTTTACTTCACGACGTGGCAAAATCACTGATATTTATAGTGACAACGGCACTACGTTCGTGGGAGCAGCAGCAGAGCTAAAGGTTAATCACCTCAAAGCCATGAGGCAATTACAATTCGACATTGCTCAGAATCTAGCAAACGACGGAACAAAATGGCATTTTATTCCACCCGGATCTCCTCACTTCGGCGGTCTATGGGAAGCGGGTGTAAAGTCGATTAAGTTTCATCTTAGGAGGATCATTGGTGATACCAAATTAACATATGAGGAACTGAGCACCGTACTTTCGCAAATTGAGGGTGCCCTAAATTCAAGACCATTATGTCCCATCAGAAACCATCCAAATGACCTCACCGTTCTGACACCGGGTCATTTTCTAATAGGCAATGCTATTAACTCGATTCCTGAACCGAGCATGCTTAACTTGAACGAGAATCACTGTTCCCGATGGCAATTGACCCAGAGGATGTACCAAAATTTTTGGAAACGCTGGTCTTCGGATTATCTAAGTCGTTTGCAACAACGGCCGAAATGGATGCACAAGGAACCGGAAATAGAAATCGGCGATCTGGTTCTATTAAAAGATGAAAGTTTCTCACCACCTAAATGGCCTTTGGCAAGGGTATTGGAAAAACATCCTGGACAGGACGGTATAACGCGAGTCGTCACACTTGAGGCAAAATCGAAGCGCATAAAGCGACCAATTAGCAAATTATGTCCACTACCTATTAACACTACTGATGAGTTTGTAGATTCCATCGAAGCAGCAAAGTGAGTCGGAGCACTATATCTCCCAACGTTCATAACACCATACTACACTCTCCTCATTAGATTAATAGTGTCAACGTTGTTGACAGTGAGCCGGTATGTCTGGTACAGACATGAATTAAATTCACATATTAATTAAAATACACGGAACTGCATTATATTATAATAAACTTTATTTAACACAAATTACACGTCACTGGTAAACAAGGTTGAATTCATATTGACCTTGGCATTGAAATATTTCCAATCTGAAAAAGACAAATTTTGTTAGAATGTAATGACAAAATGTGTACTTACCAAGCTTCAATATTTAGATGGTCATCTCTGTTTACTAGTACCTAGATTAAGATTGAATTAAATAATAATTAATTAATGTATTAAATTAAAATAACACAAATAATTTATAATTAATTACCTACGAATTCTTGTTTATATAAAGGTGGCAGCTGGTTTGAATTCAGTAATTCTAAAACTTTTAGTACTCAATGTAATTTGGGTGCACTCTATAATTAGTATAATTATGTAGACATTTAAGTATGAATTTTAAGACATTGTATATACTAACTATTTTCTTCATGTTGTTAAAAATTGAGGTTGGTGTCTTTTTCATTGGCGTTCATACAAGACGGATGGCATTTGCTGAATTATATACAATAAAAAGCTCTTAACAAGAAATTTTGTGGTTTGTATTATTGCAAGTGGTACAACAAACTTGATCGAAATTATCATTTCATTTATTCCTTCCGTGTGCTGGATATTATTAACCCCGTGGGAAATAAACCAAGCATTTTGATTCACTCTTGGCGGTTTATTTCCAGTTCATCATAATATCTTCGGCTGTGCACACAATTTCTTTTATGGAGCCATCCTTTAATTTTCAATTAGGCTTACGTATCATTCTACAAGAAACAAAGTATTAATAAAATGTTTGTTACATACTTTTGACTATGTAGAATGGTTGTTGAAAAAGTGTTTGTTCGATTTTTGGTTTTGAGTAGTATTGTTCTTCTATTTCGATATGCTCATGCATGTATCAATATCCCCCAGATTCCAAAACGTATTGAATTTTGCTCCCGGTTTTGGTGTCTGTTGTAACAATTTGCTTTCATAATTTTAGATTTGTCATTTCCATTTAATGAAATGTTAGAGTTTCAACTTACTCGCATACAGAGATTATCTCTCTCCTAGAACTGAACCGATATTACCCGATATTTTTAACGAATTTAAAACCAAAACGGTAATGATTATAATTATAAAGAAAACGTTAACCGTAACCGGAGCGCAATTTTCAAACGTTCCATTCATCCTTAAATTTCGTTTCGGTTCTCTCTTTAAATTTCTGTTATAACACTTAAATCGCCTAACAATTATGTTTTAAAATATTTAAATTGAAAATGCAATATCATTTCAAAATTAGCAGAGATTGATTATGAATTGGAATTAATCACACCATCCGTAATCAAATTATAAAATATCATACGATAATACTATTATGTTATGTGGATCACCTAATGGATCCGTCAAAGATTCACTAGATTCCATTGTCGTCGTAAAATCGTCGTAGAAAGTGTAATTTCAATCATTTAAATATGCAGTATGAAGCCTCGCTAAATTTTTAGTTGTGTTAAATTGCTTAACATATAATTGGTGATTTTATTTCATAAACGCAACAATGAACCATATGCACGTTGAACATGGACTAGTTAAACCATAATGCGAATCGTTTGATGTTTCAAGATGGTCGAAAGAATTGTTGGTGGCTTCAACGAGAATAACGGCTGTGAATACTTAATTAATGATGAAGTGTGTTAGACAAAATTATTATTATTGGTTTAAATTGTATTACCTCTCTGATTTTCAGAAACTAAGTGATATTTATACCTGCTCAACAAATCGGGATCATAAAACAAAATTGTATATGGGGCATGCATTTATAATAAATTTCAACATCAATAAACATGTAGTTAGTGCATGTTTTGACACATTTGATAAATACTTGACCAAATCAGATGTTTTTAGGATAATCTTTATACTTTTTACACTATTTGCCGTAGGTACTTGGCGAAACACACTTACACTTAATAAACATATTTTGTTAAACACTTGTTTTTCTATTTCGCAAAAAATTTAGTGTTTTGAATATTTTAATTAAGGAATTTGTTCAAAAAGTTTATAAAACATTCGATCGATTTCGACTTTAATCTTTATCTTGCTGCTACTCTAAGGACACTATTTTTATCATCAACCAATCTTAATTTACTTTTATTTAAGCTCCACCACCAATGAGATTTTTTTAATGTAATTATTTAATTTATTATATCATTAATATAATTATTATTATTATATAAAGCTTTATAAGTTTAAATTTATCGAACACTTTTAGTATCACTCACCACTTAGTAAGAGATGCCATTTCTGGGAAGATCTTGATGACAGCTTCAAGAACCGATCTTTTGAACGATTATTGCACTAAGCTGCAGCAAAAATCTGTTCAAAAAATATCGAAAGACTCCTTTGCAAACAGTCGTTTTAAAATTGCTCCCTCAAATATTTAGTTTTAAAACTCAATGTCCCCACAGAAGCATTGATTGTAATATTAGCAAAATAATAATATTACAAATTTTATCTTCCACCTAGCCTTAATTTAGACATGGTTGAGTTATACCTACCGTGTAGCTGCGTCTCTGTAAGTCGATGATACTCGAGGAGGAATGATAAATGACTATCGACAGTGATTCGAAAATAAAGGAGTGTCCTGAATGAGCTTTTGTATTCGACGTATATATAACTCATGAGAACCAAAGAAAATCAATGTGTGGCACTTTTGATGAAATAATGGCTTACAACATTAAGAGACGTCGCGTCTCACACATACGTAGAAAAAATACGCAAACATTTAACGTTCATTGCTTGGATACTTTTGAAACCATTGTTGCTACTTTAAACAAGTTATATTTTTTCAACTGAATGAGACACCTATTCAACCCGTTTGGTAGTCCATAATCCATAACTTATCGAAGACCAGCTATACGGCCACTATCTGAGTTTTTCATCATTATATCACCGCTGAAAATATCACCGCGCGAAATAATCACCACAAAGAAAAAATTATTTTGGAAAATAACTAAGAAAATCTTTACTCTGCGTAATTTTCTTAAGAATAAAATATTTTTAAATTGCATACAAGTATTATATCTTTTCGGTGGCAGCTATGGTGTACGAACGATGTTACAAAATCAAGTACATACTGTAAAATAAAATTTTACTGGTTTTATTACGCGCTAGGAAGGAAATATTGTTCTATAATTTTTTAATCACGTATTTTTACATATCTGTGATTCAAAAACATTATCACTCGCAAGCTTTCACAACCACATTGTAGTGGTGACTGACTGCATGTCGTTATTAATAAATAATAAAAATAAAAAAATCCTGTACAAAAATAAGTTTTCGTTTCCATGGCAATCGTGTTTTTAGAAAGAGAATGGAAAGAAACGATATTGTGATTTGAAATTATGACGCCATACAACAACAACATTAATAAAAGCTCATTATTTATTTATTTTCCAAGCCAATTTTCACACACTTTAAAGGATTTTCTTGAATCCTTTTTTGATCTGATTACAGTTTGAACTATTCTGCATAAACCCGTACAAAAATATTATAAAAGCTTATGGTTTAAATATACTTAAAAAGTAAAAGGAAATTAGTCGTTTTCCATACATTCCTATAGGAAACTAACATTTATAATATCCTGTATTTTAAGTTTTGTGAAAAAAAAAGCTGGAATAGGGAGGCTCTATTTATCTAGTTGGCTCTGATATCATTTACAAGAAAAAGGGGTAAAACTAAAAAATTATCATTTAGAATTTTGAATCTTTCTAGCAGACCAGTTTTCAAATTTTTTAGCGATAATAACTATTTTAAAACAGCAACAAACGATGAGAAGTATTTTTTTACCGAAAATTCCAGGGGCCAAATTTTAGAGTCCAGTTAATTCAGCCCAGAAAATGTCAAGTGAATTTTGGCCGAAATCGGTCCACAGGAAGTTACAGATTCCATAGAGGCTTTTTCGTTTTTCCATCGGAAGTGGCAGTTTCATATGAGCATTTCCTTTTTATATGTATTTTGGAACTTATATCATTTACTAGTAAAATCCTAAATTAATTTTGCAACTTTACCTGTCCAGATAATTTTTCCAAAATGTAAGCGGAAATTAAGGTTTTTGACCATAAAAAGGGTTTTCAGAAAAAAACTAGTTCTTTTACAGCCCCAACAAGCTTTTTTCATAAATCTGAAGAGTCTAATAGTTTTTAGCTTAGATCGATTCTCCGAAATTGGAGGCTTACATTTTTTTCCGAAGTTTTTCCGTTTTTTGAAAATATTTGGAAAAGTAAATAGCATTTACGAAAAAACTTTTAAAATAAAAAGATTGTAAATTAAATTCCAAACAGAATTATTTCAGATCATATTTTAAATTTTACCGGAAATAACGAGTTTTAAAAAACGAATTATACTCCACTAAAATTTAGCATTTCAACAGACCGGAACGGAAAAACGAAAGTGGCTGCTTCCGTAGGAACTTTTCCAATTTTTGCAATAAAGATTAAATGTTCAACAATGGTTAGCCTTGCTGGTTTTCCGAAAATTCCTTTTTTGCTATGTTCATTTGTCGTAAAAGAAAGTCTGGTTGTTGGCCACATCAATAAAATCCCTAAATTTTTTTCCTATGGTATCCATCATATCGAATGTTGAAGTTTTCGTAAGTAGACAGATCTCCGATATTTCGAATAATGATGACGTTGATCGAAATAATTTTTAAGTTTTTTACAGAATGACCAAAATTTGCGGAATTCTATTTTGAGTTGTAAAATTTTTGGTTATTTTTAATCTTCGAAAATGAAATTAACATTTGAGCTTTTATTTAAAAATACGATATAATACGACACACATATTCTGTTAAAACTATTGCCTCATTAAAAAAGTTTGAACTTCATTCGTTTATGATAAAGCATATTTTCATTTAAAGCAGTAGCGGAATAATAATCAGAAATGGAATCAAATCAAATTTTAGAACACCGAAAATCTAATAAGAATGATAAAAGCTCCCTCTCTGTAGGTCAACAAAACACCCCAATAAATTTTGACTGGACCTGTTTTTGATGTGACATGTGGCTTTACCATTTTAAAGTTAGCAAGATCGAAAACCGGCTCAAAAATCCATTTTGTAAAGGAAACAAAGATCGAAAAAAGTGGAGCCAAAATTTTTTAGTGGTACATTTATTTAGCCTATTAAGATGAATATTCAGTTCAAATTTTTCTAGCTTTAAAATAGAAAAATGTAATGTGTTATCAAAAATTAGTGAAACCAAAGATTTTCTACTATTGAACAAATTATTAACATAGCAACGTGTAAGTAAACCATCCTTTCAGTCCGGGGTATGTAGATTACAATAAATCTATGAAAGTATTGAAATATGGCCAACCCAATCAGAGATACAATAATTATTTTATGCTGCATGTCCAAAAGACAATATTATGAACAAGCGTAGAGTTATTATCGATTCTGACCATTTTCTAGTTGAAGACGAGTTGAATCACTATTCACGATATGAATCTTTTCAGATCAATCTTTTCTAAGTTCAAATAGGGGAGAGGGGGGGGGGGGCGCTTAGCACTTTTTCTTAATACTGGAAATTAATTTTTATTCCTTACCTCCACATCTAAATAATATAAGCCATATAAAATATATTGGTTTTTTTTATTTATAGATATAAATTTGGTCAATCGGGAGCGGATTAATTTTCTCAAATAAACGGTTTTTATTTTAATCTCAAAAAACCATCACCATCTTCCACAATCCAAAATATCACAATCAATCCCGTTTTTTATTTCGTTTACAATGGATATATTTATCTCTATTTTTCATTAAAACAAACCCTATAAACCAAAAGAAAAATATATTCACCCAACGAACATGCAAATACAATTTCATTTCTATAACTAAGTTTCTTATACAATAGCATTAAACAATACTCTACTTGAAACTTATTTCGAGGTCAAATACAATAATTAAGCCACTTGTGTTATTGAAAAGGACTAAAGTGGTGCAAAGCACTATACTGGAAGTATGTTAAATCAAAATGTGAAATTTATAGGGAATGATATGAACAAATATATTTGCTCATATGGTTCCCCAAAAATTTTCCCTTTTCCCTCCCCTTTCATATACCCCCGGTCATTGAGAATCCACTAACTGTTTATTGTCAGTTGCCACAATTTTCTGTATTTTATATGTTGGTTTTTAAATATCAACGAATTACAGCTGATCTCTTAAAAAGATTTCCGTCATTTTTGATGAGTTACTGCGTGGACTTCATTTTAAACCGGATATGGCTTTGTTGCCTAAAAACTGATTCATCTAAATAATGTAAATTTACTTTCATCACGTACTATAACGACAAGCAGTCATTATTTTGTTTTTATCAACAAATTTTGATCGGATTGTAGGTTTTTAAGTTTGTTATGTTTCAATTGACAGATAGAAAATACAATTTATGTCACAAAATAATACTCGTACACAAACCAAACAACCTTATTTTATTTCGCTCATCCATTTAGAGAGATGTCCCATGAGATATCCACCCAAAATATTTTCAAATATAAAATTCCAAACCAATTCAATTTGGCTTGAGCAAGTTTACAGTCACCAACACACACACACAAACGTACCCACAAAATCCAATATACGAGGGTATATCAAAAAGTCTTGCAATATCATATGAAAAAAAAGAGTGAGTGAGACAACAATATATTTTTCAAAACCATTTTTTGTCGCGATGAAACTTCTAGAAGAATATTTCGATGTAAATTTTACAGTTCGTTTGTTTTTGTCAATTTAGTAACACGTGTTTTGAATTTTTCTTAAAATGAATGAAATTGAATATCGCGCCGTTATTAATTTTTTCTGTAAAGATGGACGAAATGCAATTTATATATTCAACTATATATCAAAAGTTTACGGCGAATCTGCACCATCATATGCCACAGTAACAAGGTGGGTAAAATTATTCAAAAGTGGTCGGGAGTCATTAGAAGACGACAACCGCTCGGGTCGGCCAGCAGATGCTATTAGCCATGAAAACGTAATTTTGGCCGAATCTATTGTATTGGAGGACCGGCGTATTTCTGTTCCGCGGTTAGCGTGGAGACTTTTTCTTTCATACGGTACCACATACACTATATTACATGACCACCTTCACATGTCGAAAGTAAGTGCGCGATGAGTTCCCCGTTTGTTGAATGCAGAACAAAACAAAATGCGTGTTCAAACTTCAAAGGCGATTTTAGATATGTACAAAGAAGATCCAGAAAATTTCTTGGATAACATAATAACAGGCGATGAAACATGGCTTCATCACATGGCTTCAATGGATTAAACGTAGTGAACTACCACCAAAGAAATTCAAAACTCAACCGTCTGCTGGTAAGGTTTTGGCAACAATTTTTGGGATGCTGAAGGAATTTTGATAATCGATTATATGCCACCGAAAACCACAATCACAGGCATATATTACGCAGAGGTTTTGCGAAAATTGAAAAAAGCGATCCGGGAAAAACGGCCAAGGAAAGTTAGGAAAAAAACTTGCTTCTTCACGACAATGCACCAGTGCACAAGGCTAATATTGCTCAAGCTGCATTAAAGGACTGCGGCATCGTAGAAATTCCGCATCCACTGTACATTCCAGACTTGGCACATAGTGACTACTTTCTGTTTCCCAATTTGAAAAAAACACTAAGGGGCCGGAAATTTTCCAGTGACTATGAAGTACGGTCTGTTGTAAATGAATATTTTATGGAGCAAAAGAAATCTTTTTTTTAGAGGGTTTAGGTAAGTTAATTGATCGATGTGACAAATGTATAAACCTTAAAGGAGATTATGTCGAAAAATAAAAATATTGCTGTCTCACTCACTCTTTTTTTTCATATGATATTGCAAGACTTTTTGATTTGCCCTCGTACATAATATTATGTGTAATAACAAAAATCAATCTGTATTATTTATGTATTATGAAATATCCGAACAAGCCTACATAAAGTGTACTATACTGTGTACTTACACTCTTCTACACATATAAAAAGCACATATAAAATAAACTTAATCCCAAAACTTGGACATAATTTATATCACCCGAAAATCCAACACACAAAATACACAACAACTAAACCAAATTTCTTAATAATTCATAATATTGATCTTAAACCCAATGTACTTGGTTATGTTGGTACAATTTCAATTATCATGGGAAATATTGTGTTATGTGGGTTTGTTTGTTTTTGTGCTTGGTGTTTTATGTTTGAGGAATTTCGTTCTTCAAAAATTTTCCCAAACTGAACATATGAAAAGGCGCAGTATAAAAAAATGCTGCTGTCGAAATTACTGATTTGATTATTGGTACTGCACAAGGAATGTGTTTATAAAAGAACGAAATCTGAAGAAACCATGCATGCCATATCGTTGTTACAACCTAACAAAACAAACAAGGAAATTCTTCAAGGAAATCATAATAACACACGGCACCAACAGCGAAACACTATATATACGAGAATATGCTCATTGTGGAAAAGCAATAAGAAAGTACAACATACAAGAATCAGATCAATATTTAAAGATTTTTTATTTTTTATGTTTGTAGAAAGCACAACAAGATGAAAAAGAGCTTTTATTTGTTTAAATCCGTGCGGAGTAAATAGTTTAAATCAAAATAAAAGCAGTTTGTATGAAAAAGGAAAATTTCTGATTATTAGAAAAATATCTAAAAGTTCTACATAAGGGTAAATGTTAATTTGATACATCCTTTATCAATGAATTGGTGTAAAGCATGACGTATTTATGCAGCTAAACGAGTTAATAAAAGCTTTATGAGATTCGATATTTTACCGTATAATCCCCGCCCTGATTCGAACCCACTTAATAAAATTGAAAAATATTAAATTATATAATTTAAAAACCATACAAAAAAAAAATTCAAAATAAATTTAATAAAAATATATTTTTGTTAAAAAATTATTTTTATTAAAAAAAAAATTCTTGAAAATTTCTATCCTTTACGGATACTCAAAAAACAGTAATTTTATTAGATTTTTTTTTTGTTCATTCGTTTCCAAAGTATTCTCGTTCGGTCAAAATAAAAATGTAGCTGTACCCCTTCCGTCCCTCCGCATAACAATATAATAATTTAAACGAGTTTGTGTATGAGAACCGAATGAAAATGGGATAAAATTTCTAGAAACCCGAAAAAAAACACTGTGTCTGTGTATAATAAATATTTTTCCCAAATAATGGAAAATCCGATCAAATATTCAAATGGTTTTTCATTTTAAGGTTTCCCTCATCCTTTCGTTTCCCGTATAATATTTTTAGACGGAATTTTATGGGTGAAAAAAATAAATTTCATCTTTGCCTCATTGTTAAGAAGATCAAATTATAAAAAAAAGGATTTCTTATGGTTTCGTTTTATTTATATTTATTCCGAAATAAATATAATTTTATTAAAAACAAGAATGTGTATATGGGCCAGTTTCCGTTTGGACTAGATAGAATCGAAATTTATACGATTTTGAAAATAGAACTTTCGTTCTTTAAATTCTAATTAATAGTTAACTTTGTTTCTTCATTGAAAAAATTTAGGGTGAAAATGTTTCGCAATATTCTTTTACCATCTACATGTTTTCAAACTTAGAAGAACAATAGTACCTAGAACAGCTACCATATTTTTAGATTTTCTAGGATAACATATCAGAAAATTATTTGATTGGTTCCTGAGTGTATACACTTTCTCAGTAAAATTTAGGTAGACATATACTACAGCACCTTCCTAAACGTTTCAGAAATAACGCTGGTCATCACTGGTAATGGCAGTTCAAACGAGAACAAGAATTCTATGGGGTGGGTAAGAACCTGTGAACATCTATACGATTGGGGGTAGATAAAAGAAAATTTGTTAAAAATTTAAATATTTCATTTACCAAAACACTTCACCCTGTTTTGGTCCATTGATAGAAAACATTATAGATTGTCGAAAAATTTAGACGAGATTTCGTGGACATCTCTGGTAATGGCAGTACAAAAGAAAACATGAATTCTATTATAGGTATAACAAAACCCACAAATCTACGATAGGCAATATGAAAAAAGAAACTTTATTGTCCAAGACCTGTAAATATATTTAACTCGCTCCTTATTTAAGTTTCTAATAGACTCAGTAGTTTGGATGCTCTATTTGAAAATGTTAGTGAAATCCCGTGGATATTTCCAAAATTGGCTGGAATATTATTTGAAACCCGTCAAAACAGCTCAATTTCTAAATATAATTTTTAATAAAACGAATCTCAAAAATATACTTGACGTAAATATTAGGAATAGGTCTTTACCTTCTCAAAAATGTAAGCTGGAATCTGTAGATATTTCTAGATTCAACGGCACAACATTTAGAATTAGTCCATTTTTATAATTTTCTTTTGAAAATAAATTATATTAGGAAAAATAATAAATTTAACAGTGTAATTTTTTATTAATTTTTAACCACAAACTTCACTATCATATTGGTCAGTCTAACAGTGAACGAAAAAATTTGATATTTGATGACTTAAAATATGACATCTCTCTCTACCTTTTACATAAAATTATTTCTCGCGCACTCCAGTAGCGATATCCTATTATGCGTGGATATTGCTCAAAGTCATCGCGCTAGCGCAGTCGGGATCACTCTCTACAGCGTACACCGACCGATTGTTGTTAAATCAGTTTATTTATGTATGACAATATAACTCGATTGAAGTTGCTTTATCACCTGGTTGATACCGATCGGTAATTCACTATTGCGCACCTTTAAATGGATTAAAGATGAAACAAATTATCTTACTTTCCAATCTCGCTCTCCAATCCGAAAGCCATCGTACGTCTCATGAGTACAGTATAAAGTATGATTGTGCACGACTGCGATAAATATTTAGATTGTGGTAACCTTGATTGAGAGTTGAGAATTCCGTGTCCGATGGCAATTTGGGCTTTAAATTCTGCAAGTATGTCATTTGACGCTATCATTGAGGTATTTAACGATTTCTACGTTATCAAAATTATGGTCCTGAATAAAGACAATGAAAACGTATTGATTTCATTCAAGAGTACTGACTATCTACTATTCAATCTAACAATACTTGCGTATACCGCGGCATATTCTACAATGCCTTGTTCACCTAGTGGAGCAATAACTCTAATAGGAGTCACTTCGTCATTCCGATTTGTGAAGATAAGATTTTTGAAGAAGATTTTTGAAGTAATTTTGCCAAATTGACAAAACATCTGTTACGTTTGTTCACAGAACTCCTGACCACAGCACCTTCTCCAAGACAGGTGCTTTTGTTTTGATTAAAAGCTGATATTTTCGAAGCATTTCTCATATATAAGAATTCTTGTTCTGCTGAGAGCCAACCATTTTTCATTTATTTTTTTTTTTTTTTTGGTTACAAGATATTATGACATTCGAAAAAAAATTCCCGGGTGGCACCTCATTGCAAAAAAATCATGCCGTTCTCATCAAGTTTACATACTTCTCAGGCTCGAACAGTTCGAAATCGTTACGTAGGAACCAAACGAAAGCAACTACTGTCCAATCCGTATTGACAGTTGACCAAACAATTCTGATGGTGGGATTTATAAAATATTTGTATTGGTCAAATTTCCAGACCCGAGCACTTCGGTTCGTGCGGAAAGATGTGTTTTTACCGAATTTTTGCAATACATCGTAATGTAAGGAAGACCAAACGGAAACAACTATAGTGAACAATCCTCAGAGTACCAAACAATTCCGATCGTTGGGTTTATAAATTTATTATTATTGGCCTACATATTTTCTTCAAGAATTTTCACAATAAATCATTACTTAGTAATGACCAAACGAAAACAACTTATAAACAATTCAAATTGGATTTATTGTTAATTTTGTAATCTTAAATTCCCAAATAAGCGACGAACCTGATTTTTCGAAATAATACAATTTTTATTTCGTTTTCCCACAAAGAAAAATCACCCATAGGTGGATAAACGCCAAAATTTGTTAACCACTCTAGACAACCCTGACCAAACGATACCATTTTTATGAAAACCTGTATGCGGAGTACTATAAGACGATGCAAACGGGTAAATCTGCAGTAATGCTTGATCTACTAAAGCATCGAAATTCCATCGGACAGTTCTTTGTTAAATGTAGATGACAGTATATTTTAAAATGACAACCAACGATCGCGGCCTATGTCTGGATCTCTGTAAGATCTAACATCTAATATTACTAGCATCAGCATACATTTGCTGGTGAAAGGTCTTTTAAAGATTATGATGTCATCGATTAAGTTTTACGTTCTTCCATCATTCGACCTTCACGTTTCTTTGTGTATTCTTTTAAAGGTAAAACACGCACTTGAAACAATTGTTCATTAAAGTCAGTGTCGCGTTTGCCATTGTTGTTACTGGCAAGATACAAGCTGTTAAAACCGGTATATGTGATGTGTTTTGTGCACTACTGTTTTCTGCCATTAAGTCACCCACCATGATTTTAAATATGATGCGGTATATTATTGATGACTTGTTCCAATTTAAATTTTTATTGAGCAGTTTGTGTTGGCATATCCGCATATCCGCATTATTCTTCATTGTTTTGGAAGCTGCAATGAACGGTAATGACAGTTCTAGAGCATCTAAGGCGTGAATGCGTAATTATGTCTGTGAAGTTAGCCCGAAAAATATCCCGAAGAAATGCGATAGCAACACTATAAAACGAATATCATAACATTTTTCAGTGTCATCCCGAAAAATTTTCTGTATCACGCTAGTTTTGAATGTCATCCCGAAATTCTTTTACTATCATAGTATTTTTACTATCATGATATTTTTACTATCATGATATTTTTACTATCATGATATTTTTTTTTTGTTATCCCGGAAAATAATTCCAATACAAAAAATTTCAGTAAGCAAGTAGCGACAGGTATTCGAACCATCCCAAAAACCAAAAAACGAGAAATTAATTTAATAACAAACAATTTACTGGCGTGGTTAATCCAAAAACGCAAAATTAAGCACTCTGGTTATCAGTAAGAAAACAATTATTGTGGATCGAGTCTATTAGTCAAATTTTAGATGTAGTCGTAGTAGATATTAATTAACAGAGCAAGGGTGTTATGGAATTTGTCGAATAGGTATTTGTTTTCTGTGATTATAATAAGACAAACTAAGTGAATAGTTAAGCAAAAAGATACCAATGTGCCATTGAATCTTTCCACCATACCAGATTCCAAGCATCTGACATATCTCCTGAAATACCACCGATTCGAAATTCCTTCCTTGATCCGCGTGAATTTCCATCGGTACACCAAATCTGCTTATCCAATTGTTAACCATGGCATTAGCTATTGTTGTTGTCTCCTGATTGGGTATGGGGTACACTTCCGGCCATTTGCTGAAATAATCCATTAAAACTAGCACATATTTATTTCCGCTCTCGGTGGTCGAAAATGGCCCCGCCACGTCCATTGCAATTCTCTCAAATGGTGCCCCGACATTATATTGTTTCATGGTTCCACGGCTTTTTCGTGCTGGTCCCTTTACTGCCGCACTTTGGTCACATCTTCGACACCATTCTACTACTGACTGTCTACATCCGGACCAGTAGAAACGTTGGCGAATTTTGGATAATGTTTTATTAATCCCTAGGTGACCTCCACTTGCTCCTCCATGATACTCCATGAGGATTTCCGCTATCCGATCTTTTGGCACCACTACCAACAATTGCTTTACTTTACCATCCGTGCTTTCCCACTTTCGTTTTAAACATCCATTTTCTATGTGGAGGCTATCCCATTGAGCCCAATATGCTTTTACAATGGGAGTTTTGTCAGCTATCTCACTCCATGTGGGCCGGTGTTCCTTTTCCTTATGTTTCATGATGAATGATAGGTCAGCATCCCGTAATTGCTCCTTCTTGATCATTTCATCAGTCCATTCCTCATCTGGTAGCACTTGCATAAGCCGAATATCGATGATGTTTTCCTTACCCTCCACACGCCCACAATGCTTGCATTCCACGGGACAATGCCTTCTTGATAATGCGTCGGCATTTCCATGTGCGGTTCCCTTCCGATGTTCAATTTGGAAATCGTAGCTTTGCAAACGTTCGATCCAACGTGCAACTTGTCCCTCTGGATTTTTGAATTGTAACAACCAGCGCAAAGCTCCATGATCCGTCCGTAGAAGAAATTTTTGGCCATAGAGGTACTTATGGAAGTGGTTAACACATTCCACTATAGCCAACAATTCTTTCCGTGTCACAGAATAATTTCGTTCCGGTTGTGATAACATCTTGGAATAATATGCAATAACTCGCTCCTCACCATTTGTTGCCTGTGATAATACTCCTCCTATACCATCATTACTTGCATTGGTGTCCAAAATGAATTTAACGTTGGGTATAGGGTTTGCGAGGATTGGTGCTCATAATCGACGTCTTAGTTCCACAAATGCCTCTTCCGGATCATGCTTCCATTCGAATGCCTTGTTTTTCCTGGTTAACTAGTGTAAACTCTTTGCGATACTGGCGAATCCTGGCACGAATCGTCTATAATAGGTGTACAATCCAAGGAAGCTCCGTAATTCAAATAAATTTTTAGGCCTTGGCCATTCCTTCACCGCTGCGATCTTATCTTCATCGGAATGGATTCCATTAGTTGTTACCTTATGACCCAAATATTTTACTTCCGTTCTAAATAGTTTGCATTTCTTTGGGCTTAGTTTCAATCCGGCGGCTTGTATCCGATCCAAAACCTCTGCCAAATTCCTTAAATGCTCGTCGAAATCCTTGCCCATAACGATGATGTCGTCCAAATATACGAGGCACGACCTCCAATGTAATCCCTTTAGCACGCGCTCCATTAGCCGTTCAAAAGTCGCAGTGGCGTTACATAATCCGAATGGCATAACGTTAAATTGCCATAATCCGTTACCCACACTGAATGCCGTTTTCTCGCGATCTTCCTCCTGGACTTCCACTTGCCAATAGCCGCTTTGCAGATCTAATGTTGAAAATATTCGAGCACCCGATAATGTGTCTAACATGTCATCGATCCTTGACAATGGGTAACTATCCTTTTTCGTCACAGCATTTAATTTTCGGTAATCCACGCTAAATCTCATGCTACCATCCTTTTTCTCGACTAACACCACTGGTGAACTCCATGGACTGCTTGATGTTTCGATTACCCCTGCTGCTTGCATATCTTTTACCATTCTATCCACTTCTCTTTGCTTTGCCAATGGTAATCTCCTGGGTGGTTGGCGAATCGGCATTTCTGCTCCTGTATCTATTCGATGTTTTACCATTGTGGTTCTTCCATTATTGTCCGATGTACTGCAGAATATTGGCATGTACCGCTCGAGCAATTGCTTTGCCAAATTTTTCTGTTCCATGGTAAGATCTTCGGTCCATTTCTGCATGAGTTGACCTATGATTTCTTTTTGCCCTTGCGAGTTAGTCGTCTTAATCGGATTTTTCTGCTCGCACTATCGCAGATATTTCTTTATATTTTCCGATTATTGTCCCTTTCTTGATGGTTTTCGTCTTATCCGAGAGATTTAGAGTCCTAATTGGTACTCTATTATCGCTGCCTGGTTTCACCAAAACTTTCCCGATCATAACTTCTCTGGCTCCGCTCTCCGCTTCATTGGCTTCCACAACCCACAACCTGGGTGACCCAGAACCTCCCTCCAATCTTGCCCATACTATAGTTTCCGAGTTCGGTACCAGCTTCTCCCGATGATCCATTATAATTTTCCTGGTCGTTTCTCCTATAGGGCTAACGTGAAGTGGCAACTTGATATTATCATAGGTTAATACACCCCGTCCAACATCCACCACGAAGCCATTTGTTCTCATGAAGTCCATCCCCAAGATGACTTTGCCTACAATATCTGCAACCAGCACCTCGTGTTGAAAGTGATTTTGCCCAATCCTTATTTTTACGACCTTTTTCCCTTTTATTGCTGTATTTTATCCAGTCGCCGTGTAACACACTGCCTTGTGGCTAACCGGATTTAAAATAAAATGACCTTAATTGGGTGTTAGCCACATACGGTGGTTACGTATAGAAAATGTTTATCCTATCAACACTGTACGACGGTATATTAGCGCGGCTAGGCTCGGGGTCGTTGGGTGGGTCTTGTTACAGCTGTATAGGATCGTGAATAACCGTCAAATGCGAAACGAGAACTTAAGAAGAAGGAAAGAAAAAAATGAACGAATGAACCAAATAATCACTGAACACTCACCAATTACATGGTTTTTAGAGTCTGGTTAAAATTGCGCTCTATCCCACACTTGAAATAATTAGCCAATCATGCTAATTCATATACAATAAATAGAGAAGAAAAATAGGAATACTAATTATAATAAATGAAAGAATTAAATTTTTAACCATATACCATTTCCATTTAATTATTTTGAAATTTAAACAACAAAAAAAAATAAAGATAAAAAAAAAACAAAATTATGATTTTGAATAACACAAATTTAAAATAAGTATCATTTTACGCAATTTATAAAAAAAAAATTATTTAAACAAGAAATTAAGGTAATCTGTTATTCGTTATATTTAGTTTTATCAAATTATAACCAATATGGAGTAAAATACAAAAAAAAATTATATAATAACAACAAGAACTTACCCAACAGTTATCAAGGTCCCTGGTGAAGCGCTTTACCCAAGTTCGTTGATACACCTGTGAATATAAGTTATGATATGTTTCGCGCGCCCGAATAATACGCACTTTGGCACAATAAGTTTCGAATAAACTAAATAGTCGGAATACGATTATATAGATAAGATGCAAGAAATCAAAAAAAAATATAATTGATTCTTTTATAAAATAAAAATAACAAAAAGCAATAATTGAATATAATAAGATCTTCATAATAAACTATCTTAGCAAAAAAAAACTGTATCGCTAAAGTTACTTTACCCCCGTTGCCGTTAGGTATTTATTGCGGACCAACGTACGGAAAAGTTTTTTTTTTGCTTGCGATCGAATCAAAAACTAAATATTACTAAATATTACTAATTACTAACTAATATTATAAAATTGAACGTAATTAAAAATTTATTCTATTTTGGATTTTTTTTTTTTTCCGATAAGAATTATGAAAGTTACACTGGTACAAGTAACTACCCAAAAAAAAATAATTCTTCGCACGATTGTGCTTGAAGAATTGATACAGCACGGTTTTTGGCACTATAATTATTGCGGTATATAATCCTTACAAGGCCATTTGAAAGCGCGGTCGTCCGCTTATCCAAGTATGCATAATAATCCGCTCCGCGGAACTTTGTTTTTTTTTTCCTCCTAAGGGAAGCAAAACGTGAAAGGAGAAAAGAAACCCAATTAATTAACCAGCAAGATAATATAAAAAGTATTTAGGTAAAATGCACGGTGTACTAAAAACCAACAATAAGAAATTTTAACGTACCTCTTACACAATAAAATGGAGTATCTAGCGATTGTGAAAACAAACAAAAAAACACAATGTCGTTCTGGCGACCACTATTTATAATTCACACTTTTAGTTGGGTTTTCCACTTAATAATTTCGTTCGTATAATAGCAAAATCACTTATAAAAAGATTTAACCTTTATCAAAAATTCACTTGGAATTATTAAAATTTATTGAATATCACTTGATATTACAATATGCAAAACAAAACACTTTTTAAATAAGAGATATTTTTACTTTCAACTTTATAATTCGAATGAAATGCTATCCCAATTTTTATTATTTCATAGATTCGTATACCAGACCATAGTATGTGTAATAAAAAAATTGAGTACATAGGTTTATATAATAACAATACATACTATTTTAGTGAGTTGTACATATCCAGGATCGAATGGCGAATTATCATTACGCAAAAAAAAAATTAAAATGTTAAACTCATCTCTGGTAGTATGACTAAGATGTACAACCACAAAAAGATTAATTATTATACACAAAATCCAGTCATAAACTCAAACATTAAAACAATTATGCAGTGGGGTATATATAACAAGAGAAATAAAATGTATGTACCTATGTGTACAATCACAAAACCACCGATAATTTGTAAATGCTTAAATCAATGCAATATCGTTATTTCCTATGTTTTGTGTCAGAAATCGACATTGTCACGTCACACACAATGCAGCATGACAAAAAAAAATTTCATGTATCGATATGCACGTCATATCGTTACAGCCGTTCGTAATTTCATTCCATTAGCTGGTTCCATAATTCCATCGATAATATCCTCACGAACAATCGTATGAGTTGCTCCCGTATCTAGCGTGATCATGCATTTCTTCCCATCAATATCGGCTTCAATTGTCAAGCTGTCAGCGCATTTTGCTATTCTCGAAACATGGATGGAGGTTATGGGGCAATCGGTTGTGGGAGTCAGCTTCTGCCCCTTCAAACTGACTCCTTTTAGTTTAACGACTCCGCTGTCGTCTCCCTCCTTTCTGGATTGTATCTGCTCCTCGTTTCTTCCTAATCTCCCAGCAGTCCCGTGGGATGTGACCCGTCCTTTCACACACCCAGCATTTAATTTTGCCACTTCCATATCTGAACCTTGGCGTAGCCCGCTCGGTGTCTATTCTGGAATCAAGCTCTACTCGACGAATTTTCATTGCTGGTTTGATGATGGTTTGCGCAGTTTCGTTTGTTAACGCACAAGCGATGGTTTCCGTGAAAGTTGCCTTAGGTGACAACATCACCGCTCTGCGCGTATCATCTCGAATACCGTCAATGAATGCATCTATTTCAATTCGCTCCATGTAATCGGCCGACATATTTGAATGTACTAAATACGCGAGCCGCTCAATTGCCGATGAAAATTCCTGTAGCGATTCTCCTGCTCTTTGGTATCGACCCTTCAATTCCATGCGATAGATTTCTCGTTTGTGGTCACTTCCGTATTTTCGATCTAGCGCTTTCATAATTCCCATGTAAATGTTCCGTTCTTGCTCGGGAATGATTTGTAGTGTTTCCGCCGCTTCGCCTTTAAGAGCCACAATTAACGCTCCAACACGTTGTTCTTCATTCCACTGATTTTGCTTAATCGCCGTTTCGAATTGGAACTTAAAAATACTGAAGGATGGGTTTCCATCAAATGTTGGTGGTTTTAACTTAACTGCATTAACCGTCTGGATCACTTGATGTGTCGTTCCATTCGCCTTGATATCTTCGAGCTCCTTCTCGAGACGTTGAAACTCCCCTTTAACATTTTGGATTTCTGCGTGTACTTCTGTTTGCAGTTTTTCCACTTTACCGTGTAGTGTAGATGACAACTCCAGAAATCTCTCGTCTATTTTCTTTTGGCCATCTTCTATTTGGTTTTTAATGTCCGCTCCTTGTTGCTCCATTTGTACCATCTTCTGTTTCATTTCCTGGTTCGATTATTTAATGTCCGCTCCTTGTTGCTCCATCTGTTGTTTTATTCCCTCGTTCGATTGTTTTATTCCCTCCAACTGTTATCCCATCATATTCATACCAGCCATCAACTGCGATAAATCGAAACTTCCAGATGGGTTTTGTGTTGTTCCGACCATCGTTTGTTCTTCCTTTTCTTTCTTGTCCACACTGATCTCATCCGTGTTGTCTTCCTCGAAATCATACACATCTGGATTTAAACCATCCTTCTCCACGGCCTCACGTAGTCGCTCCACCAAACTAGCTTTTGTGCATTCACTAGCCAAACCTCGCTGCTTCAGTTGCTCCTTTAATTGCGCAAGCTTTAATTCGTAGAGTATCATTTTCTTTATTATTCACAATCCCACCGCTGTCACCAATTGTTTCGATTTTGCCTTGTCACTCAAGGTTCGAATCACTGGATTGTGAATAAATACAACTGCTTCAAATTTGAACTCACACAATTTATTTACACAACACAATTTATCATACAACACAAAATTCACAATTAATTATTATAATTATAACACACTTTTTAATTATCACTTTAATAATCGCTTTAATAATCACTTTAATAATCTTTCTATTTAACCTTCACTTTATCACGTTTAAAATAAGACTCAGCATTCCACGTCAACGCGCGCCTTTATATACCAAAATATTTGTTTCTAGAATAATCCTAAATGCGCATCAAGAATTGAGCAAATATGTTAGTATAGAAATGACGCCTTAATGTTGAGTATAAATCATAAATGCAATTGAACATTTAATAAAATTAACTTATTCTATTCTAATCTAGGTGTCACCGTAACAATTTGATTTAATGAACGAAAATCATAATTATAATGCTTAAGATTTTTTTCAGTGTATCGTTATGAAAAAAAAGCGTTTTGTACCTATGCTGTTTTGCACCTATGTCGTTTCGAAAAATGAAATTTTGAAAAATGCAATTTTGAAAAATGTCTTTTTGAAAATTGCCGTTTTAAGAAATGCCGTTTTAAAAAATGCCATTTTGTACCTATGTTGTTTTGTACTTTATGCCGTTTTGAAATATGCTGTTTTGAAAAATGCAATTTTGTACCTTATGCCGTTTTGTACCTTATGCCGTTTTGAAATATACAGTTTTGAAAAATACCGTTTTTAAAAATGCCGTTTTAAAATATGCAATTTCGACCCGGACCCCAACCTTGTTCTGTTAATTATTATTTACTACCACTTCACACGGCACGGCTATATCTAAAGTTTAACTTGTAATATCTTCTTGCCTTTTGACAAAAATAAAATAGTTCTATTTTAGTTCAGAGAATTGTTGTTTTTCTAATATTAAATATGTATTTGAATTATTTTTTTTTTTTATATTTTGTTAATTTTGATTATATCGATGTAAATTATTTTAGTGTAATTTTTTCCGAGGTGATATAAAAATTTTCACGAAATGGTAAATAATAATATATTTTGTACATATAATTTTAATTGAAAATTTCGTGATACTTATTTAATATTACTAAACTATATAACAATTCACTATACATTATAGCTAATCTCTTGATATATTTGTTTTATATGCAGCAATATTAATTATATATACTTGACTATCAGGATAGTATTAAAATATTCTGTCAATATATAATAGACTTGCCATATTTAACTTTAATGGTTTTTCAGGATAATTTTTCGCGCTAACTTCCCAGAGGTTGTAATTTTTTCCCTGGTTCGACATAGTTTCATTTTCAGGTCATAAAGCGGCTCAGCCCGTATTATGTTACGAATTTTAAGGCGCAGTCAGTGTACATTTTAGTAGTTTTTGTGAGAAAATGTGTGAAAGCCTGCCGCTCAACCTGGTTGTTGCGTATGTGGGTCACTTACTGATGATGAATCGTTAGGCATTTAGTTCTTTCTTGTTTACATTTATAGCGAGCCAATTGATACAAAACAGACGCCTGCTTCAGCCGCAGGCGTCCCTTCACCTTAGCATGCAGAACATACCCTGATTTATTATTGGTATCGCGTCCACTATACCGCCTGATTCATTTCGATTTACCCAGAGAACACCGCGATACTTACAATTCATGTGAAACCCACGTAGCAACATTAAAACAGCACAATCGATTGAAAAATGGCAGAGCTCCAGTTAGCATGAAACTTGTTGGACATATAAAAAGGAATTTCCACAAAACACATATTATATAGTATTTCTTGGAGAAATGGTCAATCGCCAGTTAGCATGGCCAAACTTGACTATGTTATAAGCGGAAACAAATATTTTTTTAAAACAATTACAACATCAAAACCGAAGGTTTACTATAGAACTTAATGGCTATATATAATTAAATATTTGTATACCACCGTACGAATATGGTTAGGTTAAAATGCGGACACAGGGATTACTGCAGGACTCATCTCCTGCGTCATCACTGTATGTAACTTCAGGCTAAGTTTCTACAAAGGGTTGCCAGGCTTTTTCGCTGGGGTAACAAATGAACCTCCATCAACCCCGCGATCAGATATATCAATAACATCTAGATCTCATTGCACTACAAGAAACATGACTTATCGGCAACAACATCGTGAATCATAGTCATCACGAGTTTACACTCTCTCTCTCTCTCTGTTTCTTTCTCTTTCGCTCTCTCTGTCAAAATAAAAACTTCGATATAGAAACGAGTTCGGTATTGATTTCATGATCAGTAACCGTTTCTTTGACTATTCCGGTCTTCAATGTCGGGTTGTGTTAGTATCACCACGCTTAGGTTATTTGAGTAACTCTTTTTTCGAAGTCTCGGAATATGGTGCGCGCAGACAGAAAACAATTAAAATACGATTTTCTGTATCATTAATATTTTCATAATCCTAATGCTGCACTAGCACTTGTAGCACAATCCAATGATGGTAATGGAATTTTTTTCTCACTTTTCGTATTTTAAGGTTTATTGTATCGTATCAGGGGTAGTAGTGGATTTTTTTTTTACAAATTAATTACAACATATCGGCATAGTTCAACCCCTAAAAACTACCCCAATGTAGCTTATACTTTTTGTTTATTTAATTCAAGAATGTTTATGTGTTATGTTGACATGTTCAATTCAATTTGTCTCGTAATTTGTCTCGTAATTGATATGCCGTGTTTACTGATCGATTTTGATCCGTACGACGAACTGAAGTTAGAGGTTGTATCTCTTCTCTCCATTGTCCATTTAAAACATCTCCGTTTGCGGATACAGCAAAATTTATTGGGCACTACTGTGCTAACGGTCGACTGGTTTCTTGAGTTTTAATAAAGTTATACAAGCACACAATGGCTAACACAATGTGTCAACACAATCCTCCATCTATAGCTACTAAAATTTCAAAGGCATTTGAAGCCGATAGTTAAAGATAAATTTTTCATTCGCAAGAAAGCTACCAGGGTCTTATTAAGTTTTTCGTTAGAGGAAATACTGCATCACCTAAAATTGAATTAAAATAAATTATAATACGTATAAACTTTACATCTTCATGCATTTTAAAGCAACATGCCTATAATATAATGTAGAAATTGTACATTTATACTCGGACGAGGTTGCCAGTCTGGTATATTTAATGTTTTTCCGATAACAGCTTTACCGAATATTGATCTTCGGAATATTCCACCATCACTTTCGTTACCTGTAAATCCAACATCCACCATTGTAAAATTATAATTAGCGCCGCATACAGCTATCAAAATTCCACTATAATTTTTTTGTAATTATAGTACTCAGATCCTGAGTTAGATGGAAGCCGTATGGCAATATATGCTTGCCATCAGTAGTACCACTACAATTTGATAAATTCCATTTGGAGTTGAATTCTTCGGTAATTCCCTTCCATTATTTTGTTAATACAGGAGAGAGATACGTTATATTTAATGCACCGTAAATAGCGATATATGTCAAGCGCAATTTGTCTAAACGTGGTTTTCCACAGGTGGTAACAACATGCTAGAGACTGCACAGAATCTCCTTGCTAAAACGAAAATTGTTATATTGATTTGAATTCAGTATTACAAAAATAGGAAATTTTATATGTAATTATACAAAGGTTACGGTCAGCTTCATTTCTGGAATCATTGCCTTTTTTGATGATTTCTTCTCCTTATCTTTCACTAAAGATAATAATATTTCAACTGTTTTTATTAATGGAGCAAACCCTCCAACGACGTACACGATTTTTTTTTTAAATTATTTTATTTAAAGCAACCACTAAAAAATAAATTCAAAGTCCATTTTATTTCCTTGTATTTATTACAATATACACAATACACAGAACACAAAATGTAAAACGTCATAAACCGATTTGTCGATATATAACCATCTTAAATTTGCCGTTAGTTTCGGTCCGTTTCGTTTTCGGCTTTATAACTAACGCTTTATTAACCAATTAAGCTTGTTTTCAAAAAAATTAACACTAACTTTTTACCTCAAGTATACCAGAAAAAAAATGTTCAAATAAAAATTACATATAAATTCTTTCCCCAATTTCCTATTCCCGGGGAATTACTAAACTAGTGCCACTGTGCAATAAATGGGTTTCCCTGAATTTATTTTAAAACACCCCACACCCATAAAAATCGGTCATATGGAATCGAGCTTCATTTCTTGCATAGGAAGGTAATTCGATACATTATGATCGCTTTTTGTGGGTGTTGGCTTTTGTAATAAATTCAGAGATGGCAATTTCACCACAGAAACCTATTTCTCCGCAAAGGAAGGTAATTCGATCCATTATATTTGATTTGTGTGAATATGGGATTTTGTAATATTTTATGCGGCTCAATTGCTTTAACACAATGAGCTATTTCATCTTAATTGTGGGTATATTGTTATGTTTATAGCAAGACCATGATCTATACAGAGAAATATGGTTTTAAAGAGCTTCACTTCTTAGGGGCAGATTTCGAGAAGCGAACTATTCCAATATATTGTAATTTATTTTGTAAAAACTTTTAGTATCACCCACAGAACAATAATTTTAAACGGTTGCTCCTGTTTGGGGTAGTTTTTTGTTGTAATTAATTTTTAAAATAATTTCACACCAGGACTATACCACAAAAAATTCACAAAAATGCAAAAAGCGCGGTGCATGATGAAAAATATGTTTTTTTTTAAGAATTGCACCACTTAGGGGTAGTTTTTTGGGAGTTTAACTATGCTGATATGTTGTAATTAATTTTTAAAAAATTCTAGTACCATTTTGATTGAATTACCAAAAGTTATAAATTATGCTTTAAATTTGTTTGTACAAAAAACTATTAATTTTTTTTTAACTTACAGCCATTCCCTTTTTAACCGTCTATCTTGGTTTCTTTCGTTTTTTGATCCGATATGTCCTGCATCGGTTATCGCCATTGAATAGGGAATTTAAATCGCCACCACGATTCAACTTTTGCAAAAGCTTTCACGCTCTCTGCATTGCCATCTGCGGTTTGATACCCCGATATTCTTGTTCCAACAATGTTTGGTTGTGTTTTTCGGTGGTTTCAGTACTCAATATGGCATTATTAATTTAATCATCAAACGGAATTTTTTCTTGTCGAATATAACAGTTCAGATGAGTTGCAAGGAATGCACGGTTTGATATCGGATTTTGGTATATTGGTGGATTTGGGCCGGGATTAGAAAGCTAAGGAGTGTCTGATTGCTTGATAGAAGATGCATTTTTTGTCAGCTTTTCTTTGAACACAATTTTACTTATGTGGTCTGACACCCCACGCAACTGGGACTGTTACAAGGTTCTATGTTATAACGCCAGGTTTATAACCGACAATGATTTGAATTTATTTTAAATATTTTAAATTTAACGTAAAGAGTTTATCTTACAATATTTTATAGTGGCTAGGAGAGTGAAAAGCTCGTGTTAAACCATAAACCCTTAGAAATGCAATTAGTATTTGCAAGTATATATATATATATATACGAATATAAATATGTGTCACGTTAAACATACGACAAAGAAGATAGTAGACAAGTATGCGCCTTCAAGCGGCAGTGACGGAAACAGGTTTTAACCTGGCCAAGCATACCGAACTCGGACCAAAAGTTCATAACTTGAAATATGCGGTGGGAATCTAATATAGGCTCCGCCTGGGTTACCATTTTCACAAAGAAATACGTCTACAACAACAATGACCAAAACATTATTACCGCCTACTTCTATTGCTTTATTAATATTTAAAGTATTTTTACAATATTTTATAGCCCATTTTAAACTCCACCACGCTTTGATATTGAATGAGAATTAAAACAAGATGTCGGACGACGGAATTATTCTGATTATCGTTATGCACTTAGAAATTTATATCTGGAAGTTGAGTTACGTGACAAGGTTCATTAAACGTATTAAACAAATTTTTAATGGTAAAGATATACGGCTTTACTTGGGTAAACATCGAAGCGGTTATTTCATTATAAAAAATAAATTCTAAAACATCTTCTGCAAAATTATATAACCACATCTCAAAAGGCAAACCAATATACACATAATATCTTAATACAAGTGGAAATGAAACACATGTACTAAACATCTTCATCAAGCCAATTCATGCTATATAAACAACATAATTAACCAACCTTATTATGGTGTTTATATACGTCATATTGACATATAATATGATAAGAAAAACAAAAACTATAAGATTAGATTGCCTTTTATAGATGGGATACTTTAATATACGAAGATTAAATATTTTGCCTTGATTAATTATTGACAAAGTCATAAAAATCCCAAAAATAACACCCAACATTTTTTCCGTTTATATAAATCATGCCACATAGAATATTGATCTGGATAGATGAGAAGAGTATCATAAAAATATGAAAGTGATGTATAAAAAGCACAAACGGAAAAAAATCTTAAGTGTTTTTCATCGCCGCATAAATATAACAGACTGATGCTTTTTCTGTTCACTTCAAAACGTACCGTACAATTGTACAAGAAAAGTGAAAACGAAACATTTTTCATGTTCTGTAAACTTTTAAGTTTCTTTCATAATATTCATAAAACCAAACGAAAAAAATGTTACATAAGATGACGATTTTTTTTTGGTTCTCTTGTACTACGAATTACTTTAAGTCATAAACTTTATATTACCCCAGAATAAAATAGCATATTCTGGAGGCATTTACGTACGCAACCCTCGTTTGTACGCACATGCTATTAGATGGCACATACAACAAATATTAGGTTTTAGTGAGGTTAAGTATTATATTTAACTCTTGAACTTTTTGTTATAAGGAGAATGTTTATTTTTTTGTTGGTGTGGCTGCTGCTGCTATGCGATATCAAAAAATTTGTAATTTGTAACACCTAATGGTAAAATGAACCACACCCAAAACAAAACAAAAAATCGGTTGCCTAATTTAAGGATACTGAATTTCTTATTAATCGTCTTAAGCTTCGTTCGTATAAAAGATTCGTGTAAAATGCATAATCCAATTAATTATCATAATTGTAATCTATACGTTTGATTATGATTTTGTGATATTTATAGGGATTAACGAGCAATTAAAGAATGTATATTATTCATGATGTTGTTTTATCATAACGAGGTAGGAAAGTAAAACAGCGACATACTATTTATTGGTAAACCACATCGAATTATTGAATTCTTCGCCAAAAAAACTGCTTAAAATATCCGAACGACCGATTTTTGTTCGTTACGCAAACCTGTTCCACATCACACTATATAATTTTTAAAGTGGAACTATACTTGCTGGAATTATGCCAGCCGGAACCCAATTAACTATGGCACAAGTGTTATTTAAGCTTTAACGATATAAAGCCACCCGGAACCATGACTTTACAATATAGTTATAAGGTATACCATAATATAAATTACGAAAAAAAATACTGAAAAATAAAAACCCGAAAATTCTAAATCCAGAACATTTTTATTTTGAAAAATAATATTCCGATGCACTTGCATTTATACAATTTTTACAATTATGATTTTACAATTAAATTTTTTTTTTACAATTAAATCCAATAAAGGCGGCAATAAACTGTTATGTGATGCGGATACATATACCATCTGGAAAAAAATGGTGATGTGTTTTATTGGTGATTCGATTAACGAAATAGAACACGCAAAAAAAATTACCAACATAACCAAATTGTATCACAGATATTGAAATTCCCGAAGAACTTAAAATGGTGGATGGCGACAAAAGTTAATAATGACAATAATGATGACAACATTAATATTAATTACCATAAATAATATAAAGCTCCTCAGCAAATGCAAACTATGGCTAATGAACGAAACGTTCAAAGTAGTCTCAAATTTTACGAGACAACTTTTTTCAATACAATTGCCTTATGACCAATAAGACAATTACAAGCTATATGAATTGTTTATGGAGCTTTACCGTATCGCATGTGAAAACGACATAATATTAAATCTGCAATATACAGAGTGTCCCAAAATTGACAGATCAAACAAAGCAGGGTGATAAAGGATCTCTTTTCCAACAAAAACAACCAAGTAAAGTTCTTTTCGAATTGAAAATGGTTACACTTTTAGTGTTTTTTAGTGAAATCGCCTGCGCACCCACCAAAAAATTAATTTAAAAGAAACCAAGAATTCTTTTTTTTAACTTTTTTTAAAAATACGATCTAGAAAAGCGTGCTTTCCCAATAAAATCATTTTTATAAGTTTCAATATTTTCTGTCAAGTAAAAACTTTGGTTTTGTAAACTTTTTTTTGTTGATGTCTAATTTACGCCAGCGGAAAAATAAATATACCACAGAAAGTCGACCCACTATCAGAAAAATATGCGACACTAATACAGTTTTTAAACTGGTATCACACAGCGGGCTATTCACAATAGAATGTTTTTTATCAATTTTTTCACAAAGTTGGTCGTGTTTATTAACACGCACTTAACAAAATTTCGAGTTCTAAAATGATGATTTGTCAGAAATAAAACAAAATGAATAAAATAATTTTTTTTTTGTATTAAATTTTCGGATTTCGCTCATATTTTCCGGATTTTTTCCTGATTCTCCGGGTTTTGAATTTCCTGCAGATTTCCACTGGATTTCCACCGAAATCTGAAAGAAAACCGTGAAATCCGGAAAAATCCAGAGCAATCCGAATGCTGGTCTGTGAAAAATCCGGAGAAAATTGGGAAGACCGAGGAAAATCCATGGAAATTCGGCTAATCCGGGAAAAATCCGGGTAATTTTAAGGAAAACCATATAATAATATTTAAAATTAATAAATAAAAATTATTTTATTCATTTTGATTTATTTCTGACAAAGCATCATTTTAGAACTCGAAATTTTGTTAATTGCGTTTTTTAATAAACATGACTTACTTTGTGAAAAAAAGTCGATAAAAAACTGAACGGGGTTCAAGCTCCACCTGAACTGCAAATGTTTGGTAAAATATAAGCTCTTTCTCATAAGGAATTTTTTTAGGAATACTATTTCCTTCCAACATCCCAAATCCCATCATAATTGATTAAAAATTGATTGAATTCCGTCCCAGGTGGCCATATTCCAGAACTTCTTCCAAAAATCATTTAAGAATCCCACTTCCACCCAACATATCCAATCATATCATAATCGGTTACAAATTGATCATGTTTCGTCCCAGGTGGCCATATTTCAGATTCTCTCCCAAAAAACATTTAAGAATCCCATTTCCATCCAGCATGTTTAAAGCCATCATAATCGGTTAAGCATTGCTCGAGTTCCGTCCCAAGTAGCCATATGCCAGATTTTTCGAAAATCAATTAAGAAACCATTTTTCCACCCAAGATACCAAAACGCATCATAATCGGTTAAGAATAGTTCAAGATTCCATCCCAGGTTCAGAAACTTCTTCCAAAAATCTTTTAAGGATCCCATTTCCATCCTTAAGAATTGATCGAGTTCCGTTTACGGTGGCCATATTCCAGAATTCATTCCCAAAATCATTTAATAATCCCATTTTCATCCAGCATACAACCCCATCAATATCGGGTTAAGAATTGCTCGAGTTCCAGTCCCAGGTAACCATATTCCAGAACTTCTTCCAAAATTCATTTACGAATCCCATTTCCATCCAACATACCCAATCCCATCATAATCGGTTAAGAAATACCTGAGTTCCGTCCCAGAATAAATACGATCGAATAGAATAAATTTAATAACACTCAGATTTAACGGACAATCGGATTTAACGGATTCCCCAATTAGTCCGTTAAGTCAAGGTTTTTCTGTATAACAGTTTACGTTAAAATGTCACGTAATCAGCAATTTAACACAACATTTAACATAACATAACATCAACAGTATTTAATACAGCGCGTGGCATGAGCCCACAACTAGTCCCCTAAATGTTTTACCAAACTTAAAAATACAATTAGGCGAGTTCGCTTGATATTGCGGTAACGAAAAACAGTAAATAGCGATTATGTGGCGACTATCGGTCATTAAACGGGAAAAATGACGAAAAACGATTTGATGACGTTCGGTTTAAGAAACGTAGATCAAACATTCCAACTGTTGATTAATTGCTTATTTCGAAACTTGGCATCGCATCGAAAAGCATAGAAGAACACATTGAACTCGTACAGATTGTCTTCGAACAATTAAGCTGGACATATGACCCAACAAACCGAGAATGTAAACTATTCAAAAATTTCTCACGGCCAGGGACTATCAATCGACTCGTATTATTTTTGGGCGTAATAAATTATTATCGAACTTTTCTACTAAATGCTGCGCATGAACACGCATCATTATACGAGATCTTTAAAGGCCGCAAAAACAAAACGATGGTACCGTGGAATAACGAAACAATCAAGGTGTTTGAAACGTGCAAACCAAATAAGGGAATGGCAGTCCATTCGATTATTCGATAGGAGCACGCAGCTATATAGCAGCAGTGTTACAGCAACTTACGAAACAAGAATGGAATACACTGTTCTTTCATCCGAGAAAATTACACGATGCTGAAACCCATTACAGCACTTACGGTCAAGGATTATTACGGACTCTTTCGCCTATTAAACACTTTCGGCACTTTAGAAATTCTATCGAAGGTCGATTTTTTTTTTTATTCTCTGACCAGGATCGGATATTCGGCACATTTCACTAGATTGCAACATAGTAGCAGACACAAACGCAAAAAAATTTCCAGCCTTTTGAACGCACACAAATATTGTGTGCGATGTTTCAACTAGTAGTCACCGCTCATGCATTCCAAAATCATTTTTTAGACAAATCTACGAACCGTAACATAACCATCCAACAGCAATGCACTAGAAAATAAGTTCTTCGGCATAAAACTGCATAATATGTGAAAAGCGCATAGTAACAAAACATAATAAAAGTCACGAACGAAACGACCAATGGCACTATTCTAACTTTCCCTGGGAATAGGGAATTGGGAAAAATATTGGCATAGCATTTTTGTCTAAATTGTGTTTTTCTAGCCTACTGAGGGAATAAGTTTGTTGTAAATATTTTCGAAACAAAGTTAAATGGAAAAATATTTTTCCCTATAAAATATTTTTGAAACGAAAGTTTCCAAATTAACTTTGTCTTGAATTTTTTTGCAATAAACGTCGTTTAGTTTAATTTTTTTTTAAAACAAAAGACAACTGGATGAACTCTGCGTTCCGGAAAAAATTAAAATAGAAGGTGCACGAATTTTGACGTTTTCATTTTGTTTGTTGTTAAAAACAAAGCAATTTCATAATATTTTGTGACCTAAGTGCACGTTTTATTTTAATTAAGTTATTATGCCGTTTACATTGCGGGTCGAGTCAACGTGTAGTTATCTTCAGGTTAACCTGAAGTTAACTTCAAGTGTTTATATTGGCAGAGTTATCTTTGGATCGAGTCCAAAAAAATTTAAAAATGTCTAGATGAATGCAATTAATTTTAGGGAAAAATTAATAAATTAAAATAGGAAAACCAAAATGGGGAAAAACCACTGCTCACACAAAAAATTAAACTTAATAAATTTTTTTTTTTTTAGTTTTCTTTTTGTTGTTGTTTTTCGACTCGACCTAAGAAATATTTGGATTGAGTCGAGTTATCTCCAAGTTAACTTTTGGGGTTTATATTGAAGGTTCAACCCAGGTTGACGCTAAGTGCTACCTCCAATATAAACAGTATATATTTTATAAATTTATTTAAAAAAATTCTTATTATTTGTTGGTATATATTATATTTTAACAGATGTAGTATATGTAGTAGTACATACTTTGGATAGACAGTAAAATAAACGAAATACCACAAGAAGAAATTTTAATAGAAAATGAAGAGAAGGAAGCATCACTTTCGATTGGAGTACAGCAGCTGAAACGGGCTAGCTTTAGCTATGCTAAGGCCTATCCGGTTTCACAGAATTGCCATTTATCCACCGGTTCCCCGTGCGGCATAAATTCTCGCAGCTCAGTCGGGCAGAGGATATAGCGTGGGTTTTTGGGGTATTGGATAATGAGCTAGATTGCCACATTGAAAAAAAAAGAAGAAAGGTGAAATTGGGTATCGGACCCGAAAATGGTGGTTTTATACCTGTATATGCAGATATGGCGTGGACTAGAAAGATGCACGGGTGTATTCGCAAAACTAGAAATTTATCCAGCAATTATCTTTATTTCCTCAAGCGCGATTGAAAATACCAACAAAGACCTAATGCATCGTTATAAATTTACTTTTATTATAATTAATATTGATTGCTGACTACTATTAATCTCCTTCAATGTTTCCTCGTTGATCGCCAAAATGTAAGAGAGTGTAAAATTAATGAAAATTGATTAGTTTTGTCAAAACACGAAATATAGAGCGAAACTCCTAAGGTGCAGCGAATTAAAATGTGTGTGCAATTGTTGACTTACTACTAATATACATAAACCGCACTCATTCTTAATTATTAATCTAGTACAAATTGATCGACATTGTTGTTTTGATTGATATTGACAGGAAATGTCAGAAAGTTTTACATGTTACGTATTAGCGAAAAGACCCTCTGATGGAGTGCAGAATTCAGCGCCGACCCAACGCCCATGTCAATGTACAGGTTGACATGGAGCTTGCAATGTGCAGGTGGTATACTGTAGTTGTGTGAGTAGGTGAATAGGTGAATGGGTTAATGATGTGGCGTGAATGCGTGGTATCACAATGGGCCAAACAAATGGCCTAAGTGTCAACCACTGAAACCTAACCTAACCTACGTATTGAAATTTGAAATGGATACAAACAAAGATAAGTATTTTTTTTTTTTAAATTTAATCACATTAAAAAAGAGAAAAAGAAAAGAAATAAAGGAAACAGGATAGGAACCAAGCAAAAAAATGTATCTATAAAAAAAATCGACATAATTTCTAACAGTCTGCTAGAAAAACATATGACTAACTGCTTTACATTATAAAAATACTCACCATAGAAAGATATTGCGAAAATTAATTATTATTAATTTTATTAAATTCATTTCCAAATTACCAAATTTTTTTTATTTATATGTGAGAAAAATTTATTTTATTAAAACCTATCAACGTCCCGCTAAAATAAAATTCTTTATTTAGACTTTTTTGTTTTTGGTTTCAACCCCCAAAAAAAATTGTAGCAGTTTTAGTTGCAAACAGTTTTCCATAAACAAAAACATTTTTCTTTATAGATTTTTTATGTAGATAACTTTTGTGCTTGGTTCCTATCCAGATCGGCTAATGAATTTTCAGTCCTTTTAAATCCATACGGTTTCCCTTTAACAAAAATTATTACAATTTGTCAATATATATAAAAAACAGAAAAATATAAAAAATATAAAAAATAAAAAATATATAAAAATATACTTCACAAATAATTCACGACGTTAGACAACAAATGTGCGTGCTTTTAGCAATTTCTTAAATTTAAAAATATTATAAGTGTTTTTAATTGGGTCGGGCAGTTTATTATAAATATAAGGTCCAATAAATGATATAGATTTTCTTCCAAATTCTGTTCTGATATTTAAGCATGTCAGCAAATTAGTAGACCTAGTTTTGTATCTATGGGTTACATATTTAAATTCTATGTTAGATAAACATGAGGGCACAATCAAACATTTGTACATATAAACACATAAATGCAATTCGAATAATGCGCCAATTGGAAGAATTCCCTTAGCTACATCGCGATATAAAGCTGATGTTGGATATAATACAGGGAGTTTATAAATAGATTTACAACACTTGTTTTGCAGAATCTGTAAATTCCTTAATCTAGTTTTCGCTGCAGATCCAAAAGCTGCAATAGCGTAATAAAGACGTGAATGAACAAAAGAGAAATAAATCATTTTTAAAACATGAGTTGGAACAAAACTAGCCAATTTTCTGATCAAGAACAAGAATGGACAAACTTTCAAACAAACTGAATTTATATGATCTTCCCAAGATAAATGCTTGTCAAGTATAACACCCAGGTATTTAAGTTTATCAACACGTTCAATAGTAACACCTGAATATTGCATAATTGGAAACTGACAGTGTGGCAAATATGATGAGTGAAAAATTATAATTTTTGTCTTGCTGAGATTAAGAGAAATTTTGTTCATATCAAAAAATTCAATCAACATGTTTAAATCATTATTTAAACAAACCTGCATTTGTGTACAATCATTGAATTCGTAAAAAATTGCAGTATCATCCGCAAACATCTTGATTTGTCCAGAAATAGGTAATTGTGCTATGTCATTAATGAAAATTAAAAACAACAGAGACCCCAGGACGCTAACCTGCGGAACACCACAGTCAATATTTAGTAAGGCGCTTTTAATTCCGTTCAATTCAACAAATTGTTTGCGGTTAGTAAGATAACTTGCCAATATATCATAAGACACACCGCGGAAACCATACATATATAACTTCTTAAGCAGCAACTCATGATCTATTGAATCGAAAGCTTTTCTTAAATCCAAAAATAATCCACACACATACTTTTGATTATCAAAAGCTCTGTAAATTAAATCAGTTATTTCAATACATGCGAGATCAGTGCCCGAACCCTGTCTAAATCCATATTGATATTGATAAAAGAAATCAAAACTATTTAAAAATTCAATCATACGGCTAGCAATCAATTTTTCCAATATTTTGTCAAAAACTGATAAGATGTGGGCCTAAAATCATTTATTAATTTACTATCACCAGATTTAAAAATGGGTATGACTCTTGCTATTTTTAAACAATTCGGGTAAATCCCGGTTTCTAGTACAACATTAAACAAAGTAGACAGTAATTCAGAAAAAAATGATGAATTGCGTTTTAAGATAACATTGCCAATTCTGTCATAACCACAAACAACCCTTACTATTCTCTAAACTGCTTATAATATTATAGACTTCAGATGCTGTAGTCAGTGATAAGAAACATGAATTAGACATAGTTCTAATTGTTCGAAGTTTATTCACATTGCCGTCAGATGCTAGCCTATTTGGTGTAACTCTTGCAGCATCAACAAAAAATTTATTGCATATATCAACAATAATATTCGTGTCGCTATATTCAACATCATTATACATTATAGTATACGAATTCGAGCAAACGATATTTTTCATAAAATTGTTGATTTGCTTCCAAACTTCTTTTTGACTCAAATTATTGTACAATTTTTCAAAATAGCGCTTTTTTGCATAATATTTCTCGGACTTAATCTTTTTATTTAGCAATTCCAATCTGTGTCTTAACTGAGCACTATTCAAATTTCGCTTAAGTCTTTTGAAGATACGATTTTTGTCTTTAATTAAATTCCAAAGATCATAAGACATCCATGGACAATTACTGGAGTTTTTTAAGTTCATCGGTGTATGCTTAATTGAAGTAAAATTATCAACTAATTCACTATACTTTTCAGTAATTGATTTTAATGTAGAATCAGGATTTTGAGTATCGAATCTTGAGGAAAGAAGAAAGTCTTCAAAGAGCTGATTAACTTTCTTATATTCAATGATCTGTTTTCTAGTATTTTAGACGTATATTTTGGTTTAAAGAGGAACGTAGAAAATACAAAACTATGATCACTGATATCTGCACAGATAGTTGAGTTCAAAACACGTTCAATATTAAGGAAGCTACTTATTGTATGATCTAGTATATTGTCACTTGCAGATCTAGTTGTATAATTGTTAGTAGCAGTATTAAAGTAATTAATAAATAATAATACCTAGTTACAAAATTACAAAATTCTAATTTTAGGTTAATAAATGATTTAAGCAGCCAGAGTTCCAGATAGGTAAGTATATGTTGTTAATCCGAATATGTTTTCTTTATTTTAGGTATATGATGAAACTGGGATGTCAGCTGATCCATGATTTAGTATATGAATGATGAAAACTGGGATATCAGCTGGTCCGTTGTTCTCTACTTTCGTTGGCCAACCGCAGTTATTGAATGATCCATAGTGATATTAATAAAGTTAAAATGTATTCTCAACCAGTGGTGATTTATTTGTTGGTTTGGTTCAACAATGCCATATAAAAAATGGGCTTACTCCCGTAGTTGCGTATTTAGCTTTTTAGGGTGCCATCACCCCTAAAAACCACTTCAAAAAAAGATAAAACAAAGAAAAAAAACGCGCGACGTGGAACTTGCGTTCCCAAAACAGATGGAGGAGGACCTTAACAGGTATCTCTCGAACAACTCACAAATTACAAAAGAGAAAAGAAACAACAGTAAATTAACCACAATACGGTTTAGATCACCCCGCAACAAAAATTTATTTTTGAGGGAAAAAGAAAACACAGAATTTTTTTTTCTTACACAACACAAGTTCAAATTTTTATTATTTTTTTTTAACTAAACACGTGCAAAAATCACAAGTCCAAAAACAATTTTTTAAACAACACTACTCAAAAGTACGACCACTCTTGAGTGTATCAAAAAACAACTCAAACAAACAAAAAAATTGATTCAGCTTGTTGAACCAATTTAAGTAAAAAACCACTGGTTCAGAAATACACACTTAACATTTATTTAAATATATCACTACGGATCAATTAACTGTGGATGGCCATCGAAAGTAGTAAACAAGATCAGCTGACATTCCAGTTTTCGTCATTGATATAATAAACTACGGATCAGCTGACATTCCAGATTCATCACAAACCTAAAATAAAGAAAACATATTTGGATCAACAACATACACTTACCATTCTACCTGGAACGCTAGCTGCTTAACATCATTTATTAACCTAAAATTAGAATTAGAATTATGTAATCTTATAATTATTATTTATTAATTAGTTTTAATACTTATCTTTGTTTTATATCCATTTATTATGTAAACTTTCTGACATTTATTGTGAATGTCAATCAAACCAAAAATGTCGATCAATTTGTACTAGAATACTAATTGAGAACGAGTGCGATTTATGTAAATTAGTACTAAATCAATAATTGCGCAACATTTTGAATTCGCTGCATTTTAGTTCCTTTGCTCAATATTTCTTGTTTTGACAAAACTAATTAATTTACATCAATTTTACGGTCTCTTACATTTTGGCGATCAACGAGGAAACATCGAAGAAGATTACTAGTAGTCAGCAATCAATATTAATTATAATAAAAGTAAATTTATAACGATGTCTTAAGTCTTTGTTGATATTTTCAATCGCGCTCGATAATAGGAAGACAATTGCCGGATAAATTTCTACGTTTGCGGATACAGCTGTGCAACCTCCTAATCCACGCTATATCTGCATATACACAGCTCAACAAAAAAAAAAAAAAAAAAAACAAAATCAAATTTAAAAAAAACGATATAAAAACTAGACAACCAATCGTTGGTCTGTCTAAAAACTAAAGTGCCTATTCCATGGAAAAATTTTACTGAATGTATTTTTTTACTGCAAAAACGAAAACAAAAAAATACTTAAAATTCCATAAGAGTGACAAAGAAAACAAATATCTTTTATTTCATGTTTATAGCAAAATTTATGGTTTAATTTTGACAGTTACATTTTGACATAACCTAAAATTTTCATAAAAGCTGTAATTTCGTTTCGTTCGTTTCAAAAAAAAAATTGTAATCGCCATTAATTTTATAATTAATTTATAATTTTTATTAATATCACCATGGATTTGGAAGATTTGGATTATTTAGATCCACTAAACATAATGAATTTAAGAAATGTGGAAAATAAGACCAAAAAGAAACGTAAATGTTGGGTACGCCCTTATTATTTAGAGCGGGATCGAACCGGGGGATACAATTGTATTTTTAACGAGTTGCGGCAAGATGCAAAACTATTTTTTAATTATACCCGCATGAGCGTCAACGATCCAATATTCGAGTTTCGTAAAAATGTTCCATGTCTTATCACACACAATTCACTAAAACGGTAATAGGACATCACGAAACAAATAAAAAACCGAAAATCACAACACTTCAATTCGAAGATGATCACTCAGTCATCGAAAACAATGAATATAATAAAATATAACACTAATCAAAATTTAAACTGTAATTTGAATTAGTTTCGTGGTTTCAATATGGAGTTTGCGACTGCAGTGTTCAACAACACTGTATAAATGGAAACCATGGCGAGTCTACAGTGCAATAATTTGTTATATTTACCTGTATAGGGCTCAAGATCCATGATTTCTGGAGGGGCTGTGGGTTTCGTGAACGTGGATACCGGTATGGGTGATAGCAGTGATCTTGATTCCGAGTAACCGTCGCACTCATCCACATACCCGGTAATGTTTGTAATTTCTGCGGACGCTGAATATTCATCGTACTCTTCACCATAGCTGGCAAAAAAAATTTGTATCGGGGAATTGCCGCTGCCGTCCAGTTGCGATACTTGCTCAACCCGGATATTTTCCAATACGATAATTTTTTACTCGGTGCTGTAATTATATAAATAGATTAATACAAAATTCTCACGTATCTAATAATTTCGTCGACACACAATAAAATATTTTGATGCTACATCCACCAAATAAAATAATGCTCAATCAAACTTATCGTAATTTTCCATACTAATTTATTATTATGTAGTTTAATATACAATTATTTGTATTTTATAACAAGTATTTAGTTTTTTTTTGTATATTTGAACACCTAAAAAAACGTTGAAAACACTAATATTCACTAATGTAAACAAAACTCGAATTTTAGGTATCGAAATAAAAAAACAAACTGACATTTGACTATAAAAATGGCGAACGATTTATTTTGTGTGAGTGTGAAAAAAATTTCTTATCTTTACATACATTTTTTGTAGATGTGTTGACAATGCTGCCATAAAAAGTGCTAAAGTTTACATTTTTTTATAGTACGTTATGGCAGCGCACTACCACAATGATAATTATTTTCTCAGTAAAATTTTACTGACAAAAATTTTTGTTTTGTACACAACCAGTAAATCTATATTTTTTTCTCGCTTTTATTTTTGCAGTCAGTAAAATTTTCCCATGGAATAGACACTTAACTCCCTTTCCAAAAAAAATGTTTGTATACCATCTTTACTTTCTTTTGTCTGAAAAAACAAAAAAAAATGTACAATAACGTTTCATCGATTTTGTTAAATTGATGCACGCGAAAAAGAAAATTTTGCATATTCTGCAGAAAAATTTTTTTGAATTGATCGATAATTGCAGTTTTTAATTATTTTCCATAGCAGAGTTCATTACTCATGCCATTTACATTAAAAACGTTTATCGATTCAAACATAGTGATCGTGTTACATTTATTTAAGGTATACGTTCATTCAACCACAGTACGAACATATACCGTAATTGGAGTAACGTATGCCCAAAAGCAATGTGAAATATCGGCATGGTGTCGGCACTTAATCATGAATTATAATATAATTTGAGGTGTTACCTCGAAGAGTATGCCGATGAGGAATTTTAAATTATGTAGGGGTTGATAACGGAATTAACTAGAATTCCGTTACACAGCCTACCGTATATCAGTACTGCTTCTCAGTGAGATACGAATAAAAAACTAAACACTGGCATTCCGAGTTAACCTGTGCTAGATGTATTAAAAGATATGTATTTGCAGAGAAATACGACAGAGTGAAAAATGCTTGATGTCAATACGAGATAGAATAAGTCTAACATTATACAAACTGAAATCAGACTGTAGCTTTGCTGAACTGGCAAAATTTTTCAACTGTCGGATTGAACTACAAAACTTTATTTTGCTGACACAATTCAGCTTTCAGCGAGCGCTACAAAGAGTTTGATACATTGGCAAACTAAAGAAGAAAATAACAAAACCTTGCCGAAGTGCTTCAGAAATTTTCCGAATATACGAATTGTCGTGGATTGTACCGAAGTCAAAACAGCAACAATGAGGGTCACATTTTTCAAGCCAGAATTTTTCAAAATTCAATGCAATAATTCAAAAGTTGGACGTAGACAAAAGTACCAGAATAGCTTCAGCGCGTGAACATGTTGAACGCCGAATATCCCGAATAAAACAGTTCCGAGTATTAGCCGACAAAGTATGCGTATCGGTTATACCTTATATAGATGACATAGTCAGTGTTTTATGTGCTTTATAAAATATTACACCACCAATATTATCTGATGAACGTTTTTACATACCTAGTTTTAAAATCTGAAGCAGTAATAAGCGACTAAATTTATGTAATAAGAAATTTTTTATTCAAATATGTATACATATTTTACTTATTAA